>JALJVW010000127.1:0-273088 GCA_024865655.1 Emberiza elegans | reverse complement strand
GCCCATGACCACAGGGACTGTGTGGGGCACAGGGCACAAATGTCAGAGGCAGTGGGGGAGAAGGGGGTCTCACCTGGCCAGCAGAGCCACAGCATAGTGCTGGGTGTGAGCACACAGCAGCATGTCCCAGCCACGCTTGCGCTCCATATTGATCACCTCATCATCACAGCGCAGTCGGCAGAGCAGAGCCTTCATGGCCTGCACTGCAAACCTGTGTGCAGAGCAAAGCCCAGGTCACACTGGGAGCACTGGCCCTGGCCACAAGGGCATGGGAAGGACAAGAGGACTGGGACCTGTTGGGCTTGTTGGGAACATGGTGTTCCTCCCGGCATTCTTTCCAGAAGTTATGAACTTCCTCTGGTGGCATCTGCTGTGTGGTGATGGCAACATGGAAGAGCAGAGCCACAAACAGGCGGGAGGAATAAAGGATCATGGCCTCATGGCACTCGGGCACCTGGACAATCACCCAGATCACCAGAGCTGCCTGCAAAAGAAGCAGCCCAAGACAGCACTCAGTGCTGAGGTGTCCATGGGGCAGGGCCCAAGGGCAGATGCAGGAGGAGCAGCGGGCCTGGTGCCCCCTGAGCCTGCCCCTAGCCCAGGGTTCAGCCCAGCGCCTGAGGCATGGAGAGGATGGATATCTGCTGGAGAGGTGACCAATAAATGAGCAGAGGCCAGATCCAGAAACTCACAGCCAGGGCAAAAACTTCCTCGTTGTCCCCATCGGAGATGAACATTCTGCTCAGAGGCCAATCCTCCATCACGCAGAGCAGTGTTGCCAGCACTTTCTCCACTGCTGGTCCCGATGATCCTATGGTTCTCCATATCATTGTAGCAGCTCTGTAGGATCAGAGCTCTGTGTCAGGGGCATCTCAGTCCCAGTACCATGCCCTTGTGCAGCTGTGGGTGCCCAGGTGACAGAGCCCCGGTGCCCTGAGGGGCAGGGAGGGAGCATTGGCAGCAGGCTCGGGAAACAGAGGGGCCCGAGGGTGCTGGAGCTCTCTGCCTGCCTGGCAGACCCCATAGCACAGGCTGTGCAGGGCCATGGGCCCTAAAGGCTGGTGAGCCCTGAGCTCTCCAGGCACGTGGGCCCCGTACCTGTCACATGTTGGGGCACAGCGCAGGAGGGTCAGCACCACATCAGCAGGGTGTTCTTCAGCCAGCCTCACAATGTCACTCTGCAGCCTGGCATCCACAGTGACATGGAACACCAGCCTCTGGTGAATGCTCCTTACAATGGCTGGCACCTGGAGGAGGCATGGGGGAGACTTGGAGTGCTGTCCGGGGGAGCAACTTCCCCAGCTTCCCCCAAGAAGTGCTTCCCTTCCCGCCACACTGTGCTGGCCTCAAAGGCTGAAGGGGGCCCAGTGACCATGGCTTGAGGGGACACAGGATCCTGGCAGGCCTCCAGGCCCTTCCTGAGGCTGCTTACCTGCTGCTGAGGAGAAACAGCACTCTCGAAAAAATCCTTAGTGGGAGCATGAATCCCAGTGGGAGCGGGCATGGTGCCAGTATTTGTGATGCCCAGAGTCATTCTGCTGTCAGTGTTTCTGATGGCCTTGCTCTCAGTCATTGCCATGTGAACAGCCTTCATTCTTTGATAATTCATTCCATTGTTTCCTGAGTGTGCTGTCGATTCTGGGCTGGCATGTGACTTTGCCTGGAATTTGGGTTGCCTGGAGTCAGGCTGGGCTGGGCCCTCAGCTGCTGCAGTGCTGGTCTCTCTATGCTGAATGGGCAGAATTTTCACGAACAGCAGGAAAACAAAGGAGAGGGAAGCCAGGGATGCTCCATGGCATGCTCCAAGCGTGGTGCTGGGCTGAGCAGGGACAGCAGGCCCAGCCCAGGTGGGGGTGGCTGCAGGTACCTGCGCTGTGCTGAGGAAGCGGCCACGGCTGGATTGCTGCTCTTGTGTCTTGTCCAGGGCTGCATCTGGCAAAGAGCGAGCGCAGCCAGAGCTGAGGGGCTGCGGGAGAGGCCGGAGAACACAGCCCAGCCCTGTGCTGCCCAGGCAGGGAGAGCCCCGGGATGGACCAGGGGATGGAGCATGGCCACTGCAGGGTGTCTGCCCTGCCCCTGTTCCATCCTGTCCATGGGCATGTCCCCAAGGGATGGGATAGGATGGGATGCAATGGCAAGGCATGGCATGGCATGGCATGGCATGGCATGGCATGGCATGGCATGGCATGGCATGGCATGGCATGGCATGGCATGGCATGGCATGGCATGGCATGGCATGGCATGGCATGGCATGGCATGGGGCCAAGCTGGCTATAGCCATCAGCCCTATGGCTTAACTCTACTACTCACCGTCCTGTGGTGGCTGGAACTGCTCTGGTTTTTCAGGCTGATGTGCTGGGGCATCTTCACGGCTTCTCTTTTCTTTCTGTCTGGAGATTTTGAAGAGGTTGACGAATCTGCCCGCCATGCCTGAGACTGGCCTCAAGGGCACCTTCTAGAAAGACAACTTGCGAAATCTCCAAGTCAACAAGTCCTCAAGGGCACCTGCAAAAGAGAAACCTCGGGGAGACCACGGGCCACCAAGGCCCGGAGTCTTGCCACGAGGTCACCTGTGGGAGCAACGCCTCGGAAAAGCTCCGGGACAGACAAGAAGAGTGGGCTGTGCGGGGGCTCCTCACGGCACCGCTCTGTCCTGTCCTGTCCCGTCGGATGCTCCGAGCACTGTGGCCTGCTCCTGTCAGCGCCAGCTCCTTTGTCACCACGTGTCACAAAGGGCCCTTGGACACCGGGTTCCGTTCCATGACACGGTGACCGTGCTGCACTGTGTCACCAAGGGCCCTTGCACACACTGCCGCCTGCCCTGGGGCCGCCCCCAGCCCTGCCAAAGTGGCCCAGGCTGGAAGGAATGCCTGGCCCCAGGTGTCTAAGGCAGCCCGACAGGATCTTTAGGAAGGGCTCAGAGCATCAGCAAACGCTGCCCTGCTCTGTGGGCTCAGGGCAGCAGAAGGAGCCCCCAGGGCTGCTGACTCAGCCGCGTTGGGAAGGGCACGGGGCCTTCCAGGGAAGCTGGCACGGCCTCTTTGGGACACGTCCCGGCTGGTGGCCATCCTAAACCCGCGGGTGTGACACGCACAAGGAACGGGTGGGCCCGGACACGAATGCTGCTCTGAGCCCTGGGGCCCGGGCAGTGCTGACATCAGCAGCTGTGGCAGAGTCCCTGCCCAAGGAGACCTGGCCCCCCCCGAGCCCTGGCAGCGCTGGTGCCCGTCTCCTGCCCCAGAGACCTGTGCCCCTGGGGGGCTTCTGTGCCACAGGGAGCCAAAGCCCACGTGCCTTGGGGGCTGTGCTCCTTCCTCCAGGGGCTGATGGCTGCAGCACCTGGAGCAACTGCTGGCAGCACTTGCTGTCTGTCAGAAAGCAGAAGCTGTTAGTCAGTCTTGAAAGGATTTTTTCATGGAAGGGATTGGCAGTAGCACCACAACACCATCAGTTGTTGAGTTTCCCTGAGCAATTAGATTGTACAGAGGCACTGTCATGTTTCAATGTTGTCACAGTGCACTAAGTCCCGGCTAGGGGGTAACAGGGGTGCGACAGATTCCCCTTTCAAGCTCCGCAAAATCTCATGCTATCAGTGGAGGTTCGGTGCAGGAAGAAAAAGGCAGCAGCACGGGTCCTGGGATGGAACTGGGATAACTTTTTTCCATAGCAAGGTCTAGAGTCCCAGGACCGAGGGCAGACACCAGATTATAAACGGGGGAAGTCTCGGGAGGATACAATGTCTAGCTAATGGGGAGGACTGGGGGTGGAATACAAGGCGGGGAATACAATGTGTAAACCAATGAAGGATTTCAAGGGAGGAGGACAGCTTAAGGAAACCAATGGGGTTTCGAAAGATACAAAACTGACAGGGAAGTTTCTAAAGGGAAGGGCAGGTTTTGGGAGGTATTAGCATTCACTGGAAGGAGGAGTAAGGAAGGTTCTGGGAAAAGGGTAGGGACAGGAGTGGTTGACAACTGAGAAAGGGGAGGGGTTTGAAACTTGGCAGGGAGTGGCCAGGTAAGAAACAGCAAAATCGACACTTAACTGAATAAGAATGAGGGAGCAAGTCTAATTTTAGAAATATGATACACAAAATGGGGGACTTGTGCCACTCCAAATACAGGGGAAGGACAATACAGAGGGATTGCAAAACCACAAATTAAACACTGAATATGCCAAATGAAGAAAATGCACTACAACAAAGGTGATCTTCTGTCAATTCTTCTGTGAAAAACACGAGCCCAATCTGTGATGTTCAATGCTGCAGGTGCTGCCCGCCTGTCTGTGTCATAGCTGATACAAGGCACATATTTCCTCCAAACCCAAAGAGTCTTGCCTGAAAAGTCACAGGGCTACATCTCTTTTTGATTTTTCTTTAAGTTTTCCAGAGCTGCTGATCATTCTCAAGGTTTTCTCCCTATCCCTAGGGCACATTCTCCAGAAGTTCTGCTGTTCCATCCTTTTGCATTGAGTGAAAGCTACCTGCAGTGACCAGTCGATCAAAGCCCTGGGAACACCTGACCTCCTGGGTGAAGCCGGGCAAAACACTTCTCTCCCAGATCTGAAGCCATTAAGTGCCAAGGACTGTCCCCAGTGTCCTACCCTGTCCCCAGTGTCATACCCTGTCCCTTGTAAGTGTCCTGATGCCATTTAAGAGGGGTTGCCAATGAAAACTACTTTTAGCAGCTTTGTAATTTCTGCATTAGCATTCAAATCCTTGACCAGAAAAATCCCATGTGGACATTTCTGGGATTCTTAAATATCACAGCTCTCATTTTCATCCTGGATTTCAGAGTCTCTGAACAGTCACACGGGTTTAGTTTTCAACACTACAGAAAACGTCCCTGGTGTTGAGCTGTACCTTTATATCGGTGTGTACTCCTGATGATTACTTTAGGCAGGAGCAGCAAACCCAAGAATGAGCCAAAGAGGCAATTCCTGAAAGGCACAGGGCAGTGACAGGGACCCAGCTGGCAGGAGCCCGGAACCGCACAGGGTTGGGCCCAGGCAGCAGCACAGGGCACGGGCACCGTCCTGGCAGCTGTGGCTATGTGAGGGCAGAGAGCTGAGTGGGCAGCTGCCTCCTGAAATTCCGCATTGCACAGGATGCCTCCCAGACTCAACCTACCACCACCGCCAACTTGGGCCGCTTTGACAATGCCAAGCACTTTTATGTTGTGTTATTTGGGTTCTTCCTGTTCTCCCCTGTTTATGGTTTCACCCTAAGTTGCCTTCCGTTCCCGAAATGTCAATCCTCCCCACGCCTCCCCAGTCCCTGGAAACTTCCCTGTCAATCCTCATATCCCCTCCCTGGCACCTTGTCTGTCACCTGGCTCCCCATCTCCTTTCTCCAGATACTTCCACAAAGGGCATTGAGTGATTGGTCAAGGGCCAGGGGTCCCTCCTGCCACGTTCCCTGATATTTTGTTCTCTTTGTCAGTTACTGCTTGTTTCACTCCCCCTATCCCCTCGTTAGTGGATAGCAGCATCCCTCCCTTATTTCCACACCCCAATAAAAGGTGCTGCTCCAGTCTCTTTGGGGGCTTTCCAGAGCTGTATCCAGTGAGGTTGGGAGTTCTCTGGAGCTTCTAATAAAACATTGGATTATATAACCTCTGGATTGTCTACTCGTGTCCTTCACCATCATCAGCCATGTCTCCCCAAAGACAGGGATCACAACCAATGTGCTTTGGCACTTCCAAGCCCAGAGGAGTGTCCCCCTCAAACAGCAGTGTTGGTGCCAGCAGGGAGGCAGCAAGTGGTTACTTGGTGGATGCTGTGAAAAAGCTCCTCCTGCAATCTGACACCAGGAACCTGGGCTCTGGTGAGGTTTGTTTCCCAGGGAAAAGGGCCAGCGTTGCTGTTCAGGGGCCTGTGGCCCAGAGTGTCCGGCTGGCTCCTGAAATTCCGCATTGCACAGGATGCCTCCCAGACCCAAGGTGCCACCAGTGCCAACTCAGGCTGGTTTTACAGTGCCAAGTGGCTCCTGCACACTGACATCAGGAACCTGGGCTGGTGAGTTTTTGTTTCCCAGGGAAAAGGGCTGGTGTCGGTGTTCAGGGGCCTGTGGTGCTGAGTGGCCGGCTGCCTGCTAGGGTTCTGAAAACCACAAATCCCAGACCTCCAGGCACCCTGCAGCTGAAAAAGGCATGCCAAGGGGAACACACAACTGTCAAAGCATGGCTTCCTCCACAGCTTTTTCCTTGGAACCAGCCTTAGCCCTAGGCTGCGTTTGGTGCCTAGGGTAAGGCTTAGGGTTACACCTAGGGTTAGGGTTTTGAAAACCACAAAGCCCAGAGCTCCAGGCACACTGCAGCTGCAAAAGGTATCCCAAGGGGAACACAGAACTGTCAAGACATGGCTCTCTCTCCACGGCTCCCCACTCAGGGCCACAGGCCCTTGGCAACCAACTTCCATTGTTTTCCCTGAGAAACGATCTCACCTTCCCAGATTCCTGATGCCAGTTTGCAGGAGGTGTTTGACTCTTCCAAGGAAACTGTGTTTTATTTTGCTGCAGCTTTGGTGTGGCAGATATGGGGTTGCCCCCTCCTAATCCCTTCCTTCTCCCCTCAGCCCTCCTCTCTAATGTCCCCTTCTCGCTCCTCACCCCTACTTGAACTTCCAGCCCGGCCCTGCCCCATCCCTCACTCTACCTTTCAACCCTCCCCATCCTGCCCCTGCCCCATCCTTCTCTCTCCCCACCACCCGCATGTGACTCCCTGCAGCAGCACGTAGGAGCCTGAACACGGGGACCGTGCGGCCCTTGCAGCAGGACAACACCCAAATAAGACAGGCAGGGACAACATCTATGGGCTGCAGGGTGTCACCAGGGGCTGGGGGCTGAGGGGAGGGGGCTGGAGGGTGACACAGGGCAGCTGAGAGGCCAAAGGGGCATTTAGGAGCAAAGCCGGGGCTCCATGGTGGCACAGAGACGCTGAGAGGCTGCAGTGGGGAACGTGAGAGAGTGACACAAAGAGGATGAGGGGCAGGGGGTAACTTGAGGGGCAAAGTGGGGGGTGCCTGAGGGTGACAGGTGAGCCAGCCCTCACACCACCCCTAACCTCACCCTAAAAACCAACCCTACCCGGGTGGAGAGTGCACAGTGGAGGTTAAGGGGCCGAGGGACAATGCTGGGGGGCTTGGGGTGACACACAGACATTGTGGGCTGAGGAGTACAAAGGACACAGGGTACCAGGTAGGGTTAGAGTTCAGGTGCAACCCTAATGGTGGGACAGCCCCAGAACCCTCCCAGCAGCTGCAGGCTGTTACCCCAATTAAAAGGTAGGGATGATGTTTGGAGGCTACAGACTTACAGGTAGGGGTTGGTGGCTGAGCAGTCTTTTGGGTTATTTTTATCTTTTTAGGTTTTTTTTTTCAGGGCTTTAAAAGGATATTTTAGAGGTTTTTTTGCAGGAGTTTATTAGGAATTTTCTGGGAATGTTTAGGATACCTTTAGGGCTTTTAAAACAAATTTTAGGATGTTTTAAGGACTGTTTTACTACTAATTAGAATTTTTAGGGTTTTTTTGGGGTATTCTTGGGGCTTTTCTAGGACTACTTAAACATTTTTAGGACTATTGAGGTTATATGGAGGACATTTTTAGGACTGGGGTATTTCTAGGGGTTTTGAAGGAATTTTTGAGGAGTTTTTTAGGGTCTTCTTGGGGCATTTTAAAGATTTTTGGGTATTCTTAGAGCTCTTTTACAACTATTTAGGGATTTTTAAAGGCTCTTTGGGAGTTTTTAGGGGCTTTTTAAAAGTAGGGTATTTTTAGTGTATTCTGAGGCTATTTAGGTTTTTGTGGGGAGTTTAGGACACTTTGAAAACTTGGGCTTCTTTAAGGAATTGATAGGGTTTTTTTAGGGTCCTTTCAGGGCATGACAGAGGCTGAGGGGCAGCTTGAGGGGCACTGTGGGGGCTTGAGGGTGGCAGAAGCTGGGAGCTGAGGAAGGAGCAGGGAGAGGAGACAGTAGGTGACACACAGAGATGCTGAGGGGGGCAGGGGCAGCTGGAGGGTGACACCGAGAAGCTGGGGGCTGAGGGACAAAGGAGAGGGATTAAGGGTGACACACAGGAGCTGAGGGGCAGCTGAGAGGAGCCTTGAGGGGCATAGGGGGGGCTTGAGGGTGACAGAGCCTGAGGGCTGGGGGGCAGAGGGAGGGCTTCAGGGGTAAAGGGAGAGGGCTTGAGGGCTGGACAGTCCAGTGGAGATCAGGGCAACAGGGTACAGCTAATGAGGCAAGTTAGGGTACAGGTGCACCACCCCTCAGCCCAGCCCTCACCTCAGCCTAAGCAGCCCCCCTAACCCACAGCCTTTTCCCCCAAGAGCAGCACAACACAGCAACCCTGACAGCGAGACCAGAGCAGAACCCTCCCAGTGGGACAGGACAGCAACCCTCACACCAGGGCAATGACAGAACTCTCAGAGGACAAGATCCACAGCAAAAAGGTAGGGAAGACATCTGAGGGTTAGAGAAAAACAGGTGGGGCTTGGAGGCTGAGCAAGTTTTTTTCAGGACTCTTCCACAACTTTTAAGGATATAAAGGGGTACTTGAAGGTTTTTTAGGAAATTTTTGGCTTAGCATTAGCTTAAGGCACTATTTACTGCCTAGGGTTAGGGTAGAAACCAAAATTACACCTAGGGTTAGGGTTTTGAAACCACAAAGCCCAGAGCTCCAGGCACCCTGCAGCTGCATAAGGCATCCCAAGGGGAACACAAAGCTGCCATAACATGGCTTCCATCACAGCTTTTTCCTTGGATCCAGCCATAGCCCAAGGCTGTGTTTATTGCCTAGGCTTAGGGTTACAATTAGGGTTAGGGTTTTGAAACCAGAAGGCCCAGAGCTCCAGGCCAACTGCAGTTGCAAAAGGCATCCCAAGGGGAATGTAGGGGGATAGAACATAAGTAAATAAAGGTAGTATAGAAAGTAATCTTACCCCCTAAAGAGTTGCAGCTGAGCCAATTATTAGAGATTGGGAACAGACCTGATTTTAACAGGCCACACCTGTAGCCAATAAGAAGAGTGTTATAAAAGAGTAGATTGGTTGGTTGAGGGGAACTGGAGTCAGTTGGCTACTGTGAGGACAAGGAAGAGTCAGTGCCTAGAGGAGCTGCCTACAAGAAACATCAAGGAGGCACGAAACTCTAGCAATATGGAACCCTTGCAATGTAATGACAAGAACTCTTGTGCTATAATGACAACAGGGGAACACAAAACTGCAACTACATGGCTTCCACCACAGCTTTTTCCTTGGAACCAGCCTTAGCCCTAGGCTGCATTTAGTGCCTAGGGTTAGGGTTACAGCTAGGGTTCAGGTTTTGAAACCTCAAAGCCCAGAGCTCCAGGCACATTGCAGCTGCAAAAGGCATCCCAAGGGGAACACAAAACTGCCACAACATGGCTTCCATCACAGCCTTTTCCTTGGAACTAGCCTTAGCCAAATGCTGTGTTTAATGCCTAGGGTTAGGCTTAGGGTTACCGCTAGGGTTCAGGTTTTGAAACCACAATCCCCAGAGCTCCAAGCAAACTGCAGTTGAAAAAGGCATCCCAAGGGGAACAGAAAACTGCCAAAACATGGCTTTCTCTAAAGCCTTTTACTTTGAATCAGCCTTAGGCACAGTGCCCATCTGGCTGCTGAAATTCCACATTGCACAGGATGCCTCCCAGACCCAAGGCACCACCAGTGCCAACTCGGGCTGCTTTGATAGTGCCAAGTGGCTCCTGCAATTGGCCATCTGGAACCTGGGCTGGTGAGTTTTGTTTCCCAGGAAAAGGGCCGGCGTTGGTGTTCCAGGGCTTGCGGCACGGAGTGCCCATCTGGCTCCTGAAATTCCACATTGCACAGGATACCTCCCAGACCCAAGGTGCCACCAGTGCCAACTCGGGCTGGTTTTACAGTGCCAAGAGCCTCCTGCAAACTGACATCGGGAACCTGGGCTGGTGAGTTTTGTTTCCCAGGAAAAAGGCTGGTGTTAGTGTTCAGGGTCCTGTGGCCTGGAGCGGCCAGCTGGCTCCTGAAAGTCCGCAGATTGCCAAATTCCCTTTAGTCCTAACTTTGGAAAGAGATAATAGGCACAAAATAATGAGATGTTGTTCAGCATGTAGCATAGGGCACAGATGTTTGAAATTGGCTAAAAAGCACGAGGAAATTGTGTTCTAGGTGTCCAAGACTTACAGCCGAGTTACCCTAGGCCAGCTTGGGTACTCCCCCTCACCCAACCACCCTGCCCTCTGAATTAAACTCAAATGGCTGTGAGGATGAGATGAATAATCCTGGTGAGGGGGCAATTTCAGAGACCCCAGTGACAACACATACAATGAATAAAACCAAGAAAGCTTTGCCTTTAGTCACGCCCTTAAGGCAAGTAGTGGGTCCTCCAGGAGAATCCATGTGGGTGAACATCTGCTTTTCAACTAGTGACCTGAATAGGGAGTGGGAAAAAGCTAAAATTTGTTGGGAAAACCCTAGCAAAGTAGCAAAAAGATTGGAGTTCATAGTCAAGAATCAAGACCCAGACTGAGGTGATACTGATTTCATGCTGACAGAGCTAAGAAAACCAGAAAAAGAGTTGGTGATAAAGATAGCCAGAGCCCATGTGCAGGGACAAATTGCTAGTGGAGCCTTACAAGGTACAGTGGACCAGCTGTTTCCTATTGTAAACCCTTTGTGGGACCCAAATGATGCAGGCAGCTGTGCAGTGTTCACCAGATACCAGGAACTAGTCAAATTTGAATTAAAAAATGCCATTCCAAAAGCAATAAATTGGTCAGTAATATATAATGTTACACAGGGACAGCACAAGTGGGGTCTTGTTATGAGTAGAAAAGCTGCCCATTTTTTTAAGAGGTTGCAGAGTTCACAGGTTGGGCCAGTTGCTGCCAGGGTGGAGCTCTAACTGTTTGTTGTTGTAATCACCTGTTGTTAATAGTTTTAGTTAACTACCTGTTATTGATAGTTGGGAATTCCCGTTTTTTGTCAGGTAACACCTGCTGCTTCCTGGAAGATGGCACCAGGGATGGTGAAGAGGAGGCGATGTCGGGGTTAGCATGCAAATGACATTGGGGTTGGCATGCAAATGAAGAAGCCCTTCACCCAACCTAGCAAAACCCCCTAAAAACAATGTGCCAACATGGAATTGAGGAGTCGAAGTGATGTCTAGACGTGAGGAACAGAATCCAGTGTCCGCTAAGACCCTTTTTACCTTGCAGCCTAACCTAAACAACGTCGGCTAGAAAGAGGACCTCGAATGTCAAACCAGAAAAACTGGGAATCTCCTGGTGCTCTCATGAGGACGGAAGCCTCAGCTCTGCCTGCAGACCAGCAGACAAAGCTACACTTTTCCTCCTCCTCTGTGCCACTCCTGGAAGCAGTGGCGGCGTAAGCATGACCCGTTGGTTCTTCCCACCTGAGCTGATTTTTTAATAAAGGCATTGAAAAGGAGAAAGATCTCCTGGCCTATTTATTTCAGCTGGGCGGTCTTCTGGGAGAGCCATGCCTGAAGAGGACACTGGGATTGGGATGGCCGCCCACACTGGACCTCCAGGACAGCTGGCTATCAGGACCAGAGAAGATCGGCTTGGGACCAGTGACGCGGAGGAGCTCAACTCGGACCCTCAGATTGAGTGGGAACCTCCTAGTACCATGGTTTCGGACCCCCGCGAGGGGGCTGGCCCAAAAGTCCTGACAGGGGGAAGTCAGGTGAATCACAAGTCCCGAGAAGGATTCAGGGCAAGCCCACAAGTCCTGCTGGCAAATTAAGTCCTGACAAAGGATGTCAGGCACAAGTCGTGGCAGAGGAGGCCAGGGTCTTGAGTTTTTGAAGTCCTGATAACATAAGTCCTAGCATTAACGAGGGAAGTTAGGCAAACTAGAGATCAGGCAGTTCTTTTTTTTAAAGTCCTGAAGAAAGGGGTCAGGCAAATCTGAGTTTCGGTGGAGGAGGCTGAGACTACTCAAATAGGATTTTTCTTGAGTTACGTGTTGGTGCATTTCTTTTCAAGTAGAGGCATATTTGTGAGTTTTTTCTGGTGAGACCTGAAAAAACAGGAGGATGTAATAGTAAGAAGAGAGGCAAGAGACTGAGGAATATACCCCCCCATAGTCCCTTAGGTGAACTGCTAGAAAGGTGGGATTCCATAGAGGCTACGGAGGGATTAGATAAGGTTAAGATGATTCACCACTGTGTAGATGTCTGGCCAGAGTTACATGTGCAAGGAGGATGGCCTTGGTGTGGGACAAAAGACAAATGGATGTGTCAACAACAGAGTCACTATCTGACAGCTTGAGAGGATACTGATCCTGAGCAATTATTATATGTGGATTGTTGGATAAGAGTGCTATTGGGGATGAAGGTGTGCGAATTTGTAAGGTGCAGAAGAAGAAAGAGGGGAATGAAGCAGAGGATGCTAGAGTTAGAGAGATTAGTAAAAGGTGGGACCCCCAGGACTATTTGCCTCCTGCTGCCCCTCCACCTTTCCACCTTATCATCCTCTTCCTCGGGCACCTCAAATGGCAGATCTGGCTTTTGCCTCAGCTGTCATCCCATTACCACCTCCTCTAATTCCTTCTTCTACCTCTTTGGCTTCCTCTATGGTAGACCTGGTATCTCCCCTAGTAACCACTCCCTCACCACCCCCTTTGGCTCCTCCAGTTCCTTCTGCACCACCACAAGTGCCTACTCCACCTGCCACATTCTCCACCCCTTCTCCAGCTCCACTTAATATGCACTCCGGCTCTTCTCCCCCTCCTAATTGCTGTCCCTTTACCTCCTCCTAGGTGGGACACAAATGCTTCCTTGCCCAGTAAACAGTTATCGCCAAATACACCTGCTGATCTGCAGAAAGTTCAGGGTAACCCAGATATCCCTCAAACTAGTAGCTTGACATCTGAAGATGGGCCGTACTGTAGTACCAGATCCAAGACCTCCAAGGCAGGGAGACTCTTTCCCCTCAGAGAAGTTCCTATGGGAGGAGTGTTGGCTTTGTGAATGCTCCTCTAATGGCTTCTGAGGTGAGAGGATTCAAGAAAGAGTTAGGGAATTTAGTTGAGGACCCAGTGGGCATGGCCAGCAAAGTGGATCAATTTTTAGATCCAAATATCTACACTTGGGGGGAGATGAATTCCATTTTAAATATATTATCTTCCCCAGAAGAGGTCTGGATGATTAGAGCTGCTGGCATAAGAATTTGGGAAAAAAGAGAACCATCTGGGACCCCAAGTGCCATCAGGTGAACAGAAATTGCCACTAACGGATCCCAGCTGGAACCCTAATCAGGAGGAAGGGAGGAAGGCCATGATAGAATATAGGTCTTTGGTAATACGGGGGATCAAAGAGTCAGTTCCCAAAGGAACTAATACCAAATTGGCATTCAAGGGTGCACAAGAGAAGGATGAAACTCCTGCTACTTGACTTAATTGCCTAAAAGCGGAACTTCCAATGTACTCCAAAGCAGAACCAGAAACCCCAGAAGGTGAAATGCTACTAAAGGTCAAAATTGTTTTACCAAATCTTGGCCAGATATATGGAGAAAACTGGAAAAGATTGAAGACTGGCAAGAGAAGGACATTAATGAGTTATTGAGAGAAGCATTGAAAGTGTATTTAAGGAGGGAAGAAGAAAGAGCAAAGGCCAAGGCTAGGATCATGGTTGCTGTAGCTAGAGAAAGTGCAGGGGCAAGCAACTCTATCCCACAATCCAAGGTAACAAAAGACCGGGTGGGTCCACCACCAGGAGGAGGCAAGGATAGGCAAGTACCGTCAGGTACAAGAGGGATGGAGAGACCTCAAGTCCCTTTGAGCGAAAGGCACTGCTGTTTTTGTGGAGAAATTGGACATCTCAGGAGGGTTTGTAAAAAGCTCAGTATCGATGAGGCAATAGCAAGGGAACAAGAAGCCTTAGAGAAGATTCTTAGAGGTGATGATTAGGGGTGTCAAGGGCTTTACACTTTAGGGGACCCAATGCAGCATCTAGAGGAGCCCTTGGTAAACTTTGAGGTGGGACCCCTAAATGAAGAATTTGAATTTTTGCTTGATACAGGAACAGGTAAGTCCTGTCTCAACAAAGTACCAGAAGGCATGGTAATTGGTAGAAAATTTTTGAGGTATTCGGGGCTGAAGGGAAAGCATTTACAGCCTCAGTGATTGAAGATGTAAAAATAATCGGAAACTCAAGACAGTGTAAAGCTAATTTTATTTACCTGCCTAAACTAGAAAAAAGTTTGTTAAGAAGAGATCTACAGGTTCATTTGGGGGCTGGGATTGTCCCAAGAGAAGGGAGGGTGGTAGTACAAATAATGAAGTTATCCCAAGGAGATGTCACAGAGATAAACCCCAAGGTATGGGCTGAAGGGGAAAGCAGGGCCTATTGGGCATTCTGTTGATAACAATAAAAATGCAAGATGGTACATCACCCATACAGGTTAAACAGTATCCCATTTCCTAGAAGGAAAGAAGGGCCTTGCCATAGTTATTGAACAACTGTTGCAAGAAGGAATTTTGGAACCCTGTATGTCACCACACAATACCCTATACTGGCAGTTAAGAAAGCTGAAAAGGAAATATAGGCTGGTACAAGATTTGAGGGAGATCAACAAAAAGGACCATTGCCACACATCCAGTTATGCCCAACCCGTATAGTTTTCTAAGCTTCGAATTCAAAAAGAACATGCTTGGTTCACTGTGACAGATTTGAAGGATGCTTTCTGGGCATGTCCTCTGGCAACAGAATGTAGAGATTGGTTTGCCTTTGAATGGGAGGACCCGAGTACAAAAGGAGACAACAGCTAAGGTGGACCTGATTGCCACAAGGGTTCACTGAATCCCCCAACTTCTTTGGACAAGCCCTGGAGGGTTTGTTAGAACAGTTTGTTCCTGAAGAGGAAGCGCAGATCCTGCAGTATGTTGATGACCTGATGGTGTCAGGAAGAGAAAAGATCAGGTCAGAACAACTAGCATTAAGCTTTTTGAATTTTCTGGGGAGAAAGGACTAAAGGTTTCCCAAGAGAAGTTACAGTTCGTACAATCAGAAGTAACACACCTTGGGCACATAATAGGAGAGGGATATAAGAAGTTAAGCCGTGACAGAATGTCAGGGCTTTTATCTCCCAGCTCCAAAACCAAAAGGGATGAGACAACTCCTGGGCCTGTTCGGATATTGCAAGTTATGGTTGGATCAATACATGCAAAGTAAAATTTTTATACAATAATTTAGGAGCTCCAGATCCCATAATTTGGACAGCAGAAGATGATCAACAACTGCAGAGCTTAAAAGACAAGTTGTCTTCTGTCCCAGTCCTAAGCTTACCAGACCTCAGGAAGGGCTTTGATCTGTTTGAGAGTGCTGAAGGGGATATAGCTGTACTAACATGTACACATACTAACATACTACACATACATATAGGTGTACTAACTCAAGAGTGGGGAGGCTGCAGGAAACCCATGGCTTACATCTCCAAATTGTTAGATCCCGTGGCTAGAGGCTGGCCAGTTTGTATACAAGCAGTAGCAGCTACTGCTATCCTGATAGAGGAGACCCAAAAATTGATCTTACAAGGAAAAATTAAAGTACTCCTCACGATCTTAAAACAGTGCTGAACCAGAGGGCTCAGCAGTGGCTAACTGATAGAAGAATATTAAAATCTGAAATAATACTGGTGAACACAGATGATTTAGAATTCATCACATCAAATGCCCTCAATCCAGCACAATTCCTTATGGGAGAGCCTATAGAAAATTTAGAACATGATTGTCTTGAATTGATTAACCTTCAAACAAAAGTAAGAGGGATTTAGAAGATCAGCCTTTAGCAACTGGAAGAATCTTGTTCATAGATGGCTTTTTGAGGGTAGTAGATGGAAAAAGAGCTTCAGGTTATGCCATCACAGATGGAGAAACTTTACAAATTAAAGAAAAAGGAAAATTACCCCCAAACTGGTCAGCCCAAAGTTGTGAAATATATGCCCTGAAAAGAGGATTAGACTTACTGGAGGGAGACCGGGGAACAATTTATACAGATTCCCAATATGCATTTGGGATAGTTCACACATTTGGAAAAATATGGGAGGAGCGTGGGTATCTAAGCTCAAAAGGGAAAAGCTCAGCCCATGAGAAACTGGTCAGGTCTGTTTTAGAATCTTTACAGAAACCAACAGAAATACCACTGGTCCATATAAAAAGGGCACCAAAGAGGAAACACTTTGAAGTTAGAGGAAACCAACTGGCTGATCAGATAGCAAAAGAAGCAGCTTTAGAACCAGGGGATCAAGGAAAGTTTTAAAGCAGAAATCACACCCGAGGGAGGAGAAAGAAGAGAGGAACCCATATTTAATGAAAAAGAATTGGAGGTTATAAAGATTTAAAGTTACACCAAGGGCAAATGAGGGAGTGGTTAACCTTGGATGGATGGGTGTTTTAAACAAAGCACTTGCTTGGACGGTGCTAACAGAACTACATAAATTGACCCACTGGGAGTCCAAAGATTATGTGATCATTTCTTAAGAAATAACCTGTGCATAGGTGTATATGGCCTGGCAAAAGCAAGTACAAAAGGGTGTTTAATTTATCAAAAAGTAAACCAGAAGGTTATGAGAAAGGCAGCACCGGAGGAGAGAATTAGCTCTAAGACCTTGCCAGGGCATACAGATAGATTTCACTGAGATGCCCCAGGGCAGGGATACAAATATTTACTGGTTATAGTAGATCATCTCACCCATTGGGTGGAAGCCTTCCTGACAAAAAGGGAAACAGCCCAGGTCATGGCAAGAGTAATCTAGGAGAACATTATCCCCAGATACGGAATGGTGAACTATAGACTCAAACCGAGGTCCACATTTTGTGGCCCAAACATTGCAAAATAGAATTGAAGCTTTAGGAATGAAATGGAGATTACACACTCCATGGCACCCCAGAGTTGTGGGAGGTTAGAGCGAATGAACAAAACTCTCAAAATGTATTGACTAAATTGATAGAAGAAACAAAATGAACTGGCTGACGTGTTTGCCTCTAGCGCTTTTGTGATCAGAACAAGACCCGGTCCGATATGGGGATTTCACCCTATGAAATGATGTTTGGACTGCTATTCTTATTAACACCCTATAGCACAGGATACTATTTGGAAGGAGAAGAAGCTACCAGAGAATATTTAGAAGTCATTAGAAGAACCCTGGAAGGACTTAGAAAGAGAGAATACCTCCCCAAACCTCCCTCTTGACACGAAAGTACATAACATTAGCCCAGGAGATTGGGTTTTGATAAAATCCTGGAATAGTGGACCATTAATGACTAAATTTGAAGGCCCTTTCAGGTACTGCTTATTGCTTATTCAGCTGTGTGGACCAGAGAAAGAGTTGGACCCCATCACAAAAGGACCAGTCTCAGCCCCGGCACTGGGCAGGATTCAACGTCAGTTTTTCCTCTGGCATTGGACCAGATTCCACACCTCTCAGCCCCTAACTCAGGACAGGATCCAACCATATCATGAGTTAATTCACCTGAGTATACCATTATAAAAGGACCAAAAGACCCAAAGCTGACTCTCAAAAGGAAGAGCAAAAAGACTGATGAACTGAATAGAAAAAGAGTTTGGTATCAGAACCATACCATATTTTAAAGTGTTTTAAGACAGTTGTGTGTTTAAAAGAGGTTTATAAAAAAGGTTAAAGACTGTCAATAATAAGTAATTCTGGTTAAGTTCTCCCAGTTTAGTACCAAGGACTCCAGGTTAATCTTCTACAGAGCACTCCCTAGGAGAAACTAAATTAGGAAGGACAGACCAAGGGAGGTTTAACCAGAAAAGCAGATAGAAGGAACCTAAGGAGCTTGAAGGCTTTTTTCCTAGTAAAGTCCCCAAGAGGCAAGGCCGGGTGGGCAGGTCGTGCAAGATTACCCATACCGGACCCTTGGGAAGGGCAGTAATGATGGCTCTAATTGCTGGTGGTGCTCTGGGAGCCCAGGAGAGCTGGGCAGTGAGTGCTACCAACCCCTCTGTGAGGAGGAAGAGAGTCCACACCAATTCTAACCCTAATTGTGTTAACCTCTCCCAATTGGTCCTTTGTCAAGAGGATGAGAAAATGTATTGATAGCCCAGAATACCATCACTTTTAGGCAGCGACCCTGGGAGAGTGGCCTGTAGGAGAAGCCTGGTTGTGCTTTGAATGTGATGCTACTGAAGCACGTCTGGTAGATCTGGTCAAAGAGAAAGAGATAGTAAAAGCAATAAGAGAACAAGACCAGTTAGAGATACCCTGAGGTAAGAATATATTCATGGATTCAGTAAAAAATCAGCCACAAACTGGATCTAAATAATTGTTGGGTTTGTGGAAGTACCCAGATGACTGAAATTTGGCCATGGGAAGGGATTAGTCTAGGACTATTGGAAATCTTAAACTGGATACAGAATAAGCCAGAATTTAGTGATACAGAGGAGAAGGGGAAAGAACAATGGGATCCAAAGCAAGAATAATAAGAGAAAAGGTATTTTAAGAAAAGGGAAGGTGCAGTAGCACACCAGTAAAAAGAATGGTTTGTACAAGATATTTATAGTAAAAACTCTGCTACCCAGTTGTAGCAGAGAGATCCAAATAAATTTTGGTCTGTTGAAAAAAGAAGCGAACAAGTGCATCCACCATGAAGCATATGAACTTTATGAGTGTGCTGAAAAGAGATAAACCCCTTTTGGGGAATGAAAAAATTCTAAATATTGGGAATGCCCAACAGAAACTAAGAACACATTTTCGGGGCCCTAAACACCTGTTTTTGATCTTTTGGTACTGCAGCATACACTAAATTGCCAGAGAGTGGTCTGACAGTTGCACTCACCCAGTATCTGGGCACTGGAGAGCCTGGGAGGTGGGGGGATTAAAGCCATGGTGGGTGAGGATCTGCAGAGAAATCATCTTAACTCTGTCAGTCTGTATCACTGCTGCCAAGCTTTTCTAGTGTTAAACATGGAATTATGTGAGGAAGGGAGCATTAAACATAGAATTCACATGTTAAGTTGGAGGCCCTCTGAGATCATCAGGTCCAAAATCATCTTAACTCTGCTCCTGCAGATGTTTTCGCTTGATCTGCATTTGCTGATCTTGCTTTTCCTATTTGTTTCTTTTCACTGGAAGAGATTGTGAGGAAGCTCCCATTAAACATGGGACTATGGGACCCAGTGTTTGGCAGTTGGGAAGCTCTTCTCCCTTTATGATCCCTGTGTCCGAACCATTTTAACCTAACGTGATCCCAACTAAGGAACGAATGTGCAGATGTTAAGGGTAAGGATCTGAATTCCGCGGGTATATTGATTTATTACTTTTATTTATTATTTATTATTTTAGATGTAAAAATACTGCAGAAGTGACGTACAGAAGTTGTATTTTTTAAACCAAATTGTGAAATTGCACACCTCTAACCTTTCTAAAATCTTCCAATTGAAAGGTTTTAAACTCTACCAGTAAGCCATTAGTCACTGCCAGAAAAGCCTCTGCATCATTTTCGGAGAGAAAGTCCCTTCTGCAATAGCTTCTGCAATAACCCTTCCACTTTTGTTTTTCTGAGCTGCTTCAGTTTCCAGGGTCACATTCCAACTCTAATTCCACATTCTTTACAGCATGAGAGGCGGGATTTCGTTTAACTGGCTCTGATTGGGTTGGCCCAGACAAACTGAGAGGGTGGTAGCTGCCTTCCTGCTGGGTTCGTCTGAACTCTACTATCACTGGTAAGTCCATTTTCAGTACAGTCTCTTTTGGGACAACTGAACTCGGTTGAATTACATGAACTTTTATTAATTGTCCACTGACAGGCATGCAAACCCTGGGGTGGCAACATTATTGAGGTTTGGGAACCAAGGGTCAGAATAGGCACGCTCCTGGGGCTTACACTCTAGCAGGACCCCAAACTGGGAGACAGACAGAATGTGAAATTTGGGGTTGCTTTTTGGATGCCCTGAGCACACAGAGAAAGTGAGCCCGCCTGGCTCATTTTAATTTCCGGTTTGCATCCTGTGCTAAGGAACTGAAATCAGAAATGCAGCCAGCTGATTGGGCAAGCCATGGGGGAAACCCAAGATCATCTCCAGGTTTGGGAACGCAGTGGGAAGGATGCAGGCCCTGGGCAGGAGGGAGCTGATGGAAGAAATTCAAACTGGAATGGAAGGACAGCTGCCAGCTCCCTGCAGATGGGATTCAGTGAACCACCTCTCAGAGGGGAGCAGGTGGTTTTCTCCTGTGCAGAGCTGGTGGTGTAGCTCTTGAAGAGGAAGAAGAATAAAGCAGGAGGAAATGAACACAATTTCTCATTTATACTCCAGGACTATTTTTTTTAACTCTGGAAGATGTAGGAATTGGACAGAATGTGTCTGGATGTACACAAACTGGCTTGGAAGGAGCAGATCCATGGCAGATGGGATCTTACCAGTGAACCTTGGGCATCTTCAGAGGGGAGGAGGGTGGAATGAAGGACTATAGACATGTATTTATGTGTTTTGGAAAAGGAAGAAGAAAAGAGAATGGCAGCTCTTGGGTAGAAGACATGGACATTTGATGGCAGAGGCAGCCCAAAGAGTTTTTTTAACTCCTTACGGATTGGGTACAAGTGTACAAAAATGGGGTTCTGTGGTTTGTTTCATGTTTTAACTGAATGAGACCCACAATGCTGAAAGCATGGAAATGCTGCCTGTACCACCCCCTCCTGCCAGGCATCTTGATTTTCCTCTCCCAAAGCAGGCCAGAGCTTTGTGGAAATGAAATGTCTGTCATTTCACTTGGATAACAAAAGCTTCCCTGGAGAAGTCCCTCAGCAGCCTGAGTGCCCTCTGTGCATTCCTGATGGGTGCTTGTCCCCAAAACAGCCCCAGGAAATCTGGGCAGTGCTGGCAAACCATACAAATGGGGGAGCAAAGCACCAACCTCCACCTGGTTTTATGTTTTAAATAGAAATGAGAACCTGAGGTCAATTCTGAATGAGCAGTGGGACATGGACTGTACAGATTCCAATGTGCCAGCCATGGATTGATTTATCCCAACTCTGTATTTTAATGTATTGATTTGCCAATATTTTAATCCTGTCATTTCTTTCTATGATGCCAAAGAATCAATGTTATAGGTCTAGGTAGAGTGTTTTCTCATGGTTGGGCTTAAAATAGAGCACCCAGTGTCCTGTGTGTAGCACCCAGATCCCAGGAAAACTGGGCAGTGGGAGGAGATTTTGGTGCAATAAACATTTGATTGGGAATCTGATGTGTACCAGGGCAAACTTTGCAATTAGCACTTGCCCACACTTTTCAACTGGGGGGAGGAGGGAATCTGGGCACTTTAAGCACTTTGTAGTGGATGTTAATGCCAGAGCTCCTCACCAGGAATCCTGAAATAAACCCCAGGCATGTGTAAAATAGAACAGCGTCTTTGAGAACTGTGCTGCTGGCAAGCTGCATCCATGCTCTTTGGAAAACTGGGTTGGTGGAGTTTGTCTCCAATATGCACAGAGACCTTGGGTCAAAAATCAGCCCTCATTGTGGGATGGTTTGATGGGGTCTGGGATTGGTTGGGGCTTTGAAATTGGGAAGAGACCTAACTTTAAGGGCTGTTCTTACCTTTCAAGAAAAATACCATTCATTAGTTTTATAAAAGAACAGTACCCCCTTTGTCAACAGGTGGATTTTAAAAAAAAATTTTTATGTCCTCTTGAAACAAAATAATAGGCTGTTTCATTTTAAATATGGATTTTGTCACCAGCTACTGATGTGCTGCAAACAATTCCATAATCACCACTCAATAAATGTGCGTTTAAAGTTTTCGGTATTTCTGCAGCTCCTTGCAGTGGATGAGTTTAGGCATTCTGTTCAATGCTCATCCATGCCTTTGGAAAGAAGAGCAGCAAATGCTCCGAAAGCAAACTTTATTGTACTGGGCAGTGAGAGACTAAGCAGGCTCAAAATTTCTCACTGATGGCTGGTCTGCTGGCTCTGGGATTACCTCTGGAAGTGGTTGTGTGCCAGGTGTGATTTAGAAGCAACTGCCGCAGTGTAAATGACATTTAGGTGGCTCCCTTTGTCATTAATAAAGGATTTTTTAAATAGTTTTATTTGGATGACAAAAATATACCAGTTCACTGGGTGGATTTTAAAATATTTCAGCCCTGTGGGATGCTTTTGTTACACAGACTTACATGGTCTGTAGTGTTAACACCAGGCACAGAAGATGTGAAATTTCCCTGGCTCTTGCAAAGGCAGTGGATGTGTTTGAGGCATTCTGTTCAATGCCTGCTGTTAGAGGTTTGTCTAAGAAGGATGAAAATGCCTTCCCACCTCCTCTTCCCCATAATAAATGCCAAGAGTTATGGGGTTTTTTTCCCTGGATGGCTTTAATAAATTGCAGAAAATCTCTGAAAATAAAATAAAGGCCATATTCTGTAAAAAAGAGGCAGGAAAACAGTGAGAGGTGAATAAGAAAGTGCTTTCTCTGCAGAGATCAATATTCTGCCCAAGCATTAAAAGAGAGGGTTTTTGTCCACAAATCTAAGAAAAAGAAAAGATGAATTGGTGAGAAAAAACAAACTCCTTTTTTTTTCTAGTTTGTTAATTCTAAGTATCCAGGGTGAACAGCAAAACCATAAACCAAAGGTTTTATTCAGTAGATTGATTTTGATCTCAAGTATTCTCAAAGGCAGCTGTTGGCAGTAGGGAAAGCAGCAGGCTTTGAAAAGTTAGAGGAATGGATGAGCTGGGTACTGAGCCCCGCTTCAGTCCCAAACCCCTCTTGAGTTATGGTGGGCAGATCTGGTTTTGCAAGAGCAAGTTCTCCTTCCTCTCCTCAGCAAACAATACTGCCCCTCCATCAATTGCTCTGGTCTAACATAAAAAATAAGGATGCAGAATTTTACATTTTCACTGAGGTTTGATGATATTTTCATTCAGCACATGGTGGGTTCTTGGTGGTGTTCTCTGCAAGGGCAGGAGCTCTGGATCCCGGGTCCCTTCCAGCTCTGGATGTTCTGTGGTTTATGGTTTTATGCCTTGGGAAGAGCTGAGCTGGGACATGTTGGGTTTCCTTGACAGAGCTGCAGGTCAGAGAGGGAAAGCCACGAGAATTCAGCTGGAATCCCTCCTCGTAAACCCACAGCCAAGGCAGCCAATAAAGCCTTTTCCTTTCTGTTTCCAAATTGTCCCCAGGGCTGGGGACAATTCAGCAGGTGTGGAGAAACCCTGACTAAGAAAGACCAAAGCTGTGTGGGGCCCTTGTGGTGCCCCTGCTCCAAAGCCGAGAGACTTGCCCTGGATAAATTGTTTCTCTTCTCTCTCTGAAACTTTCTCACACCTTCCTCAGGAAAAATCCTGGGAGGAGAATATTTCTCTCTCTCCATTCAAGAATATGTAGGATACCACCACATGAGCTGTGCTTACCCTGCTTTAGATTCTTAAACCCAAGTAGAAATATGCAAAAGGATAGTGATGGAGGAACTGGTTCTTTCGCTCTGTTTCTCTCCTGGAATCTGAGTAGGTTGTGGGAGAAAAATGTACTCCTACAGTTTTTATGGATAAAATACAGCCCCTGGATTATCTGACCTCCACAGCTGTACAGGATAAATCCTGTTGTTTTGGGTCTAATGTCAGAGCCAGCCAGCCAACAGCAGCAGCAGCAGCAGTTGCCCCTCAAGGCCACTTGGGTAGAAGGGACTTGTTGAGCAACATCCACCAACCAACTGTTCCCTGTATCCTGCAAAAAAAGGCTGACTGGAGCTGAAATCTGTTTTCACTCTAACCTAAATACCTTTCAAACATCCCAGGCTGAAGACCCTGAGTGAGGGCTTCGTGGCCTGCTGCAGGTCTGTGGCAGCAGAGCTTTTTTCTGACATTGCAAATTAAAATATGTCTTTTCTTTTTCCTAAAATTTTCTTTCATATTTTTTGCCCAGGGAGGTTTAGAACTATTTAAAGAGCTGTCACTGGCCTCTATCTCCTCTGATGAGGAATATCATGGAGCTGAGATGGGGAGGGATGGAGGATAGAATCCACCAGCAACAGATGTAGGAGGGAAAAGTTGTCCATCTCCATAGCTAGAGACTGCTTTTAAAGGTGGGAGGTTGGAAGGAGGGTTGGAGGGGGACTCCAGGGAACCTGTTCCAGCAGATGGTCAGACAGAGGAGGGCCACCAAAATCCCAAACTATTTGGGAAGCATCTCAGTTAAGCTGGAGAGACAGGGGTGTTTATGAGGAGGAAGCTCCTCCTTCAACAGATGTTCACAAGGACACATCCCAGGCTGAAGAGACAGATGCTAAAATGACAAGGAACCTGGCTTGAGTCCCCTGAAAAATGCTAATTAGTGGCTTCAACCTGCTTGTCAGGTTAGATTGGATATTGGGAAGACCTGATTTTCACCCCCAGGGTGGTGAGGCCCAGGCACAGGTTGCTCAGAGAAGAGGTGGCTGCTTCATCAGTGGAAAGGGAGAAAGACTTGAGATGGGAGTCTAGTGGTGGCGTGTGCAGCAACAGCAGGGGGGAATGAAGGGTCTCAAGATTCTGTGATAGACAAACTAGAGAATAAGGAGGAAGAAGGGTTATAAGGGAAATCTTGTTGGGAAGAGCAGGGGAGGCAAAAATCCTGGTGCTGCATGAGGAACAGAGATGAGGCTGAGAAATTAGAGCATGTGCCTGTGTGATGCTGATGGATGTTTGGCACAGGTTTTTTTGGCCCCTTCTTGTCGTGTCTGAGAGGCTGCCTGCCTGTTTGGAAGGGCCCACAGTGGACAGACTAAAACAAAATGGGCTTCCGAAATCCCCAGTCACTCACAGAAAGGTCATTTCCTGTGGGGATGCTGACCTGCCTCTGCCCATAGTCTTTGGCAGCTGCAGCTGGGTTTCAGTGGTCCAGCACCTCCACAACTTATTTGTGCATTAAATGGATGTTTGGCTCAGTGTTGCAGAGTAAGGGCGTGTCAGTCTAGTACAGCATATTCAATTTATGTTGGCTGGATTGGTCCATGTTCCTGATTCTTATATTTTAATACAGATGAGTCCATGCCTGTGACATGTCTCACAGGCCTTACTCAAAACAGGCTGCAGACAATACAGGCGAAAAACAGGCTTTGATACTAGATCACTATCAAATCACATTATTCTTTAAAGATCTCAAGGTGGTTTGTTAGCAGGCATGTTGAAATACTAGAGAAAAATCCAAAACCCCCTTTTTTTTTTTCTATATGAAAAAATGACACGAAAAATTAAAAAAAAAAAAAAAACTCAGTAAAAAAATACTCAAAAAACCTCCAAAGAAGTAATCACCACCCCAAAATAAGGACTTAAAAATAAAAATGTGAAAAATTAAACAGTGGGTGAAAACCTTTCTGCTGGAAATTATTCCACACACATGAGAATTTTGTCAGGGGCCCCAAATTAAAAAGACACAAGAGGACTTAACAGAGAGCTGGGTCAGAAAAAAAAAATTTTTAGTATCTCACAGAAAGGCCTTTCTGGAGCTATGAAATATTCTTTTCCTCCAGCTCCTTAAGTACAAGAGGGGAAACAGTGATAGGAAAATAGAACAGAATAAAAAAGCCAGTTGTTCTGCCTTTCCTTTTCTTCTTGCCTAGTATGAAATTTATCTATAATTACTATACTAAGTGGTGCAGCAAAGAAAATCTTAACCACATGGATATTAAAATGCTTGGAAAAAGCATGCCAATGATATGGATATTAAAAAAAGATATAAAGAGTAATCTTTCAGGCATGAGAATGTGTTTAATTTTCTTTAATCTTCCTGTATTTTTCTGCCTGTTTGGCAGTTTCCTGCTCATTTGTTCTATCGCTTTAAGCCCAATGCTGCTACTCTTATCCACCTGTTCTGCCATGAAATGTAGCTGCCTAAAGAAAAGACAGATGCTGCGGATGCCAAGAAAAAAGCTCCTGTGACTCACTGCTTGTAAACCTTCCTCTGAAATCTTTATTTCCTGAGAAAAGACCATGCTTGCTATTTTCAGTAATGCCACCATTGCTGATATTGTTTTCTTTCAATACATTGAGATAATTTGGGTGCCTGGTCACCTTTGCTCCTGGCTTTTGTGGCCAGTGCACCAATACTGATGGAGATGAAATAGCCTTCCAGTAGTGAACAGCTGTGTTTTTAAAGAGCAGAATCAATTCTCTATGACCATGCCAAACAGTAAACCAGTTGCTCCAATTAGAACATTTGCCATATCACAAATTCGTGCTTTGGGGGTTTCTTGCATTTCCTACCTTCTTGAGTTATGTAAAACAGTTGTGTTTGCACGTGCACATACAGAGTCTATCTACATCTAGAATTTATAATGTGTGCAACCTGCTTGGCAGCAGTTTCCTGCATTAAGCTTTTCAGCATATACTTATAATCTGGCATAATCATTCTTCATTTCTTTTCTGTGGCTCTACTAATCAGAAAAAGCCTCATGGCTCACTTTCCTTTTGATGGTCCAAATTTTCCTCACTCTGTAACAGAAAAATGCTCATCAAATTTGAAAAGGTCCTTGAACTTTTTAATGAGACAAATCCTGATGATGATTTCATGGGACTCCTTTTGACCAGGGCATCAAACTTGTAACTTTTCATTCAGTAAACAAATTTTTTTCCAATGGACTTATAATATCTTTATTGCAAGAAAAGGCTATTGCTTCCTAGAAAAAATGGCTCATGAAAACATCTTAACCCGTAAGTATTTGAGGGACCCAAATAATCATGGGCTAATATTTCTCTGGTTTACAGGCTGATTGCTTTCCAAGGTGATTCCATGATTCAGTCATTCTGTCATTCCATGATTCTGTGATTCTGTGATTCCATGATTCTGTGATTCTGTGATTCTGTGATTCTGTGATTCCGTGATTCTGTGATTCTGTGAGTCTGTGATTCTGTGAGCTGGTGGCTCTGACCAGCCCCATCCATCATGAAATGGTGGCCATCAGCCTCACAGCCCAGCTCCTGGTCAGCGTGGATGAAGGAGCTCAGCTGGGTGTGGCCATGGCATGAAGGATCCTGCTGAACCCATCACATGGAATAAAGGAAATTTAATTACATCTGTAGGATTTCCATCACTGCTGAGCAGCAGCAGCAGGCTGGGTGTCAGGAGAGATTTTTCATTGTGTTGAAATCTGACTTTGTTAATTACCAGTCTCTGATCTCATTTGAGGGTTAAGTTTATGAAACAGAATCCTTATTTCTCTGATTTCCTTATTCAGCTGGTTTATTGAGTCTTGTGCAGGGGATGGTTTTGGACCTTAGAAACTCCCAAGGTGTCTCATACTTCTGGCATGAGCTGTGCAGAAGCATTGGAGCAAGGGGGTGATGGAGGTGTGCAGAAGTCCTGGTGAAAGACACAGAAAGAAAACATCTCAGGAAAACTGAAAATGAGGACAAAGGTCTTGCTGCCAAGCTTATTTTACCCCAAAGGAACTGCCCCATCCCAGATGGGAAGCACCCACCCCAGGCAGCCAGGGAACATTGTGGTGGGGGCTTTAGCAGAGTGACACCAGCCTTTGGTGCACCCCAGGCTGTTCACTTCCTCATGGGGAAAGCTTCCCATCCTCTGTTTACCCAGGAAGCACCAGATTTGGCTGTAGGCAGTCAATAGAGTGCCTGGTTTTTATCTACACATCAAATTTACTTTTTTTTAGAGAGAAAATAGCCACTGAACAGCCCCTTTGAAGTTTGGGGCCAGTGTCTAATTCCACTTGAAGAGCTTTGTTAGATAATTGCAGTATTTTTCTGAGAGAAAATAGAACAATCAAGGCTTGGAATTAAAAGCCATTCAGGCAGCTTTGATCCTTTCTCTGCATCTTCACTTACCAAACACAAATGCCAACAAGGACTCATGGCAATATTTGCAGTCACTATTTTTGGCCTTTGTTTTAAATTAACTCCTCTTCTCTCTTCCAGTCAAAAGGAGGAGGGGAGGGAAATGGGGCTTGTGGTATTTCAACAGGTGTTTCTTTAGAAAGATTTTTTTGAGGATGCCTATATAATGGAATCATAGAATAATTAAATTTAGAGAAGCTCAAGAAGTCCAACCATCAACTCAGCCTCACCATCATGTGCACCACTAAACTAAATGAAATGCCACACACAGAGATTTTTTGAACACTTCCAGGGATGGTGACTCCACCACTGCCCTGGCAAGCTCTTTCCAGGGCTTGACCACTCTTTTGGTGAAAAACTATTTCCTAATATCTAATCAAACCTCCCTGGCACAACTTGAGGCCGTTTCCTCTCATCCTGTCACTCCGTGATGACCAAGCCTGAAGCCTCTGGAGGCCTCAGAGCTGCCATAGAATAAGAGTTTATCACCCCAAAACTGCCTCCAGGCACAACCTCAGCTGCAGTGATGGTGTGGGTGGGGCAAGACCCACACACTCTGCCCTGGGCATGGACAGGGAGCTGCCAGGGCCATGTCCCACAGCCCACAGGGGATCCTCAGGTGAGCTCCTGACTCACTGGGAGAGGGAGGCAGCCTGGGAAGTGGGGAGGTGCCTTCCAGCAGCAGCAGGTGGGAATGTCAAACCTGGATGTGCTGAGAAAGGCACCAAACTGGGCTTGTTTTTCCCAGAATTGGCAGTAAAGCCAGTGGGTCACCATTTCCTTGGGTTTATGGTGGAATCATCAGTGGCTCATCAGCACCCAGGGGCTCCCAGCAGTCCCAAGGAAACAAGGTGAGTGCTACAGATGTCAGGCTGTACAGAGAAGGGATCAATTCTCTTTCTTGGCTTGATTTGAACACTAGCTTCTGGATACCCCTCCTGCTTCTCATCTTTCACAGTCAACTTTTGCTTACCCATGTTTAATTTTTTTTTTTTCATCTTTTTCTCACATCAAGATGCTTCTGAGAGCCAGGCCTTCAACTCTCAGCGGGGTATTATTTCTTTTCTCACCCAAGAATCGTGACCAGCCTTGGGGAGGCGGTGTGAGACTGTGTAAGACCCAGGGGATTGGAGCTTCCCAGGAGAACAAGCTGCAGCACGGCTCAGATGAGGACAATTGATCCACACAGCCAATACTGCTGCAGCACCAAGACTTTAAAAGCAACAACTGCTTCCGATCCCCCGCCCTAGCTCAGACGCCTGCATGGAAAGCCTGTGGTGGGAATATGAGCCCTAATTCCTAAAAGTGGGAATATGAGCCCTAATTCCTGTTCCAGGGCAGGAAATGGCTCCCAGGAGGATGGAGCAGACTCTTCCAGGGCTGTGTCCTCACAGGGTGACAAAGGAAGGCGATGCCACCCAGCAGCAGGAACCTGCAGCTGCAGTGGGCAGGAGCAGCAGAGAGGCTTCAGCTCCTGCGTGTCCAG
Organism: Emberiza elegans; assembly: GCA_024865655.1. Taxonomy (NCBI): domain Eukaryota; kingdom Metazoa; phylum Chordata; class Aves; order Passeriformes; family Fringillidae; genus Emberiza; species Emberiza elegans. Next base: position 243,802 of record JALJVW010000127.1, on the reverse strand, counting down.
GAACTGAAGCTGCCCCGCACCTTGCACCCATTAACGCAGCACACACTGTCCCAGAAGGAAATGCACCCGGCTTTGAGGCTGAGCTGACTCTGTGCATGGCTGGGAAGGGCTTAGGAGGAGCAGGGAGCCCTGGCTTCCTAATTCAGCCTCCTGCAGAGCCCAGACGGCGCTTGCTTTAGGAGAGGATTGATGCAGTGAATCGCTAATGGGCTTTATTTCCCCTGGGTTCAAGTTGGTTTAAAAAAAGGAAAGGAGACACAGTCCAGGAAGAAATTTGGACTGTTTAGCTAAACTAGCTAATGAGCAGAAGCAAAAGCAAGCAGAAGCAAAGCAGAAGCAAGAGCAAGAGAGCAAAGTGAAAAGCAAAAGCAAAAATAGCAAAAGCAGCACTGTGTACTGCCCTGTCTGTGTGTTCCGCCAGGCTGATAAGAAAACCCAAAACAAAACCTTCACTCTTCAGAGCCAGTCTTAAATGCACAGAATATAATATCAGGAATAAACAGAACACATGAATGGGGATACAAGCATCATAACGTCACCCTAAGACACCTATATTGTCACCTGGTGCTGCTGTGCTTGGGCTGGGCTGCTCTGGGAGGTGCTTTGTGGAATGTGGCATGGGTTATCAGGTCAGTAACAGCAGAATAAGCCTCAACTTTTATTGCAGGATCAAATCCCGGTGTTCCCAGAAGGACCTGACTAAATTCTGTATGAAACAGTGAGGTTTTTCATTTCTTCAGTTTTACCAAGTGAAACTACCTGGAAAATGGAGAGCACAAGTGTTTTCCTGGACAAAACTGCCTTCCCTTCCTATTTGTATCCAAGCAGATACACTGGAACTTAAAAGGAAGGAATATTATTCTGGCTTTCCTGGGCCTGGGACCACAGCACATTGAAGGTGAAATTGATCTTGTAAAGCTCCCTGCCTTACTAAGCTCCAGGTGGGCACTGAGGGCTGTGTTCAGGTCTCATCCAATCCTCTGACACTGTTTCTCTAGAAGCCCCAAGGTTAGGGACCTGCAGCAGCAGCCCAGGTGTGTGTGGAGCCACCATCCTTTTGTCTAAGGAGAAGTTATGGCAAAATAACTTCCCTTGTGGCTGGGATGGGATCCACCCGTGCTTGCTCTTCCTCTTTCTTGCAGGTACCAAAATCACCAAGAGCACTGTCTGCATCCTGATTGCTTTTATCTGGCTCTACTCCTTGCTCTGGGCCATCCTGCCCTTGGTGGGCTGGGGCTACTACGGCCCTGAGCCCTTTGGCATCTCCTGTACCATAGCCTGGAGCAAATTCCACAACTCCTCCAATGGTTTCTCCTTCATCCTGAGCATGTTCCTCCTGTGCACGGTGCTGCCTGCGCTGACCATCATTGCCTGTTACCTGGGGATTGCCTGGAAGGTTCATAAAGCATACCAAGAGATCCAGAATATCGACAGGATCCCCAACGCAGCCAAACTGGAGAAGAAGCTGACCCTGGTGAGTTGTCCCTGTGATGGGAAGAGTGTGCAGTAATCAGGAGTTGGCAGAGAGCTGGCTCTGCTCATGCACAGCTCACAGAATCATGGGATTACAGACACCTACACAGAAATTCTGTGTGGAAACAGGATTTTAATATATTAAGTACTAATATATTAATTTTTTTCCAAATAGGGACTTCAGTTGTGCATTTCTTGTGGAAAAGCAGAATTTATCCAAGCTTTCTAGAAGCCAGTCATAGAATCACTGCCTCATTAAAGTTGGAAAAGGTTTCTAAGATCATTAGGTCGAACCATTAATTCAGCACTGACAAGTCCACCACTTAACCATGCCTGTAAGCACCAGAGCAACACTTTTTTTTTAATATTGCTAATGACAGTGACTCCACCACTGGGCAGTCTGTCCCAATGGCTGACAATCCCTCCCGTGAAGAAATGCTTCCTAATTTCCAATCTAAACATCCCCTGGTGCAACCTGAGGGCATTTCCTCTTGTCCTTTCATTTTTTACCTGGGAGCACACCTGACTCCCACCTGGCTCTAGCATCCAGGGAGTTGTAGAGAGGGATAAGGTCCTCCTGAGTCCCCTTTTCTCCAGGCTGAGCTCCCCCAGTGTCGGAGCATCGGGGGTAGGACGGTCAGGATGGGTGGAGACGAGAGATCTCTGAAGCCAGGCTGTGGAACTTGGGGTTTGTTGCAAAGGGCCTGGGTGCAGGGCCCTGCTGGGAGCTGCCAGCCACAGCTCAGAGCAGGCCAGAGAGAAGAGAGGGGGAGAGAGGATGAGAGGGTAAGAGAGTAAAAGGGTAAGAAAGCAAAAGCGTAAGAGAGCGAGGTTCTCGTTACAATACAGTAAATCTTCTGTGTTGAATATTCTAATTCTCACTAACCAATCTAGTACAAGATACAAATCCTACAGCATTTACATACAGCCTATAAGAATCATTACATTACCACACTGTGTTACATTTTAAACCTTAAAAACTCCTCTTTGGGCCCCTTCTGCCAAGCTAGCAGGGTCTGCTCTGTCACTTGGACCTGTCTGCAAGCAGAGGGTATTGTTTCAGCAAAAGGGGATTACCTTCACCTGGCCATACCAATGTTTTCCAGTTGTTCAGTAACTAAGGGAACTCAAAGCTTGCTTTCATTTCAGTCTTGCTTATAGTTTCCATATTCTCAAAATCTTTTGCCAGGCAATCATATTTATAAGGCTTTCCTGTTTCATCTTCCCCAACATCCCAGCTGCTCCTCATCAGACCTGTGCTCCAGACCCTTTCCCAGCTCAGTTCCCTTCTCTGGACACGCTCCAGCCCCTCAATGTCTCTCTTGTCACGAGGGCCCAGCAAGCCCAGCTTTGGCTGTTGCAGTTCACAATGCATAGCACATGGGACTTCTAAGATACAGGGTTGAAAGCAAAAAAGGCACTACCTGCTTTTTACTGTGGCAAGCAGGGACACTTCCAAAGAGAATGTAGAAAGAAAAGAAGAATGAGAGAATGCATAGAAAAATGAGAGAGATGAGAGAGTCAGAAGCTCTGTTTACCTGGGGACACGTAAACACCGAGAGCCCTTGATAAAAATTAAAGTAGGTCAAAAAGGCCAAGAATTTGAATTCTTGGTAGATTTGGGAATTGAAAATCAACCATCCAGGTGTTACCAGATGGATGTCAGTTCCTCCTCGGGACACTGCAGTAGTATTCGGTGCAATAGGTGAATTTTGAGGTTCCTGTTATTCTTTTGCTTGTAGAAATCAAACTTAAAAGAGATTTTGGACTTCCTTTTAATACCAGGAGCCAGTTATAACTTACTTGGGAGAGATTTGATCATAAAATTAGGAATTGTCCTTAGAAGTGCTTAATGGAGAAATAAAGATAAAATTGTGCCTCTCAGGATTGAGGATGAAAACAGAACTGACCCTAAAGTGGGGTATATCCCCGAGTTTTGAATAATATACTGGTCAGTCTTAAAGACAGAACAAATTGAGAACAATATATATAGACTCCGAAAATGCATATGATATAATACATACATTGAGAAAATTGGAGAAGAATAAAGACTAATTGGCTCTCAAAGAAGAGACCTGGTACACCAGGACCTTATAAAACAAGTAAAGATAAACTATATTACAAAGACTGGCCAGTAACACCTAAACTTGTAATAAGTGATATGAAAGTAAAAGGTACCTTATTGTTGTCTTATTGTGTGTGAGAATAGGTAAAGTGTTTTATTATTGAGTGTGAGAATAGGTCTTATTGTTGTCTTATTGCGTGTGAGTATAAGTAATGTGAATGGTGCATTATAAGTTCTACCACATCTCCTTAGAGAGAGGTGTATGTGTATCATATTGAAAGAAAAATAAAAAAAATTTTTTTTTTTTAAGTGTGAGGAGCTGAAGAAGTAGTATTTAGACTGTTAGCGAAAAGTAAGAAACAGAGACAAGAGGGGAGCTTAAGAAATTTTGTAGTAATACTTTTGGAGATTAGAATTTAAAGAGTAGAGGAAATAATTTTGTAAAAGCACCCAGTGAGAGGGAGATCCTCACATACAGACCGTTTGCTAATATCCAGCTGGACTGGGTATTGGTGCTTGTAGCCTTAATTACTTCATCAGCCCTGTTATTCATCTCTGAACATGTTGAGATAGATTCTGTAGCTATCTCCATATCCAGCTGAGAATTCTTTCCTGTCCTGTCTCCTGCTCTCCTTCATGGGCATAGTTGTTGCCCCAAAATGTCACAAATCCCCTGTTGCAGTCACTTGGGAAAAATAAAGTATTTATAGACAATTCCAGTGACTTTTCAGAGACTTCAGATTTATAGCCAGTTTTAGACAATATTCCTAGGGACTGTAAATAGCATCCTTTCTGTTTGTTTGTTCTTAGCAAGCAGGGGCAGATAACACCAGTATTAATCTAACATCATTTCAACTGTATATACTGCAATTTGAGTGCCACAGAGCAGTGTTAGGACATGTGCAGACTCAATGGGGAAACTTACAGCTGTAAGCCACAAATTCTTTAGCGTAAAGACATTTTATTTAGAATTATTTTGTTATTTGGAAGCAACCTAAAGTAACCAAAATGCATTGTTTGTCATTAAAATGAGAATGTTCAAAAGGTGTTAAAAGAAAGAAATTTATTAGTACTTTATTCCAAATTAATGTGATTTTTTAATCATGTGAGAAGGAGATTCTGAAAAATATGGCTTTAGAAACACTGATTCTGACATATCCAAATAGAAGCCTTTGGAGCCTCAGTTTTAAGCACATTTAAGAGATGTTGTACAGAGAGAAAAATGTGACAAGATTACACCACAGAAATGTGTTTGTTATCTCCTTGGACTGAGTGTAGAAAGTAGATAACTGACAAAGCAAGCTAATGATAAACTTAAAAAAAAAAAAAAGCTGGGGAAGCAGCTGAAGAGTTTTGGATGAAACACAGAAAGCAAACCAAGTAGAAAATGTCTCTTTCAGAATGGGTTGACAGACAGATGACTATTTTAGCAGAAAGAATGGCAAAAGAAGATAGAAGCAGTAGTGTTTAGTGAGAGTATTTGCAGAAGAAGAAAGAAAGGTGATGAGAAAGCCTGAAGAATTGGGTAGTGCTGTCATGAAAGACAGTGCAATTGCCTCCACAGAATGTGTAGATAGAAATATTCAAGATCTCAAATAAATATTACAAACTTCAGCAGCTGAGAAAAATCCCTCATTTTTATTTTTGGCACTCCTGCCTCTGGCGAAAACTGCTAAAAAGTTCATGCTGAGCATTCTCTAGATGAACTGTGGTGCAAAAAGATGCTGGTAAACTTTTAAGCTTCTGACCTATAACTGAGCACAGATGCTCTTCTGAACTTGTTTTTCAGAGCATTCAGTCAGTAGAAAAATTAATTCTTCTGCCATTTTAACTGCATGTGCTAAAAATATTAACTCTATTGCTATACAGTTCAGTAGCTAGAATTGAAACAGTAATGACATGAGATCCAAGATAAATATGGTTTGTTTATACCACTAGAAGCAGTAGAGTGACTTGAAGTTGCCAGGCTGCCTGTTACTATTTCCTTGACAGTTCTTTACATCCACAGGTAATCCCCACTCCTTGCAAATAGTCTTTCTTTGTGTCTGGTTTCACTTGACTGTTGTGCCTGACTCTTTTAGCTCTATGTTGTTCTGTATAGGATTCAGTAGAGGTGTACAGTAAGAAACCAGTATGTATTTATCACCTTGCACAAAGTCAGTTTTTGTTCTCTAATTTGCCTACCTGTCTAGATGTTCAATGAAAAAAAAAAAGAGAAGCAAATGAAGCTACAGGAAAGGTGGTCTTTTGGTTATGATAGTTTTCAGAAAGAATTATAGCCTTCTAAATTTAAGTATGATAGTTTTTAAACAAAGAAGTAGTTAGATGTGATGAACTGATGCATAATATTTATAACGCACACAATATTTTTAGGGCAATAGCTTGCAATTTGTTTCAGATATCTTGATTTTTGAAAAACTCTGCACTGTTATGCAAAAGTTTTTGATAGAAGTCATTGTGAAGATATGCTTAATTAATAGCAACTGAATCTGAGTGTGCATACTGCAAGTTAATCAGTTATTTTCATCAATAAATTCAGGGAGAAGAAGTGAACCTGCATGCTAGTTATGAATTTTGTTGTCTTTTTAAGGTTCTGTAACTGGCAGCATCTGCCATTTTCAAATTCTGCAACAAGTGCTTTTTTTAATTTTTGGTACCTGATAAATTTAATTTGTATATTGTCTATATAACCTCATATAATGATGACTGTATTTAAAACATTGCTAAAGTTAGAAGCTCTAATAAAGATTAGGAAAGTAAGAATGTACATAATAGTAATTTTAATGACATATGTAATTCAAACTGATGTAAGCTCAGTTGTAATATCAGTTTAACTCAAATAGAGTAGAATAATATTAGTAAATGTTGCATCAAGTAATAATGCCAAAGTAATGACTGAAGCTGCAAATTGGAAGTGTGGGCTGTTGATTGTTGATTGTCTAGTTCCTGAAGTGAACACTAAGCATGTATTGAGAAAAAAAAAAAAAAAATGTATTTGTAAGTCTATCTTAAGAGCAGAGATCACTTGAAATCGAGACTGTTCCTTTACAAATTAAGCAACTTAAATTCTTACATTTTTGCTTTGTGAAATATTTATAAATGCCTCTTAAAGACGGGAATCAAATTTTGCTTTTGCTCTAGCTAGTTAATCTCAATAACACCCTCAGGCTCATGGAGTAATCCTTGGGGTGTCCTCTGTAGGGCTAAGAGTTGGACTCTATCATCCTGATGGGTCCTTCCAACCCAGCATGTTCTGTGATTCTATTCTGTTTGTATCAGTATCTCAAGAAGCATATCTAAAGATCTGTTGTAGGGGCAAAACAAGGCAAAATAAGCTGGAAGAATGTTATATCATGTAATTTTTTTTAATACTAAAAGTGATGAAGTCATATACTGTAGAAAGTAGTGTATTTGAAGAATGTTTGATTTTTCTGAATTGCATTCAGAGGGCCATTATAATTAGTAATTCTAATGTTAGAATAAGGTGTAAAAATCAAGGTTGTAATTGTTACCCATTCGTGTGCTAAATATGTAAAGTGTGTGAGGAAAAGTAGACTGAGTTGGCTCAGGGCAGCAAACCAACCAAAGTACACACTCACTTCCAGCCCTGGAGAAAAGCAGGAATAAATGCTGGAGAGTAAAAGCATCCTGGAATGGAAGCAGATTTAAATTTCTCTCTGGAGCAAGGCTGCTCGAAGCCAGACCAGCAGGGAGTGGGAGAGGAAACGAGGGTGTTTAAAGCAGCATTCCCTCTGCACTCCAATTCTCACAGTTATGTATTAATTGCAGCAGGACTGGCACTGTGTCCTTGCTCCCACTGTCACGAGTACTCTACCAGAGCTCCCTTAATTAATACATGTGCCAGCACAGCTCCTGCTGGCAGCCAGGCAGCCTCTTGCAATGCCCCTTGCCCTCCACGGCTGGTGTCACCTCCGGGTGGCCCCAGCCAGCACCACAGGGCTGGGGAAGGTGTGGTAAAAGAGCCAGGGTCTCCAAGAAGTGCTGGGAATGAGGGCTAACCCATTGCAGGAGCCTCCCAACCTCTTTCCTGGCAGGCAGGGAGCAAACAGCTTCAGCCAGCCACCCACCAGCTCCCAGGGCTACAGCTTTTATTCCCCATCACAGCTGCTCTGAGGAAATTGCTGCACGGTTTGTGTGGATTGCTCCCCTGCAGAGCCAGATGGGGCAGTTATTGATATGTGCTCTCCCTGACAAAAACAGGCCATTTATGGACTCCCGTTTTCCTTAAATCACTTCCTGAAGCCCTTTGCCTTCACTGCAGCTTTAGGGTGGGCAGGATGTGTCACCAGCCCCTGGATCCGTGACAATTATCACCGTTCCAAAGCACTTTCTTTGCCCACAATTCACCAGTTTACCCATGGGATATTTGCCCTGCAGCTCTTGCCTTGTTCTCTGAGGTGTCCTACAAGGTGAGCACCATCAGCTGCCTAAGCCAGCCTGGCTCAATAAGGCTGGGAAGGTTTGGGGAAGCAGAAGGACATCCCAGCTTTGGGTGAATGTTATCCTACAAAGTAGCATGACCAGGCACGCTCACCTTGCCAGAAGCAATTTCAGCCCATTTGATGGAATCAGTTCTGGACATTTCTCAGGACAGCAGGTCCTGTTGTGGTAGGACAAGGGGGAATGGCTTTAAACAGAAGGAGGGTGGATTTCAATTAGATAGAAGAAAGAAGTTATTTTACAATGAGGGTGGTGAGGCACTACCACAGGTTACCCAGAGGGGTGGTAGATGCCCCATCCCTGGGAGCATTCGAGGTCAGGTGGGATGGTTGAGTTCTGAGCAATCTGATCTGGTTGATGATGTCCTTGCTCATTGCAGGGGGGTTGGACTAGATGACCTTTAAAGGTCCCTTCCAACCCAAACTACTCCCTGATTCTATTATTAACCTGCAATGCTTTTAAAAGCCTGAACACTTCATACAAATAAATCACCTTAATAACCAGTGACTGCAAGACAGCCAGCCAAGAACGTTTTGTTTTGGTAAACAGATTATTGATTGTATATCTGTGTTCTTGAGATGAACTTGACTCCTTGACAGCAGCAGGAGCCCAACAAAACAGGTTTTCCATAACTCCAAAATGGTGGATGGCCTTTGTCTGGAGCCAGCAGCACATCAGCTTTACAAAGGCAATAAAGCACCACTGATTTCATTTGCAAATTACTGACTAAGAAGGACCAGCAAACAAATAACGTCCTAGTCAATAAATGAATGATTGGAAACTATTGTGCTGAACCTGCTAGGAAAGGTCAGAATTTCAAGGGCACTGCCATTTTTCCTGATTGCAGGAACCTGAGGGAGTTGGGCTGCTGTCCTGGAGAGATTCATTAGCATCCTCCATGGCATGGAGAATTTATTCCAGGCTTTTGCACTCTGTAGAAAGGACAATAAAACTGTTTCCGTGTTTTCATGCTCCACTGAGCAGAAACAAAAAGATTCAAGTTTTTGAGCGAGATTTAGCCAGTGCTCTCTTGGTGATGTGCATTTCATGTAGACAGGTGAGTGTGAAAATCACTAAGACTTCAGATTAATCAACTTTAGGCTGCCTGTTCTGTCTCCCAACCTGTAAGGTTTTTGTAATTCATTCTGCTTGCTAGGGAGTGACTGAAAGAGAATAAACAGTTTCCTTTGTAGTCAAACAAGCATGAAATACTGAACATTTACAGGAAGAGGTGCTTGGGCATGAGTAATACAGAATATATTTGGAACTCCCTTAAAGATGTGCTTCTAATTTGAAATACCACAGTACTTTCAGTTGTTTGTATACACAGGTTTATCTGTAAAATTCAATGAGTAACAAAAATCCCCAAAACAAGAACAAAGAAAACTTGCATAAATGTATTAATGACTTTAATGCAAGAAGAAATCAGTGACCTGCTTAGTTAGGTTCAATTATCTGATACAGCTTTATACAAGTGCTGTGTCTTTCTCGGGCCTCTTTTATCTGAGTAGCACACACAAAGTACTTGATAATTCCCAGATATATAGAAAGTGACTTTATACAGTGAGACAGATAACAGTCCCTTTTGGTTTCTCTGTTCTATGATTTCATTGTTTTAAATGTCTCTTATTCTAATTTCCTTGGATTAGTTTTCATTTGTCTCTCTTTTTATAGTTCAAACATTTTGAACTGTCTTTTGAAAAGCAGTGGGCAAAATTAGCAATGCACACTCTATCACCAATATTCCCATAGGCATAATGTTTTTTTTTTTTTAATTTATAGCTGAAAAAAACCCAGTGAAAAAAGAGGTGTCTAAATCAGAAGGAATTCTTAGCAGGAGGCTAGGACTTCAGATATCTTCTGTGAAAGAGGAGTGAGTCATACCTTTTTATTAATTTGTTGGGTTTTTGTTGCTTTAGCTTTTTAAAAATACTGATTGTGCTTAGCAATACTAAATATTGGTTTCTGAGGAAATCAAACACTGTTTTGTATTTGCACACGTGCAGGCTGGATTGTTACAGTTTCCAGATTTTTATTCCACCTGCCTGAAAGCCCCAAATTAGTAAAATGCACACACCTGGGGCTTCCTGACACCCTACAGCACAGCAACTCTGTCTTTCTGTTGCACTCCCATTTAATTATATAAAGCTAAATTATTATTGGGTAGTTCCGTGTGCATTTGCAAGGTGGAATTTGAAGTACTATAAAGCAAATATCCATTACAGCCAAAGAAACTACAATCCGTCATAATTCCATACTGGAAGACATAGATTTATAAGAACAAGGTCTTTCAGTCTTTCTTGTCAGAATTCTATTTAAATTTGGTTCAAACTTAACTGCAAGACACTACTGCAAAACAATGATAATTTCATCGCACTAAATTCACTTCAACAAAAAAAATACTTAATTGTGGTATTGATTGGTTTGTATTTTTAATAAGACAACCCGATGCTATCTAATTTCAATCTGTCTTCTAATCTTTCCAAAGGGTTGATTAAACTGGCTTGTGAGTGCCATGTATAAACCCAGAGTAGCTAAGTAAGACACCCTTTTTCCTACCTTTCTGGGAAGAATAATTTTTGTGTAGATTAGGTGAGATGGCATCCAGGAGTGCTGCATTTATCAGGAATAACCACAGCAGGTCCCTGATGGCGCCCATCTTCTCAAGAGATCCCAGTAAAACTGAGCATTAGATTTTATACTCTGTGCTGCTAAAAAACTGGGGCTCCCAAGGTCAGCCTGGCCCATGCTGTGTCTGATTTATTACACAATATTTTATTATTAACTGATCTTTGCAAAAGGATTACATAGGAGTGGTGAAGTTTCCGTTTCCTAGATAATTTGTGTTGCTAGGAAGAAAAGAAACTCTATGCCAGCCCTTTATTATACATTATCTTCAACTGTATGTGCTGGCCCAGAGTTCCCTTTGGATCCAGACTGGTGAATATATGTGTTTCTTTTCCTCAACCATCCCAATTTTATTCATTTATTGTTAATAGGTAATTGCTTGCTTATGCAGACTGTAAGGTATTGCAGGATGAAGCAGCAAATTCACAGTAGATTTTCTGATAAGCTCTTCAGCAGAGAGTGCTGGTCTCAAAAATGTTTATATTTTACTTGTCCACTTGAAACTGTAGGTTTATTTCCCTACAGTTTGTACACAAAAACCCACATCATAAATGGGATTAAGTCAGGAATAAAAAGTAAATTCATGCCATCTTTTGTAACATACCCTAAGTGGGCCTCACCTGCAGGGCTCTGCTGAGCTTGCTCTGCTTTACCAGGGGTCTTCCCTCAATCCACACCTGTGGTCCTCAAATGCATCTGCCAGCAGGACTCCCTTCAATCCCTTCAATCACAGAAAAGAAGGGTGAACTGAAATCAAAATCCTGTTGAGTTGGTTTCCTTGGATGGTGAAGTCTTAATAGAGTTTAGGATGACCTGGGGGCATGACAAGTCCTGTCTGCTGGGGTCACTTTATTGCATTTCTACTCTTTCTGCTCACCTGATGAGGAGAAATAGAGCTCATCTAGAAACAGGCCAGTTGTTGGTCTGATATTCTTTTCATTACACCCCATCCAGGCTGTATCTCTCTGTTTATTTTGGCTACCAGAACAGCTGCAATATTCTTGCAAACATGTTCCAACCCTCCAGTTGGACACAACTCAATATAAGAGTGGTCTTCCTGCAAAGGTTCACAGTGATCTCGTGTCTTCCAACCTTCCTTGTTACTGAGAAAACAAACTGGCTTGGGTCTAGAACAAGGGTTTTCAGGGAATAAAGACTCCATGGTGCTTGATTTATTATTTTATGATATATATTCTTCCTGCAAAGGTTCACAATGCTCAAATTGAGGAAAGAAAGACAAAAGGCCAGAGTCCAGAAACAGAATCAGAAGCCGTTAAAGCTGTAACTGAGAAGAGCAAACAAACTGGAGGACAATGGTAAATACAATCGATTGTACTCACATGTTAATAAAGAAATGGAAGGCTGAGCGTTGCTATTCACATCTCCACTGCTCCTGACTGCCTGACAAGAGCAAAAACAATACCAAGTGCTCAGTGGAGTGATCACACACTGTCATTGGGAGGGGCTCATGAGGTCAATCCTGCTTCAAGATTCTTGTAAAATGAGCCAGACTTGTCTCAGTGGAGCCTGGTGCCAGGTTGGGAAGCAATGGGCATGAACTGAGGTACAAAAAACTCAACATAAGGAAAGAGAATTCCACTGCGAGACTGGACAGCAGTGGAATAGGGTGCCCAGCAATTTTATAGATTCCTCAATTCTTCGAGATATTCACACCAACTGGACAGTCCTGAGCAGCTTGTTTTCTTTGATCCTGCTTTGAGCAAGGGGATGGACTTGAGGATCTCCAGATGGTCCAGCCATAGCTGCTTTGATGCATTGTGGACAGAAAATTTATGGATGACATCAAGGAGTTTCATCAAAAGAGAAAGACTAATGTTAAATGTATCTACAATAATTAAATCTGCTAGCAAAGTTCATGAACACATGAACATGTCAGGCTACTTCCTGGGTCTCACCAATTTCAGCTTAATGGTGCATCACTTCCAGTAAGTGTTTTTTACCGTATATGAGGACCTATGCCTTAATAACAGGCACCTTTGATTTGTAAAGGATAAAATTCCAATGTAATCTACAAAACATGCCTCAAGATTATTTGTTTTATCTATTGCACACACTGAGATTAGAGCAGCAGGAAGTTTTGTGACAAACAAAGTAATATAAAAGTACACGAAAAACGTTAATTATGAGACTGCATTCCAGTATATATATCTATATCATATATCTATATATATCTATATCTATAATCTATATCTATATCTATATTTATATATATCTATATCTATCTATATCTATATCTATATCTATATATATATCACATCAGGAATAAATGAAATTTTTGCCTTGGCTCTTGACCACTGATTAGTGAGATAAAATACACAGGACCAAATTTGTCTTACTGTGATCAAAAGCCTGGAGACACCTGAAACTTTAAGACATTTGTCTAAGAAAATCAGCCTCAATTAATGCATAACTTGTTTTTTCAGAGGTCAGTTGCTTGCTGGAGCAAGTGTTTATTAAATTATATTGCAACAAATGTTTTCTATGCAATTTCAATAAAAATGAAGTATCAAACTGTTGAATTTTTCAATCACAGTTGTCATTTTTAGTGGCTCTTAGAGCTGTTAAACACTATAGAAAGCTCTGCTGTGTTCATTGATCAATCACTTCTTTCAGTTTAACAAAGGAATAAGAAGACGTACAATAACACTTTGTGCTATAGATCCATGGGCTGGTTTCCTGTCATATGCTTCTTGCAGGAGGGAGCTTGAACAAAATCAGTCTCTGTATCTGCCTGGGAATGGTTTGCAGGACTTCAATTCCTATATCTGTCTCTATTCATTTTGAGTTGCACCAGATGGGCCATACCCCACCAGGGGAGCACCCAGCACTCAGACTTTTACTCTTAGTCTCCTTTGCAAGGACCAGGAACTGTCAGTGTTTAGAGGAGATGCCTACGAGAAACATCGAGGAGGCATGAAACTCTGAGGATGTGGAACCCTTGCACTATAATGATAATAGAACTCTTGATATATAAGACAACATTTTCTGTCTGTGTGAAAGATATTTTCAAAGCAAGAAACAGAAAAGGAATCAGTCATTTAGCAGTTCCACAGTAATTACTTCTCATCACCAATCTGTTTCTAATCTCTTGCTCAACTTTTATGATACTTTAAAGCTGGTACAAACTGATAAACTTCAAAGTCCTTCCCCAGAAAGATAAAACTAACCTAATATACACCATTTTGTCTAAATGCTTTTACCTGTTCTTTTACCTTTTCAAGAATGGGTTTCTATGTCTGCCTTTAGCCAGCCTCATTGTTTCTTCCTTTGTTCTCACAACTTGACAAGAATTACGGTTTTCTGAAGCCTTTTAATAACCCATGAGTTTTGGAAATGTATTGGAAACTAATTCTTTGGCCACAATATTACATCTTTGTCAAGGATTTTTGCTCATCCTATATACATCCCAGAAATTATCAAAATGATAAAGAAATCATCTTAAAGCAATATTCCCTTCTGCTTAAACACAGAAATGCAAAACAAAAAAAGGTGAATTGAACAATTTTAAAAATAATAAACTGTATTTACTTGGAGTATTAGTGGGTTAAAAGAAAACTTGTTGCTAATTTCTGTATGTATAGTGTTTAAGGACATTCAAAAGCTAATACAGTAAGAATTCCTTTTTGTGATATGACTGTGGCACCACGTCTCACAGTACTTGTGTTTCAAGTCTATTTATGTGCAGAGAAACACCCTGTGGTCCTCAGGGAAAGAAAAACCACATCAAATTTACATAATATTCTTTATCCTTAAGAAGCCAACTGCACTAAAGGTCATGATTCCCAAACATCTAAGTCCACATTTCCAACCAAGAATGCATTTGATAATTTCCCCACTCAGCCCAGCTTGTGCAAAGTCTTCCCAGAAATTCCCTGGACAGCAGATGTCTATGTGTGCTGCTCCGTGCTTTGTCTCTTCTAAGAATTTTTTCTTTCAAAGCTCAAAAACCAGAAAAGCCCCAAAGAGCCATAATGAAAAAGGCTCTGGTTTAAAGAGCCATGAAAAAGGATTACTGGTTTTGTATTTTTTCTAATCAAGACCCCAGTAATTGATACCTTTTGTATTTAAAAATATGTCCTTGATTTGTCATTTAAAGTAGAACTAGATTTTTGTTTGTATCTATCACAAATCTTTAAACTTATTAATACTTTTTACATTCTTCCTTGCACTAACCAAAGATCTAAAAGCATCAGGCAGTTTATTTTCAGAATGTGCAGCTTTAATAATAAAAATCTGCACCAAAGAAAAATTATCAATGACCAAAAGAAATTTCTATCTGCAGTACTCAGTGCAACACAATCTAGTTTTCAGACCTGCATGTTTATTTTCTCTGAATCGTACAGGTAGCAAGATAGAAAACAAAGTGTAGTATGTGCCATTTCCTTTCACATCTCCTTTTTTCCCACCTAACTGGGCAGATAATTTCTGCCAGCGTGTGTCGCAGACATCTTTTCATGAAAATCCTTTCATTAGGATTTTTTCTTCCTGAGAAGCTTGTGTCGGAGCGGGGCGATCCCCCCTCCCGCTGGGCTTCCTGTTTTGTGAGACGTGCCGGCTGGCTGACTCACTGCGTGTGCCGGACTCGCAGCATCTCCGGCGGCGCAGGTCGTGGCTTCCCCCCACCCTGCGGCGGGGCTCTGCTCCCCCTGCCGCTGCTTCCACCATCAGAGCAAAGCTGCTGACTTACTGCGTGTACTTGCAGTGCCTGCACTGGAAAGCACTTTTTTGCAACTATATGCAAGCAATCTCAGGAATTCTTTTCCCAAGTCAACAGTCAATAGTCCCGCTTTTCTAAAAAGCATTTAAAAAGATCATATATGCCATTTGTCTCTCCATTACCTTCTAATCTGATCGTCAGCGTGCTGTTTGCAGCTTGTAAGACGTCAACGGCGTTTTAGTCGGCTGAGCCCCTCTTTAGGGTTGCTTGGATGCAGAGTCCGCTCTTTTGCTTCCTGAGTCTCCTCTTTAGGGTCAGCCGGTGCACGGAGCTCGCTCTTTTGCCTCCTGGGCTGCATCAGGACTGACGCTGATACTGCACCGGA
Source organism: Emberiza elegans (assembly GCA_024865655.1). Classification (NCBI taxonomy): domain Eukaryota; kingdom Metazoa; phylum Chordata; class Aves; order Passeriformes; family Fringillidae; genus Emberiza; species Emberiza elegans. Next base: position 228,112 of record JALJVW010000127.1, on the reverse strand, counting down.
CCGTGGCTTGCAGGTTCAAGCCCTCTGTAGGGTCTGTACAATCCGTAGGTCCCTGTTCGGGCGCCATACGTTGCAGCTATTTGTCACGGCACAGGGAAGACTTGGGATGCTCAATGTGAGATCAGCAAGCTTCGTTTATTGATAGAGCAACAGACATTTATGTACAACAGTAATAAGCTCATGAATATTCTGTATGCTAAGCGATCTATTGGTTATATTACAATATCAGTTCTTCCTGATACTTCAGGGGTTACATGTCTCTTTCTCATGTCTCTTTCTCATGTCTCTTTCATACTTCAGGGGTTACAACTGTCTCTAGTCTCTCAACTACAGCACTTTGTTATGGTAACACAGCTATGTTCAAGGACAGACTGTTTTGCAGGTGCAGAAAACTCAGCCTAGCCATGGCTCTGTACTTTTTCACTTTTCAGTTTAGCTATTTTCCCAACAACTCCCGTTTTCTTTTTGCATAGCAAAGCTTTATCGGTTAATTGTGTTACTCTTTTTATAATACAAGAATAGGCAATTCTAATAACTACTATATTATAAGCAGTATTCTCAACGAGCAAAGTTTTTCTTTTATAAGGGATTTAAGCTAGGGAGATAAACAGAAGAGAGGCTGTTTTCTATAGGATATGCTATAAGACAGATAAGAAAAGGATCTTATGCTGCTGCAAGGCTTAAGCAAAACTCAGCTGTGCCAATACAACCTACAAAAATAAGCTAAACATTTTCACTAATGGGGTTTTAAACTTCTTATGGGAGTTAACTCATAAATGTCTAGCATAAATCTACCTTTTTGTGGGAACCCAGCACATCACTTCGGATGTCAGAGCTACTGAGAGAACCCTTGGGGGCTCAGAGGTCCTGGAATGTTGCCAAAAAGCACCTGGTGGCTTGACTTTGACCCTTTTAGGGATCTGCCACCTGTGTATGAGGACATGGGAATCACATAAGTTTGAATGGTGTGAGAATGGGTGTTCACTGGGTGAAATGTAGATTTTAGGATTTTGGTACAGGGGGGTAAGGAGACAAGATGGAGGAATCAGGGTGTGTCTCGTCCTTCTTCTCTTTTTCTTGCCATCCATCTTCTGCTGTGATGTTAGCACTTTGGATTGGTTCATGGTGAAGGTGCACTGGCTAACATAGGTGATGGGCATTTGAAGGTAATTGTAAATACTGTATCGTAGTTGTAGTATAAAAGACCTCACCCGCCTCGTGGGTGGGGAGAGTGCCTCAGACAATCCTGCTGAACTGACCTCATCAGGGCAGGAGAAAGAATTTTATAGATAAGGAAAAATAAGCAACCTTGAGACTGCGAAATGAAGAGCCCTGACTCCTTTTTAAGTGCTGGGCTGGGAAAGAGACTTTAGAACCTTTCTTGGGGTCACTCAGATAAACTACTGATCCCAGCACATTTGTTTTTACATTTACTACATTCAAGCAAGACTTAAGGAATACAAAAAGCACACCCTTATTTCATCTTGCTTATACAATCGTTCTACCACATCTTTAAAATTCTTAAATTTTTCAAGATACCATTTCAGTCTGATTAGTTTTTTTCTACTGTAGAACACTTATTACAGCAAACAGCTAGTTAAATGACGAATTACATGAGAGGAGGCTTTTCTCAGTTTCTCAGGCTATTTGCGGCTTTTGATGTTCAAAGTTTATGCTAACACAGGTGGTTTTAAAAGGCTTAATGCGAATTGCCATCAATTAGTTTAACAACAATAGTAAGTTTTAACATGCTGGCAGACGGGGGTCCAATCAACAAAGCTTTCACTGTTGTCTGCTTGCTGCAGCAAGCTTTTTGACTTTCGTTTGGATATGTTGCGGCTTGCATAGGTATAGTCTATTAAAATACAGACTAAATTGAGGCTTCTGAGGGCCCGGGGTGGAGGGTGGAGGAGGCACTCACGCCGGGAATGCGCTCTGGCTCCGAGCTGCCGCTTGTGTCGGAGCAACTGGCCCCCCCTCCTGCTGGGCTTCTTGTTTCGTGAGACCTGCTGGCTGGCTGACTCACTGCGTGCGCTGGACTGTAGGGTCCGTAGGTCTGCAGGGTCTGTAGGTATCTGTTCGGGCGCCAAATATTGCGTACCATTTGTCTCGGCGCAGGGAAACTTGGGCACTCAATATGAGTGAACAGCAAGCTTCGTTTATTGATAGAGCAAGAGACATTTTATGTACAATGGTAATAAGCTCATGAATATTCTGTAAGCTAAGTGGTTTATTTGTCATACTACAATACCAGCTCTTCTTCACACTTCAGGGGTTACATCTCTCTTCTCTCATGTCTCTAGTCTCTTAACTACAGCACTTAGTTATGGTAACACAGCTATGTTCAAGGACAGACTGTTTTGCAGGTGCAGAAAACTCAGTCTAGCCACGGCTCTGTACTTTTCACTTTTCAGTTTAGCTATTTTCCCAACATCCCAGGATAACCTGAGGACTGAAGAGGTCAAAGTGCTTGGAGTATAATGGAGGTAGAGAGGAAAGAGAGAGCAGTCAGGAAGCTGGCTAAGAAAAACCAGGCAGCCAAAGGCTCCCTATCAGGAATGTCTGAAAAACCCAGTGCTCACTGAAAGCTGGATGAATCAGAAGTTTTTTATGTTACTTAAATCCCTCTTTTTGAACAGCTTTTTCTTCTCTGTTATATCGAGAATCCCTAGACTTCTCTGTCTAGCATTTCATGTCTTCGTGCTCCTTTTGAATTCAATTCTTTTCACACCTCTTCTCTTCAGCTGGGTAAGTTGAAGGTAACAGATGAAGTTCAGCATTTTCCAACAGCACAAAAATCCAGATAGTCCAGGTTAAAGTGCTCATCTTCCACACTCATACATGAATGCATATAATTTCTGCACTCCTGGGTGATGAATGAATCAACTGTCTACAGTGCAGAAACAAGCAGAATTATTGAATAACTTTTTCCAAAGAAAAAATATGCTAACTTCTTCATCACACTTGATTTCCACAAAAAAGCCCCCAGGGTAAAGACACTGTCAGCCTATTTAGTCCTTTGGGTATCAGGCTAGAGGTGTCACTGACATAAAGGTGTTGCCCTAGTAAAGGTCCTTATATATATGGTTGTCTGCCGCTATTTGAGCATTTACTGCTGGTTATAGTTTTCGAGTCACACATTTTGCTGTAGACAGTGAAATACCACTGTAGCCAAAGCTATTAAAAACAGGCTATCAATGTGTCTGTCCTATGTTAACATTAACTCAGTTAATCTGGATGACATCTTTGGCAGTTGAGCGCTATTTAATTTATTCTCCCTCCTGCCTGCCAGATGAGTGGTTGCAAACCTAAAAACAGAATCCTGGTTATCTACCTCACTTATTTGCTCAATACCACAGTGTTTCATAACTTGCTTGTATTGCTGCCCTCTGCTCCCTCTACAGGACTTCTCTCTGTTGGAGATGTGCTGCATCAACATTACCATCCCCGAGGATACACATCAGTCTGTCATGCTGGAACTTATCTAAAGCCTTCTCAAAGTCAGCAGAGAAACACAGAGAGAAATCCATTTGTACCAATGTGTAACGTCTGAGGCTTAGGATTGCTTACTTCCTCCTGTCTCCTGAACATAACTGATAACAGGCTGACTGCTATCCCTTTTCTCAGACTGTTGCTCTCTGTTCCTTTAAGAATTTAAAAGACTTTAAGTGCCTAGTTTATAAGATAGATAGCTCAGTGTCAATCACTGTTCATAGCATTAGAATTGTTATGGAAGAATGTAGATCTGTGAAGCTTTCCTTCAAAGTGTCCTGCACATAGCTGGTAACAAAGTTTCAACTATTTTTGCTTTTGAACTATTACAAGGCTATGGCACTTCATCTCTAATACCACCCTCTTCTCTTATACCCTTTACTGTCTAGGTTCTAAGTCAGAATTGTCAGAATTATCTATGAGTGTCTATCCCCAGGCTTATAAGACGAAAAATTTTAAAGCTCTGTTCTGTATTCTTACCTGTCTTGCCAGAGTATTTTTTTCCTCTGCAGCATATTTTGTTGGTTTGGATTTTCATTTGGCTAACCTTTTTTTTATTCTCCAGAAATCTCCTGGTGCCCAAGTAAGGGGATTAGGTTCCCTTGCATTTCTGGCTTTGTCATAAAATTTCTTATTCCTTCCTTCTCCTACCTTTCTTCCACAGTTTCAAAATTTTCAGAATCCTGTCAGTACCTTTATGATTGCTTAGCTTTGTATCTTTTCATTTACCCTCACAATGAGATGGTTTTATATTACAAAATTCAGAAATACCTTCAGGTTTTTCTGTGTTTTACTCTCTTCTGTTTAATGAATCTCCCCTTTGAAGTCTTCTACTCATGTTTGTTTCATTTTAATTTCAAATCTACCTACAAAAAACTGAAATTTTCTGTTTTACATTCTTTCAAATTTAACCTCCACTAGAGAATCTGGTGGTCCCACAAAGATAATGAAGTTTTGATACTGCAATATATTTGATTTCTTGCAAGACCAGCTTTTCTGTTCAGCTGGGATGATGCTGAAACAAGACATTCTAGATAACAGGAACATGTCTATTGTTTGCAAATTGAATCAACCTGTTTTCCCTTTACCACTTAAATACAAAGCTGGGAATTGCCAATGACACTGTCCATACAAATGCTTAAGTTTCTGGCATTGCAATCAAATTCTCCCAGCCCTTCCTCTCTATCTGGTTGCCCTCCCCCCAGTTCTTTATAAAACTATTCTGGAAGATTTCCAGAGGGCATAAAAATTAAAATACAGACTCCAGATGGCAAGGAATGTAATCATATGCAGATCATGTTCCCAAAGTACTTATGGCCAAGGTTTTTTTCAGTTTAGTTTGGGGTTTCTTGGGTTCTTTGTTGTTGTTGTTGTTTTTTCTTTTCTTTTTTTCTCTTTTTTTCCTCTCAAAATACTGTGTAGTATCTTAATTCACTTAAAAGTACCATATCATAAAGATTTCCTGGTTTTAAATTATTCATTTCTCAGAGTTCCATACAGGTATGTTTTCAAGTATTTGTTCTCCTCTGATGTTTTTGGAAGCGGTTTGATTTATTTCACAATTAATATTTATACCCCATGTGGTATTCTTCACTCATTAATTCTGCACCCATATTTTGCAAACCAGATTTTACAGAAGGGAATCACTAACTTACACCAGTTTCTACAGATAATTAACCCCAAACTAGTAATTTAAAAATCATATTAAAAACCCCAAAGCCCATTTTCCTTCAGTTTTCTTGGAAGTGTCTCTTGAGTTTCGGTAGAGAAGGTTTAAAAAGTTTCTGCATAATTGTGGAATTCCACTAGAAAAAAAGAAAATTAAGAAAGTTAAAGAATAAGAAAATTCAGTGTGAAGATGATTCATTTGATCCTCTAAATGACTACAAAATTTTCTAGAACTGCTAAAATAACACTGTTTCCTTCACTGACCTTCTCTGAAATCGCTCAACCATTTCAACTGAAGCTGCCCAAATGATTCAGCTTGAGGCTGACACTCAAAAGTCAATCCAAATGTTTTAAATCTGGCAAAGGTACCAGCATTTAAGAAGAGGATCTCACACCAGTAAGCACTTCGCAATCTGAGCTACAGGCATCCTTTGTTACCACTGCCTTGGCCAGATGCAAACAGCTGTTTCTGATCATTGGCTGCTCAGCTCTGCACTGTTGGCTGCACTTCAGTGCCAGGTGACACAGTCTCTATGCTCTGCTCTGACTAGAGCAGCACTGATTACACTAATCAGAAAAAAAAACTTCCTTCACTAACAGCAAAAATTAATGTCTCACCCAAGCTGGTGGAAGCTCTGTGCTCACCACTATTGAGGGTAAAGCTAAGAATAATTAGAAAGCCTGATGTGCAATAGGAGCTGCATGGTCTCTGGTGTGATCTTCTGCTTAAATAAAGCTACAAACCGTTCTTTCAAAATTAATTTGCCCTAACAAAGAGGAAAAAATTCACCAGATTGATGCATAGTATTTTTGTGACTACACACAAATTTAGGAAATCCCTTCTGTGGAGGCTTCAACAACAACATACATCTAAATGAGGAAGCTGTAAGCAGCATTGGTTATAGGAAAATAAAAGTCTCAAATGTTTTGCTGTAGATTCCTAGCAGTCATCTGTTTTTAATCATTACCATATTAAAATACTGAGCAGGAAATGTCATTACAATACATTTTAAATTGAACATGGAAAGAAATAAATGGAATTAATTTGTTATTTGTAGATTTCCTCTCTGAAAAATACTGCTTGGCGAGATTACACTGCACACATAAAAGGAACACTGAAAAATTAGCTTGACACTGGAATGCAAGGTGGAGAATAAAAAAAATATGCAGGAAAGGAATTTGTCCACTAATTAAGAGTAGTGGATTGTAACAAGATTCCTGGAGACTGGCACTCCTTGCATAAATCTCTTGAACAAGCACTTTCAAACAAGGGTATCTCAAGTTGATTTACCCTGTCTGGATTCATTTTGGATCACTGCACATCGGCTGAAGCAGCCCTACAGCAGAGCTCACAAGGGGAGCTGTCAGGAGTCACTTTTCAGTGCTGCTGGAAGCTCTCTTCTCCCCCAAAGCTGAGGCAGAACCAGCTCTTGCAAGTGTTGTGCTCCCGATTTGGTCTCCTGTAGTTCACTGAATGAATGCGCTGATGGGATGCCCACATGAAACCACCATGGGAAGTTTTGGCATTTAAAGAGTGCAGTAAGAAAGCGATTCAAAGGGAGGCTGAATCGACATCAGAACTCAGGAGGCCTCCCCAACAGCCTTGGCACACACTGATCCGCCCATCACAGATCATCGTAGTTGAGAGGGGATTATAATTTTTGACACCTAACTTAAAATATAGAACTGTCAGGGCAGGAGTTCCTGCCTCATGTTTTAAATTATCAAGAAAAATAGCCTCTCCATGATTTCATCATACAAGCAAGAAACAATGAGCACATGAGTTTTCTTGGGTATTTTGATAGCAGCTGGGATGCTCACCTGTGTTAAGTGACAGTAAGACACAATTTTTCCTGCTTCACATACTTGAGTTTCATGCTCTTATCTTTCCAACTGAAGAACTAATTTTTCTCAAATCAGTTATATTGTTTGGATTAAGCTTAACAGGGCCCTTCTGATTTTTTAATGTGTTTTCCATGCTATAAACAACAACAAACAAACCTTCCAAAAATGGCTTACATACAGCTGATTGAGGATTAATCTTTCATGGTAAGCTAAATAAACAACAAAAAAAAATCATCTTGGTTTGTCATTCCAAAATTGCAAAGGCATTTTTGAATTTTGGAACTTGAATTGTCAGCTAAAAATAAGGATAATTAAATTATTTTTGTGCAGTTTGTCACTTTGTTGATGCTTTTGGCAAATTTTTGCACTTCCAGAATGCCTAGCATTTAGTTCAGTGACATAAGCATCACATATGAATTCCTATAATTGCTTTTAGCTAATTTCTACATATAGAGAGCTTCCTTACAGGTTTGAAATAGAACAAAAATGTGTTTTTTTTAAGGGAATGAAATGCAGAGGATGTATCTGGACTCTCAAGACCTCCTAGGATGTTTCATTCACGATGTGAAGATGGACGAGGGTTGTTTATGCAGTTTTGGCAATGTATGGAACAATCCATCCGGTATTGCTGTTTTAAATGTCTGGATTGCAAGGATAAACACACTACAACACCCTCCATCCCAGCTGTAGTCACAAAGCCTTTTGGCTCGGTAGGATCTAGCTGCTTCACAATGAATGGTTTTTATGCTCCTCATTAATAAACTAGCTCAGTCGTTTTTCAGTTGTCAATCCTTCTTTAAGGTAGGGGAGACAGAGAATACCCGAGTGTGCAGCACCATGTGGTGCTGAGTAATGACTGCAGCTGGCACAGCCCAAACCAAGGGTTTCTGTGCGGTTTTTTTTAGCTGATCATGGAAATCTATCCATATGTGCAGGAGCTCTGACCATCTGCACAGGAAGGTGAGTTATGTAACTTCCTCAGTGTTTAAATCAGAAAGGCGGCAGAGAGTTTTCATTTTAAAGGCAAAGTAATCATTAGGAGCTTTTCCTCTTGCATTGGGACACTGTGAGAGCAAACACTACTTGGGAACACCACGAGCTGAGGGTGCAGTGAAGCACAGCAGGAACACATCAGAACCCACACAGGCTCTGCACAGCCAGTGGGAATATCACTGAGAATGGAACCATGGCTACAGCCCTGAGTTAACACCACAGAGGACATGCAGGTCTTGCGAACCAGAAAGAGAAACAAACAGTAAGGCATTTACCTTCCACATCAAGGCACCTAGGTGGGCTATCTGACCAGATAAGGTCATACATGCACTCAAGGATCCCTGCCCCTTCTAGTTTATATCCAGGAAAGCACTGATAATACACCACTGTTCCTATGGGGAAGGAGGCCCCAAACTCAGAAATGTTAATGCAACTATGAGGAAGAACCAACGGCCTCAGGCAACCTGCAAATTAAGAAGAAGGAGGTTTCTTTTATTATCAAGTGCTTATTTCAGTCATCTTCACACATCTCAGTTACCGTTTCTAAATTGAGGAGTGTGATTTTTCATCCTCTCCACTATGAATGGCATGTCTGCATGGTCTCCCTCAGATAGATCTGCCTCATTATCCTGTTTCAAACCCTTTTGTTGTTCAGCCCACTTGATTTGCTAGCGTGGGCTTCACTCCCAACAAATCCAGGAAAGGTTTTCCGAAACTGACAGTATTTTGTTTAACAAACATTTATCACTTCAGCAGATGGCAATCTCTTTTTGAGGTAGAATCTTTAATAAATAAAGATTTTCATTTATATAAATGGTGAGTTTTATTCCTCCTCATAAAAAATGACATATATGTAAACCCTCTTACATATTAAAATCACTTCTGTGACAAAGTGTACACAACTGTAAAAGATTTGCAGGCAGAATTCACAACTTTGAAATTCTAGTCTGAGAAAGTCTAAAGGGACATGACTTCCTAGGAGCAGTCCCATGATAAACATTAAGCAAGGTCTTAGACTAGGTTATCAAAATTTAGGTTTCTGTTATCATCATAAATTGTAAATGTAGACAGAATCAGAGACTTTGTTCCAGTTCTACTTCTGGAATTACTCCTGAGGGATTTGTATCATGGCTGGTACTGAACTGTGACAATTAAATGGTCACCAACCAAAATCTGGGCAACAAAGAGCAGTGAATTTAACAGATGGCATGTCCTTATAACATGTCATTCCTCATGACCCTAGAAATGACCCTCTGGGTAATGCTTGATACTGTTTAATTTTTTATTTTGCAATAATGTGGAGAAAAGGTAACTAGTAATCATGGAATGACAAATAATATTTTAGAATCATGTGACTAATGGAGGCTGCATTATGGCTGTCCATAAATGGGTCTCTTGCCACTACTAGGAATTTGTGAAGGATGTTCATAGGACTCCCATAATTTTAATCTAGAGGAGGAAACAAAAATCAGTCTGAAAACTTCTTGTATGGTACTGGCATTTAAAACAAAAAGCCTAAGCAGTATTTCAAGCAGCCATTTCCTTGCAACAGTCTTTTAAGGGAGAGGAACAAACCCAAAATAAAAGAAAAAGCTTGAAAGCTTTTTGCAGCATGCTGTACCACCAGAGCAATGATTTCAATAGCTGTTGAAGCAGCTGGTTATGTCCCTCTCAAATAAAGCTTCAAGTATCCTATCTGCTGGCTGCTGCTTCTATCCTGTCAAGAATGCCCCACACACACCACACTCATTCCTGCCAACTGAGCAGCACATCGAGCAGGATGACATAAGCAGTCCCCAGTGGGACAGAAAGAGCACAGACTGCCCAAGCAAGACCAAGCTTACTCTTCTCTTAACTGTATCAGGGAAAAATTTGGTCCTGCTGGCTCAGAATTTTAATGCTCCTTATGTTCCTGGTCATGCAGGACAGAGATTTATTTGAATTTATATGACAGCCAAGCATTTGTGAAAATTCCTAGGTCTCCAAACACTGTTTGAAAAACTCCATTTTGACATTATTTTGCTAAGTAACATCATTCCAGACCAGTAATTAATATTATTATCTCATGGCAAAAATAGAAGTTAGATTCTTATATATTCCACAATCCTTCCCCACTGCTCTGGTAGGGGAAAAAAGGCATCTTAGTGTCATAAGACTCCCCTGCCTTCTGTAATGAAAGGGCCATAGAAATGTAACTGACAGCCTACCTAGAGCAAGAAGACTTTGATCTTACCAGTGCCTGACATGTCAAAAGAAAATTCTGGAATTCTGCAGTAACTTTATGGAATTTGGCAAAATATGGCAGGGTCTTGAATCTGAATTGCCTGTTCTCTGCCTACCCGGTAATCACAGCACAAGGGTCTTGTGAAATTGATTTCTTAACTTTTGTTAGCACTGCTTTTATTTTGAAAAGCATTTAATATTGACTATTAAGTAGGAGTAATTGATTGTGTTTCACAGTATAAACACAGCAACAGAAGTAACAAGCCAAGGGGTATTTGGGGTACTGCTACTAACTCAGTAAATATCAAAGTTTGTAAAAAATTTTGCCCCTGGATCTTTGGCAAATACAGCATCTGCAAATCAATCTTTTAAGCATTCATCTCCCCTGCTGCAAAATTTTTAATCTACCTAAGTTAGATGTGAGGTGCACCCCACAGAAAGGGGCTGTACACTTCATACTGCCACACGTGATGCTATCGCTGATAAGACACCCCAAAACTGGTGCCTGCTTTGCTATGGTTTTGCAAAATCTCCCTGTGTGGATCTAAAATGCTGAGCTAGCCTGGTAATATGTCTAAGTTTCTGCCCCAGTGGAGGGCAGGATCTTGCGTGACAGTCTGGTGTGCTACTGCTCCTGAGAAGTGTCCCAGCTCCCCTGCCTGCCTGCCCTGACTCTGCAAATTGGTGTGAGTGCCTACAGAGAAGTGTTAGCTCTATGAGAGGACAGTTGGCTTTGAGGAAAGTTGGGACTAACGCAGTCTGCTCCTCAGTTAAAATCTCTTGCTGCTGTTCAGTGGGCCAAGCTTGTTACCAAGACGTGACTTGGTTAAAACAGAGTCAGTGGTACTCAGAAATGCTTATTAGAAATATGAAGGGAAAGGGAGCCCAGAGTTACTGAATTTCCATTCACTAAAGCTGGCTTACCCCAGCCATTTCTCACAGTCTAAGCTGAGCTGGGATCTCATGCTGTTGATATTTCTAGTTCTATGGCTAATGGCTTTTCTGGCCAAAATCATCCCTGTGCACACCCTGAATTTTCAGTCAATACGTAAAGGTTTACTGGATTGTGAATCTAACCAACAGTTCTGCTGAAAACTCTGACAGGAGAACAGGTTCCAGTTTCTCTCCTCTACCCTTGCCTTCTACACAAGGTAAAAGGAAGATAAAGTGCAGTTAGAAGCTTAAATATTTCCACAAATTAATTGGTGAAAAATCTTGATTGTTTTTTACTCTTTGATGCAGTGTATCTGTGTCAGATTTGAGATTTGCAAACAAAAAGCAGTATTTGAAGTAGTATTATAAGCATCGGAATGTTCAGGAGGTGACATCTTTCCTGCAGAGAGCAAAGGGAAGAGAAGTCAAAAAATCTTAGCAGCAGCACTACTCAAACACTGCACTGTGGAGCTTATCAGATCACTTACATTCTTACAACTGTAGGAAAAAATATTGGCAAACTATGACAAGATGAATGAGCTATAAAATGGGACGTGCTGGAGTACTAAACCTTGACATATGGGTAGATTATCCCATGTTCCATCATCTTGGCATATGGAAACCATGTTGTCTAAGTCAGGGTAACAGATCTGGAATCCTTCATGACAGCTGATTATTAACTTATCGCCAGTCCTGTATGTCTTGTTATGAACCTCTGCATCTTCAACAAGTGGAACAAGGCAATCTGTGACTTCATGAGAAAAAGAAATAGTAACTTAATTAAAAAAAACACAGCTAGCTGTTTAGTAATCAAGGTCTTAAAAAGAAGTAAGCATTTAATATAAGTGCTCTGCTTAAACTGTTTGGAAAATACATGCATTTCAGTAAAAGTGCCTTTTGCTTAGTAAACCATCATTTTACCAAGTCTATAGCATGGTAGGAGAAGCTGAGGTGCTACAATACAATGATTGTTCCCCCAGCCTTTTAAAAACTAACAAAATTAGGAGTCTTTAGGAAGGCTGTGGTTGATTTTGGCTCTCCATTCATCATGTGTGCAATTATACCCCAAAGTCTGACTATCCCAAGGTTCCATGTGAATGCACAGACTCTGACAGCACTAAGGACAGGACGAAAGCAAAGATAAAATATAGATATGGCATGAGGAACACAGAAAAGCTGCAGTTTTAGCAGAGACAGATGAAAATCAGGTACATGTACAAGGGTTTATCCAGCTCTACTCCAGAGTTCATGATGAGAATGCCTTCACTTTAATTTCCTTTGATTATCTTTTTAAACCAGATAGTTTTGTGTGGCTGCATTCACATGCCTTTAGAGGACATGATTTTTTAGGGTCCTAAGCAGCATCTCGAGTGCCTGTAGAATATTCTCAAGAAGGGACTGCAAACCTGAAGTAATATACAGGGATGGGCCCTAGTGCCTGTCTGTGACACATGCATCAGACAGTCACAGATTTCACTCTAGGTACTAGTGCCAAAGACACCAAAATAGAGAATGAAACTCAGAACACTTAAATATGTACAAAGTGGAAAAGGGAAGCAGGGGGAAAATCCCCTAGTAATACTGAATAATTGAGAAAAAAGCCAAGAGGGTCTGAGGGAATAATCTGGGTGACTCAAAGTTCATCCTCATCACAGAGGCAAAGTGAGATGAAACGAGATAAAACAGAAGACAGGGAAAGATTAAATACTGGGAGAAGATTTTTGTTTGTCTGCCAGCAGTCAATCCATGACAGAGATGGTAATAAAAGTTTCCAGGCATCAAAACCCAAGAAGTATTTCAAACACAAGAAAGACAGAAAAATATTATAAGCCTGTGTTACTCTGTTTTATTCCTCCAACACCTCTACCATGAGAGACAATTGTATTAATTTAGGAATACTGTATTTATTAAGGAAAAAATCCCTTGAGACTTGCATAGAAGAGAAAGTTTCTACCATTTTCATGGGTAATTCTTGCTAAAGAGGAAGAGGCAAAGCTAAATTTGTATTTAGCACTTAATTATTAGTATGCACTAAGCAAAGTGATAGTGACAGCTTTTTTGTTTCAAAGCACAAGTAGAAGGAAGATAACCTGTCATTCAGCAGAGGACTCAAACTACTAAGAGCAAATGTATTTCATGTTTTTATTTAGTTAGGCAAACTGAGATTCCATCATTAAATTTTACTAACCTGAAGGAGGACTGTAGTGAACCCCAAGGATACAGGAAAAGCTCCTTGGAGAATTGAATGCTGAGTCATTCCTGAGCAAGTGTTATCCTGTTCCTCTGACCGGACCGTGTTGAAACCCTGTCCTTTAATCAGTTAAGACAATACTATTGTAACTCTTAGCTATTGGTCAGTTAAGGAATATGCTTAAACCTGCGGCTATTGGCTGGTTTTGGATCCATGCCAAGGCTATAAAAATAGCCCTCTGTACCCCCTCGTTGGAGAAGAAGAAGCGCTGTAACCCTTCGCAGACCTCCCAAATAAACCTTCACTGCGGAATTTCGGCGTATTCTCTTCCCCTCTCTCTCCCGTCTGCTTGCCATTGCCCCGGGCGATCTTCCTAGCAGCTGAGCTGAACTCATGAAAGAGCTGACTATCACTATAAGCTGAATATCACTGGCTTGCTAGGAAGGAGCTCGGTGGCTTGGCCCTTGCTTAACTCAGCTATTGGGTCTCTGCTAAAGACTTGATCTACTGAGCTAGCTGGGCATATTATATAATAATAATCGGGCCTACCTAGAGAGGTTCGCATTATTATTATATAGTTGGCGCAACGACGTTCGTCCACGGATCCCTTCTGAGAAGATTCCTAGCTGAGCATCGAAACCTCCCGGGGCTTCAGTTAATTGCCTGTCGAACGCCGCTTCGCTGGGAAAAGGGACTTTTCGTTCTAGAGGAGACTTCTTTTCCAGCGGTCAGATTCGAACCTCACTTCTAACACCTGAACATAGATTGTTCGAGGAGAACTGACTAGCAGACGCCTTCCACAGAATTCACCCCAAAGGATTGGTATGTATAAACTAACAGTGGCGCGCGACCTTCTGGGGTTCTGATTTTTTTTTGAGTTTTTTTTCTTTTTTTTCTGTTTTTTTTCTGTTGGAAGGAATATGGGTGCCTCTTTACGCACCCCAAAGCTTTCTGATATCGAGAGAGAGATTTATTTAACCATTGTAGAAATTCTATCTACTAACAACTTTTCCTTTTCTTCTGGTAAACTTTCAAAAAGCAGTCTTAAAAGATTTATTTTATGGATTACCTCGCATTTTCCTGAAACTAATAAGAACACTGTTACTGACGATTCCTTTTGGGACAAAATTGGCAACACTCTCTAAATAACTCAAACTAGACAAGATTTCTCTGTAACTAATTTCTTGCCTTTATTTCATTTTATAACTAAAAGTGTTCAGAATTTTAACTCGCAAAAACTTTTGCAAACGTGTTCAGTCAGTGGCCTTTCGAATGCAAATGGCTTGAGTGATAAGACTCTGCTAATCAGCCCGGTTATCACTGTCCCCGCGGGCTCTGAGATAACACTCTCCTCTTCTACCGCGGGTCCTGGGGGGCCCGACCCCCATAGCCGTTTCTTATCTAATTCGCCACACATCCTGCCTACCCCTGGCCTGGCCCCTCGTCCATGCCAGGTTCCGAGAGTCGAGTTCCCGTCCTCAGCCAATCCCCCCCCCGCCGCGCCCCACCCCGCCCCCTCCCCCGCTCTCCCTCCGGCCGCGTTTCCGCCGTCCCCCCCCGACTTCCCCCCACCGCCGCCGCTCCGTGTTCGCTCCTCCCCGCGCCGCCCCTACCCGGGACCTGCCCCGCCCCCGTCCCCCTCCCCTTTCCCGCGGTTCCCTCCGCCTCTGCACCCCCTCCCCATCCTGCCGCGCTGGCACCCACCCCCACCTCTCCTGCCGTCCCCGCCCCTGCCTCTCCCCCCGGCTCTGTCCCCCCGCCCCTGTCCTCAGCCTTTCCCGGGACAGGAGAGCGTTACTAAGCACCGTCAAACACCTATCAATCCTGTAACCGCGGCATTTCAATCCGACAGCAGCGAGTCGTGCTCCCGACTCCCTATCCCGCACCCCCCCCTGTTCAGCCCCCTGTCCTCCCTCCGCGCCTCCTCAACACCCCTCCCTCCCCCCAGAACGGAATTTCAGAAACCCCCAAGTTATGAAACCCCCAACCGTTCCTGTGCTTGCTGTGCTTCTACCCTGGTGCCAATAGCGCCACCCTCTGACCAGCCTGTGAAACCCTTGAAAAACATTGCTAAGCGAATAAAACGCAAATCCAAATTAATAATACAGTCCTCCTCAGAGGCCTCCTCCAGTGAATCAGATTCTGAAACGATTCATTCAGACCCATGGGCCCTCATTAAAATGGAGGTCGTCAAGGCTGGTGATTGGGATCTTGCACAGAAAATTAATGCATTTCCAGTCGAGTACATACAAGGACGGAACGGTGGAGCAGCCACCACTAAAAGGTGGACAGCAATTTCGAATAAGGAATTAGTACAATTAAGAAATATAGCCAAAGACCATGGCAGAAGTGCACATATCTTTAGAAATTTTCTAGAAGCTATGTTCTCTGCATATGTTTTACTTCCACATGATGTAAAAAATATTGCAAATTGCCTCCTATCCCCAGCAGAATATATGCTATGGGAAAGGAATTGGAAAAAACATTTGAAAATATTATCAGATTCCTATGCTGCAGATGCTAATAAGACGAACTTTTCAGTGGATCAGCTTGCAGGTGAAGGTGCATTACAACAACCTGCAAATCAATTAGAAACTTTAACAGAAGACGCATTAGAAGATGTTGCAACTGCAGCAAAAACCTCTCTGCTTCTCATGCATGATGAGTCAATGCCAACAATGCATTTTTCTACTATTAAACAAGGGTTAGATGAAAGTTTTATTAAATTTGTAGACAGAATTAAAGATGCTTTGGAGAAACAGATTGAAAGTGCAGAGGCAAGGAAGGAACTCTTATGTAAGCTTGCTTTAAGTAATTCAAATGAAAGGTGCAAAGCCATTTTGAGGTCCCTACCCGTGGATACAAACCCTACTATAGAGCAAATGCTAGAATGCTGTACGCGTCACATGTCCACTGAAAACACAGTGGCTCAAGCTGTCGCTAAGGGTATTGCTGAAGGAGTTTCTGGGGCTTATGCAGTAATGACTTCTAAAGACCAAGCTAAGTGCCATCACTGTGGCGGACTTGGACATTACATCAAGGATTGTCCTGAGAGGTCACCTCCCGATACCACCGCTACCCTCATCAGAGACCCCAGATCCAGCAACGCCTCCAGCAGCGTCCGGGAACGCCTTATGGAGCCCGGTCCAGGGCCCCAGGCGATGACAACAAATCAAAGGCCATTCAGACCCAACCACGCTTCAGCCCAAAGGCGTTCCAGACCACAAGAAGAGGATTCAACCCACGGGACAACCCAGATGGGAACCCGCCGACAACTGGTAACTGCTTTGTCCATTGAGTTTACTAATGATAATGTCCACAGAATTCCACTGGTAAATATGGACCTAAAGGTGATCCCTCAGACATTTTAATTACAGGGGACTCTCTTAATTGCCCAAAGGAAATATTTGTTGTTCCAGAAGTGCTTACGGTGATGCCAGGACAAGAAATCCTCATCCAGGTATATTGTATGGACTTACCATTTTTTTTTCTTTCAAAGGGAACTCCAATAGCACAAGCCTTTTTGCTTCCAAAGAATCACAGGGAACAGATACCTCTCAACCCTACAGCCATGTGGGTACAAGTCGTGGGAACATCCAAGCCTTTCATCGAGTGCGGCCTCACCTGCAAAGGAGAGTTGACCCACCTGCCAGGGATGCTGGACACGGTGCTGACGTGACCATCATCGCTCGCTCAGATTGGCCTAAGCGCTGGGAGCTACAACCTGTTGCAGGTATGATTTCCGGGATTGGTGGAAATACAGTATCCATGAGGAGCAAGCACAACATCTTTGTTGAAGGTCCTGAAGGTCAGATGGCAACCATCCGCCCATTTGTGGTAAGGGCCCCATCACCCTTTGGGGCAGAGACGTTTTATCCCAGTGGGGAGCCACTTTAAGTATTCCCACTCGGGGATTTTTCAGTGGGGCCACTGAGTTAGGGGCGCTTCCTGAAACACCTCAACTCATCTGGAAAAGTGACAAGCCTATACATGTCCAACAGTGGCCCCTTTCTAAAGTTAAGTTGCGCGCCCTAAACGCTCTTGTGGAAGAACAGCTAGCTAAAGGTCACATCGTTGAGTCCGACAGCCCTTGGAATTCTCCTGTCTTCGTCCTACCAAAACCTGGGACAAACAGATGGAGGCTTCTCCACGACCTTCGCAGAATCAACGAGGTCATCGAGGACACGGGCTCTCTCCAGCCTGGTTTGCCCTCCCCATCGATGTTGCCTAGAGACTGGGAACTTGTTGTCATAGACATTAAGGACTGTTTCTTCAGCATTCCTCTACATCCAGATGATGCTCCTCGGTTTGCCTTCTCCGTTCCCTCGCTCAACAACGAGGCCCGCTCAAAAGATACCATTGGACCGTTCTTCCTCAGGGACTTAAAACGTCGCCGAGTATCTGCCAGTGGTATGTGGCTCACATCTTGTCTCCCATTCGGAAATTATTTCCAGATTCCATAATCTACCATTATATGGATGATATCCTGGTGTGTGCTTCAGACAAAACTCATTTGGACAACACAGTTAAAAAGACTATTGAAGCCATAGAAAAGGCAGGGATGGAGATTCGTGAGGACAAAATCCAGTACATCAAGCCATGGACTTACCTTGGAGTCCAGATCCGGGAAAGGACCATCGTACCTCAGCAGATCACCATAATCGATGACCCAAAAACCTTGAGAGACTTACACAGCCTGTGTGGATCCATCAACTGGGTACGTCCACTGCTAGGAATTACAACAGAGGACCTTGCTCCCTTGTTCAACCTTCTTAGGGGACCTAAGGAATTGGACTCTCCCTGCACTCTCACAGAAGAAGCCAGAGGTGCCATTGTCAAAGTCCAGGAAGCTCTGTCTTCACGCAAAGCTCATCGCTTCGACCCCAGCCTGCCTTTCCAGTTCATCATTCTGGGAAAAGCACCCCGATTCCATGGACTGATTTTTCAATGGGACTCTCAGCTTCGAGATCCTCTGCTGATACTAGAATGGATTTTTACAAGTAACCAGCCCACAAAGACACTTACCACCTACCAGGAGATCATAGCTCACCTAATAAAAAAGGCTAGGACTCGCCTTCGCTCTCTTTCAGGTTGTGACTTTGAATGCATATACTTGCCAATAACTCTTACTGATTTTGAGGATCTGATCCAAACTAATGAGAGTCTTCAATTTGCCTTAGACAGCTACACTGGTCGAACCACAGCTGCAATCCCAAAGCACAAACCTTTTAATTCTAAGGAAACCTTTCATTTGATTCTAAAATGAATCCAAAGCGTAAGACCTCTTAAAGCTCTAACCCTCTTTACTGATGGCTCAGGGTCCTCCCACAAGTCAGTGATTACATGGAGAGACCCCCAAACTCAAAATTGGGAATCTGACATACAAATTGTACAGAGCTCACCACAGATTGCAGAATTAGCAGCTGTAGTCAGAGCTTTTGAAAGATTTAAAAATGAACCCTTTAATCTGGTCACAGATTCAGCTTTATTGTTGCTGGTATAGCTATGAGAGCAGAACACGCTCTTCTCAAAGAGGTTTCTAACCCAAAGTTGTACCAACTGCTCTCTAAATTGGTACGCCTAATCTCCCACAGAAAGCAGCCTTACCATATAATGCATATGAGGTCCCACACGGACCTTCAAGGTATTATTGCAGAAGGCAACAGGAAAGCAGATGCTTTAGCAATGGTTGTAGAAACTGCTAATATTCCTGACATCTTTGCCCAGGCAAAGCTGTCTCATCATTTTTTTTCATCAAAATGTGCCTGCCCTTAGGAGAATGTTCAAACTCTCAAAGGATCAGGCAAAGGCTATTGTGGCTACATGTCCAAACTGTCAGTCCTATCAGATACCATCTATGGGAATGGGAGTCAATCCCAGAGGTCTGAGCAGCTGCCAGCTGTGGCAGACAGATGTAACTCACTTTGCACCGTTTGGAAGATCAAAATACGTGCATGTATCGGTTGACACATTCTCAGGAGCTGTGTTTGCATCATCACACGCAGGAGAAAATGCACTGCATACAATAAAACACTTTCTACTCGCTTTTGCCACCCTGGGAGTACCAAAGGAAATCAAAACAGATAACGGACCAGCCTACACTTCCCGTAAGTTAAAGGAGTTCTTCAATGCATGGGGCATAGCACACAAGACTGGCATACCTGTAAACCCCACAGGACAATCCATCGTGGAAAGGACACATCAAACCCTCAAAAGAGTCCTCAATCAGCAGAACAGAGACACGAAATTCACATCTCCAGTGGAAAGACTTTGTAAGGCTCTCTATGTCATCAATTTTTTGAACTGTTCAGTTTCAGAGCCTGATCCACCAATACTTCGCCACTTTGCAAATTCCACCCAAGCAAAGCTTACTGAGAAACCACCAGTGCTCGTGAAGGATCCTGAATCACATCAACTTTCTGGGCCTTATCAGCTGATTACTTGGGGTAGAGGACATGCGTGTGTGCTACTGCCATCCGGTCCAAGGTGGTACCCAGGAAAAAATGTAAAACCATACTTAGAATCTACGAATACCGCTCCTGCAGATGAAGACAAGAACTCTCCTGAGGCAAACACAAGACCACCTCAGAACCAAACCAGCTCGGCCTGG
This sequence comes from Emberiza elegans, assembly GCA_024865655.1. Classification (NCBI taxonomy): domain Eukaryota; kingdom Metazoa; phylum Chordata; class Aves; order Passeriformes; family Fringillidae; genus Emberiza; species Emberiza elegans. The sequence goes on along the minus strand of JALJVW010000127.1, from coordinate 208,157 downwards.
AGAAGAAGACGTCGCCGAACTCCTTCTAACACCAGCACAGACCGCCCCATCACAAGACAGCAGACAACACTGAGGACAACATAATGTCCTGCTGCATCAAGCCATAGATAGCCTTAACACGAAAGTGTTTTTTGAATTATGTGTTGTTACTCTGTTTTTTGCATTTTAAATGCCCTATTGTTCCTTTTCTCTAACTTTTAAAAACCCCTCCTGCTTTCTACCCACTCTCTCTCCCTTAGCATAACTTAGAAATTAAAAGAAAAAGGGGGGAGGACAGGAACAGGAAAAGATCTAGGCAAAACCCTCTCATCATAAAGATAACAATTTTGTTTATATTCCTATCAGAAGCCCTATTCCTGCCCAAAGATGAAAAATATCTCCGTTGGTGCTGTCCTCACTGCAGCCTGGATGCTCTTCACTGCACCGCATGTCTCCGGCTGGATCAGCCCTCAGCCCAGTCATAATGTCTGGGTAACCTTAGCAAAAACGCTAAAACAGGACAACCTGTGCTTGTCCATGGGAAGCATTGATAACCCACTTTCCACATGTCTAGTAGGAATTCCCTTTGTTGCAGATGATTGGCCTTTCTATAACTCAGAGGTTCTCCGCACCACAGGTAAGACACCCAATGTGGTTGATACTTGGGACGAGTGGACAAAAATTCTGCCAGATGATAATCAGGAGCCCCAAGAATTGGATCTATTGGGGTCCTCCATGGCCACATATTGCGTCAAATTTTACTTTAGACGTCCAAAAAATAGTAATTGGCCAGGAATTGACCAGAACAAAAACACATATCGAAAAGATGTATCACCAATTAACAAAGCCTATAACCCTCACGATTGGTGCAATTACACGGCCCGTGTGATCTCTGTGTCCTCTCTCCATCCCAAAGTACTACCCAAGGGAATGTTTCTCATCTGTGGTGACAGGGTTTGGGCAGGGATCCCCTCCCGACTCCAGGGAGGTCCCTGTACCCTTGGAAAACTTTCCACCCTTACTCCAAACATCACCCTGTTACATAATTGGAAAAAGGAAAGCGAATCAAAACGCCAAAAAGGTCCTACACTGAATTTGATGAAAATTGTGACCCTAAATTGTATGATTGGAACAAACCGAAAAAGATTGCGGTCTCCTTGTTTTTACCATGGGTAGCTGCAGCTAAAGCCCTCGGTGAAATCAGTCACCTTGGGTGCTGGCTCAGTAAACAAGCTAATGCTACATCTGCAGCCCTGAGTGATCTCTTAAAGGATGAAGAAACTACAAGACAAGCTTCACTCCAGAATCGAGCAGCAATCGACTTCCTGCTGCTTGCCCCACGGACACGGCTGTGAGGACTTGAAGGAATGTGCTGCTTCAACCTCTCTTCACGATCGGAATCCATCCATGCGAACATCCAGAAACTGAAAGATCTCGTGAAGGACTTGAAAGTAGAAACAATTCCAGACTGGGTTAATGAACTTTTTGGGCATTGGGGATTAACAGGATGGGCTGCTTCTTTGGTTAAGGGAATTTTGCTGATTCTCCTTGTAGTTGTGATTGTGTTAGCTATGTTCTCGTGCCTTTTTCACTGTTTTAAAAGAACTATAGGGAATGCCTTTTTAGTAAAAACAGAAAGGGGAGTTGTAGTGAACCCCAAGGATACAGGAAAAGCTCCTTGGAGAATTGAATGCTGAGTCATTCCTGAGCAAGTGTTATCCTGTTCCTCTGACCGGACCGTGTTGAAACCCTGTCCTTTAATCAGTTAAGACAATACTATTGTAACTCTGAGCTATTGGTCAGTTAAGGAATATGCTTAAACCTGCGGCTATTGGCTGGTTTTGGATCCATGCCAAGGCTATAAAAATAGCCCTCTGTACCCCCTCGGGGAGAAGAAGAAGCGCTGTAACCCTTCGCAGACCTCCCGAATAAACCTTCACTGCGGAATTTCGGCGTATTCTCTTCCCCTCTCTCTCCCGTCTGCTTGCCATTGCCCCGGGCGATCTTCCTAGCAGCTGAGCTGAACTCATGAAAGAGCTGACTATCACTATAAGCTGAATATCACTGGCTTGCTAGGAAGGAGCTCGGTGGCTTGGCCCTTGCTTAACTCAGCTATTGGGTCTCTGCTAAAGACTTGATCTACTGAGCTAGCTGGGCATATTATATAATAATAATCGGGCCTACCTAGAGAGGTTCGCATTATTATTATAGAGGACCGTGTTCCTCCCCCAGTTAAAACATACTCTGTACCTTCCCATCACATGGATGTTTCTAAAATACATTGTACTTGGCTAATTTTTTGGTATGGGGCCTGAGCACATTACTAGTTAACAATTCTTCCATTTCTCTTATTACTTTTTAGCTTCTTGGCAGCTACTGTAGGTGCCTCCTGCTGCTGGTAGCAGGAAGGGCTGGCAGCCTGCCAGGCAGGGTGAGAAACTGCAGCAAGAAGTTTTCTTGGAATTTATTTATTTATAAACACACAGGTCTGGGAGGATCCATGCCCTAACTGGAGGTTGTAAAAAACACTGGGGAGGGTGCACACATTACTTTCAAAGATGGAACGGTTTTCTCTCTCACTATAAAGTTAATCAGCAGAGAAGACAGCAGAGGATGCCTCAGAAGAAATGCCTTGCGCTAAGCCATAAATGCTGTCATGAAGAGGCTGTCCTGGGGACCCCACAAGGATGGGATGAAATAGATGCAGTACCTGCTTGGCAGCCACGCAGTAGGAGACTGGAGATGGATGCCAGAAGATAATGTCAGTGAACAGCTCCCTCTCTTTCTACAATGTCTTTCTGTTGCTATACAAATAAAGATGGTGTGTGTACACACAGCACAGTAAAACATGAGATTTCCCTTTCAAAGTGGGGGAAACGGGTTCTGTAAAATGATCTATCACAGCAACTCCATCCCTATTATTCCAAGGAACAGCTGTAGATGAGATCAGTTTAATCGGGTAGATGTTGGCAGAGAACGGAGATAAGTTGCTCACTGCACTGTCCTCCACCTGCCACATCCTGGCTGACTTTGATAACAGGCTTATTACAAGCCCCAGGTAAATGCATGACCAATGGACCACAATATTAGAGCTCTTTTTCCTGATGCTTTGCAAGCAAATGCTTTCCCACTGGCTGAATTCATATTTAGCACTAGGCATAAACTGCAGTAGCCACCTCTCCACAAACAACTGGATTAGCTGGCACAAATTCTGCTTGGAAAAGCTAGAAGGAAGTGACTGAATTTTAAAATGTCCTGTCCTAAAAACCAAACTACTTTATTCTAAGTCCTTCTCAGCAAATCTGTGGAAGCTGCTAAACCATTTAAGGGAATATAGGGTCTTTAACAAGCATCAGGCAGCAAAGGCTGACTTACACTCCTTTCTGGAAGTTTTACATCATCTGCTTAAATCTACTGTGTGAGTATTAAAATGGGCCAGTTAAAAGGACACATTTCTAATCTTGCAGGGGCAGAAAGAGGTGGTGTAGAGCCAACAGGCTCAACAGCCCAAACTTTCATGAAGATTTGTACATTAGGAACTCTTGGCTTTAGCAAACCAAGTGTGTCCCCCATCACAGAAGATTGGTCTGAAGAATAAAATTTGTTAAACAATATAGTTAGAGTGTTTTGCTCAAACCATGCAGAACTTCTCAGAACTGTTCCTTCCACCCCATGGGGAAGAAAGATCACCCTACCTCCTCCCAAGAGCACTTGGACCACAATAGCAACTGAGAAGGAAGGCATGACCTAGACAGCATGGAGATAGCCACACCATCCATGGGTACCAGCTGGCCTGGGATGGCTTGTATCTATTGCAGGTGAGCCCTTACCATCCAAAAATTATCCCTGGTCCATGCTAATCCAAGAAGATGCTTGTAGGATTTACTTGGGAGCACTGCCCTGACGGATGCTGGTCCAAACCACATCAAGGACCTTTACAACACTGTAAGAGTGTGTACAATTGAAGAACTGCCCAATCCCTGCTCTGGCACTGTTTTGTTTGCTACCTGCATGTAAATTAAATGCAGAGGTCTGGTGCTCCTGTGTATCTTACTGTTGACAAATCTCTGAATTAGCCTCGGCTACATCAAGTCACACCACTGTCAGGCAGGAACAGAAAGTAACAGGGAGGAAGGATGAAAAGAATATCATGAAGAATTGGTTTGATGCAGGGACAGCTCATCTACACTCTGTTCTCTTCAAAGTAAGCATTTAAGAGCAATATTGTCCCTTGGTTTTTTTACTAGTGTTAAATCCATACTACTGTGTTATTAGGATTGTTCTGTGGATGGCAAACACAGTGTTTTAGTGAATATTAAATAACCATTTCTTTTTATTGTCTTTGCTGGTATTTCAACAGTGCAGAGAGATTTCACCTAAGATCTGTGGCCATCGAGCTGTGTCCTGGTTACAAATGTCACAGAGTGCTCATAATCAGGGTTAAGAATCAACAAACCCTGGGCAAGACAGATAAGAGATGGAAAAATAAAAATACTTCAGTCATCTCATAAACTCAGGGACAAAGGCAAAGCAAATGGAGGGCTAAATGTCCTACAGGAAAGCTGTAGCCAAACCATGTACTAGTCTACTACTTTCACTGCAGGATTATCATCCTTGTCAGTGGGAGAATGAGGCACTGAGAACATCTCCAAGGTGTCTGCCTGCAGAAGCACAGGGAGAGGAGGACACAGCTCTTTGCTTCGTTGCCATCTTCATGAAGACTGTAAATTTAGATTCAATCTCACAGGAAAGAGCTAGCATTTGTTCCAAGCAGGGCAACAGCCTCAGCAGCCACATTATCACAGTGGGAGAAAATTAGATTAAAGTTTGAACAACATGACATACTGCTCTTAAACAGTAAATACAAAATTCCTACCTCAGAGGTTTGGTATTTATGTGCATAACTGTATTAGAGCTGATGAAAGGTACAGTCACACCATGCTGTAGATCAAATAAGAACGTAACTCTAAGTATACAGATTTTTGATAGGGCATTTATTGGGCACCAAGTCATGCAACTTCATTCTCATCCTCACACTTAGAATCTCCTGCCTCTTAACAAGACATGACAGACCTATAAAATCAAATTAATTGGGTGAAGAGCTCTAGGCAAATGTATTAGATCTAAAATCAGTTACATTCTGAAACAGGTTGCTTTGCTTCCTTTGGTAAATAGCATCCATTTGTGATTAGAATTGTGCTGGTAAACACATAACAACAATTGAACATGCATAACATATAGACATAAAATTATTCTTCTCTGAATCCAAACTCCTGAGAATAAATGAACTCCAAAGTACAGTTTTCAGTGTTCAAGTTCAGCTGGCACTGCCTGACATTTAAATATGCTGGGATGAGAGGCATGTAGAGCATACCATAGCACACGGAGCAGCCAGCCCCCGCCACAAATGGTAAGTGCAGCATAAAGTTTATTTCACCTTGTGATAGGTAATGATGAATGGGAAAACATCAACTTCTCCCTTCTCCAGCAGTTGCTAGAAATTTCAAATTTCTTTCTATATATCATTACAGAACTTCTGCAATGAAAACTTTTATGTATGTCATTAGACAGCTGAGAATCACAAACCCTGTTGTAATTCTCTCTTAACTCATCTCCAGATGTGCCATGTTCCTACACTGCCCGCCTCTCTACCATGGCCCTCTCTCAATATTCTGCTCCCAGTGTGCAAAAGGATCAGTCTAAAAATCACTTAAGCCAGTGCCTAGGCCTCATGGACTGCCACTGAGCCTTTGCTTAGTATATCTTCTGAATCAGTGCTGCTATTGTGCAATGGAAATAAGAATTAATGCTGTAATCTAATACCTGAGGTATTATAATAATGTTAATCAGGGAAGTACTTAAGCACTTGATTCACTAAATCCTAAATCAGGGTCCTACTCTTTGGTCCAAGTAATAAGAAGCATTTTTGCATCTGCCTATTTTGAGCAAAGAACTTTAACAAGACTAATCACATAATTACAGTTATGCTCCAGCTTAAGTGCTTTGCTTGATCAGACCATTGGCTAGCAATCTTTTTTAAGTGTTCTACGGTGGAAAGTAATTATTATCTCTAAAGCAACTGTGTCACATCATCCATCACATTCTCATCTTCCAAATTCTTTCTTTTTTGAAAACACCTGGTTTGAGTGTTGATCACACTGACATTAGTGGCAGTTTTGTTGCTGATGGCATTGTGATCAGAAACTTCCTCCACAGATTTCCACTGGGATGGAGGGAAGAGGTTTGAATATTTAATAAAAAACATTAATGCTTATTTTAACAACTGCAGTGGATGATACAGGCAACATTTCAAAGATGCACATCAACATTCCTAGCTTCCTGCTGTGCTTAAGGAAACAGAATTTCCAAGCACTAAAGCTTTTTCTGGTAGTTCCAATAGCCAATTTAGACACAGGCTGCTGTCATGCTATATGTATTTTTTCTTAAGTAACCATGAGATGAGAGACAAGGTCATTTATGAAAAGTGGCCATCACAGAGGAGGGCACGATTTTCATACATAGTTATTTTTAAAGGCATCAGGTTATTTCTTTGAAGCTGACCCATGTGGCCATATGATGAGGTGGTGTTGGCACCCCTTTGCCTTTATTTCTAGACATTAGCTGTCACCTGATGAGACAGCTCACGACTCTGTCCCTCACACTTGTCCAGGAGAACATATTTAACCAAAATTTCTCCTGCCAACAGGCCAGCTGCCTGAAAGCCCATGCACTCCTTACCAGCTGCCTCTGGCTACTCTCGCCATTATCTCATGCATCACTTTCACACTGGCCACTGTTTAGGGTTGTTCCCTTCACATGCACCTCCTGAGTGTGGTCTTCCCAGGCTGTGCTTGTCCCTGTCATGTCACATCCCTGTCCTGGCACAGGATTCTCACACCTACCCCCCAGGATCACAAACAAGTACCTGCAGTTTTTATAAAGATTAAGTGATGCATGATCCCATGCAGTAAGCGTGCTTGTGAGCCACATAAGTCTTCAACTACCTCTGAATAAAGTCCATGTATTTATTTTAAATGGTGACAGGTAACCTGAAGTAGAATTTATCTTGATCCAACATGAAGACAATGAGCCAATGACTAATGTCTTTAGTGGAGAAGTCACAACACTAAAATGTAAACCCTTTATTTAACCAACACTTTTCATGTCTGTTGAATTTAATAGCTCTGTTGACCAAAAATAAATCAACAACAAGGACAGGTTATATCTTTAATATATTTGGTGAAATAAATAATTTGTGCTGCTTGGGTGTACTCTGGCCAAAATTTACAGTTATAAAATTCAAATCAATCCTGCCTCTAAGACCTAGAAGAAGAAAGCAATGTAACATCCTAAGTATTTAAAACCAAATACAATTTCAAATATAGAATAAAAATAAATTGGTTATGCCATAACAGTCTGAATTATCTCAGAGTAAACTTCTACCCTGGCTTTAAACTTTTGCAGCCTCTGTGTATTCAATTTTGCTACTTGACTCATGCATACGTCACCAAATACTATTGTTTAAAATTCCTGATTAGCAGGAGCAGTAGCATTGGAAATGTATTGTATTTTTCTAGTAAAACATTGCAGGAAGGAATATTAAGTGGGCAGCTTTAATAAATAGTTACAGTTAACTTACAGTGGAGGTTGTTTTTCCTCTTTGCATCAATTTGTAGCTAGTTAAAAAGGGAGGTTAAATTCTATTTTCACATTTCTTTATGTTCTTTTCAATACACACAGCCTCTCGTGGTACAAATTTAACTGACAAAGGAGGATTATGGATGGAAAATTAAAGTATGTATCCAACAAGACACAGTGAAATGGACTCCAGCCTGTTGTGTTTTGTCCAGAGACAGACAGACATGGTACATGGACAAGTGAGAAGAACTCATAAGGCAAACAGATTGAAGAAAACTAACTTACCTTCTTGTAGGCACACAGGTTTATCACTGGGTTTCCAGCTCAGGGAGCCATTAAAGTGTCTCACACAAAGTTTTTTGGAAGTACCATTGAGCCTATATCCTTCTTGGCAATGGAACCGGACCACCACATTTTCAAAGAAAACACCTGCACTGGGCATCTTGTAGCCATGTTCAGGAGCCCCAGGATCAGCACATGCTTGCAGGTCATCAAACCCTGTGTCAGACAAAGACACAATCCAACTGCACTCATTTACTTCTCATGATTTTTCTATCTTTATCCATTATCTTCACAAGGACCTTGTACCTTCCATATTGACCAGTAGCAACCCTGCTTGGGTACCAGGTACTCCAGGGTTGGAGACAACCCACCCCCAGCTGAAATGCTCAGGTGACAGAAGTACTCCTGTCTTTTCATGCAGCTACTTGCTGCATGAAAGAAGAAAAAGTCAACAACACTCCTTGGTAGCTGCCCTGGATAAAAATAAAGCACTTGACCCAGCCTACCAGTGGTGATTGCTCAGTAATGTGTCCGTAATTACTTCTGGGGACTATGGGAATTTGGAGGCCTCATGCAGTCACTGGTAAGTATAATAATGTGTCAGAACCAGAGAGGAAGAGGAAGTAAGGGGGCATGAAACTTAACTGCCATCCAAAGATACAGTAATTGAAATAGGAGAATTGCTAAGTACAGTGAGATTTCAAGATGGGAGAGAGATCTGCCACAGGGAAAAGGGACACTGTGATGTTAGATGAATGCGACCCTCTTATCTCTTTGGCTTGGTGGCCCTACCACACTTTCCACACACTGTTATGGGAGTGCTGTATTACTCCATTGACATCAGAAGGGAATTTGTAAAGTTCTTTACCTCTACAAAATTAACTGTAAAATAACAAACTAAACCCCAACAGTTGCAATCAATAAATGTGACTGTTTATCACTTTCTCAAACTCATTTCAATGCCATTTGCGTAAGTGGAAGCTTTTTTTACTGCAAAGCAGCAAAGGTTTAGTGCAGCAGTGAACAAGGGCTGCCTACAGAAAGAGCAAATAGCTTTGGAACAGGAACAGCAGGGGGGCAATTAATGCTGATGGGAGGGATGCCTGGAAAATGTGAAAATCATTGGATGGTAATTTTAATGTTTTTATTTTAAAAGAATTGTATCAGACACCCTCAGCCACTTCCTGCATAATAAGAATCAGATGCCTCCACCGTGCAGTGAGAGAGAAGGAAAATATTACAGTAAAGGACTTTTAAAAATAAATCTCCATTTACCGAAGCTAAATCATTCCCTCTGCCAAGGGCTCATTGTGATGCTGTGGCAGCCAAATGGAGAGCACTGAAGGTGATGAAGAGCTCTTGCATTTGAGCGCTGAATGTCTCTGCTCAGTCCCCTGGCTGACAGCTGCTAGTGAAGAAGCAGGAGGCCTACACCAAGCCACTTGTGTCCTATGTCCCATCACCTGTTCCTGTGAACAGAGGCAGGACACACTGTGGAGTCACCAGGGTGGATTGCACATTCCTGGATTTCCAGATCCTGTGCTGAACTCACCAACCCGGCTACAATTCCCAGAAGGTGATGTGATGGACAGAACCCAGCCCAAATTCCATGACCAACAGCCATCCTGCGCCCCTCTGCAGTGCTCCAACACCCATGGATCTCCTTCTCCACTCCCCCAGCATCCCCTCTCCTGGCTGAAACAGCACAAGCACAGCAAAGCAGCTGCTCTTGTGCAGCTTCACGTCTCCTCCAGTGCAGTTCATCCTGGGAACTGAAGCATTAGAGCAGTGACCAAGTGAAACACATCCCTGAATTTCACCCATGCCTGCTCATCTGCCTCAGCTCAAGTACTCCAGTGTAAATCACCCCAGACTCTGTCATTTGCCAATGGGATGAACAAGGAGAAGCACAGTCATTATGATCACGGGATTACATGCTGTAGGCAATACTTATTAACAGAGAAAGGCTGTCCATTTTCACTGGAGATTAAAAAGAAGTTTCTTATGCTCCAGATAGCAAGCCCACGTCCCTTAATAATGTCAGTGAAGATGTTAATTATTTCCCATTAAACCAAGGGATAACATGACATTTAAATAAATTTTGTTACTTCAGTAATCTCGGAATTCGCAGTCAGGTGAGGAATACTGTAACTCACCTTGAGATATGTGTCCTTTCTCACTAGCTGCATCAGGGAAAAGTAACTGCTGCCTACTATTTTGCCTCTGCAACAACACAGGAAAAGGAAAGGTGCTGAGGTCACACACAATTTGCCTGGTAAAAAAAATGAGCCAAGCTCATTTCTCAGTTTTCATAAAGTCAAATATGCAAAGTTAGAGATTTTTACGCTTGTCAGCACAAAACCAAACATGGAAGGCAACAATGTTTTCTTCCCTAGAGCAGGCTAATTCTGTGACCCTACTGCCACTTTTCTGGTGACCCTTCACAAGCAAAGATTTCCATTCTTCCTTAGAATCCTTTTGCAGTGTGTGGGTCTCTCAGGTTCTTTTTGTTGAGTGTGGTTAGCAAGCAGACAAATCTATCCCCAAGGAGAATTCCCAAGTAGAAACTGGAACACGAATGGGAAAATTGAATTATGCATCCTCTGGTTTCTACAGAACCAATAGCCAGCTGTTACTCAGTTACTGCATAAGAGATGACACATGGTCTCAGCAGAGGATCACCGCTTCCTGGCTTGTTCCTGAAGCAAGGAAGAAGGCAAAAGCCTCAGGGAAGAACCAATTAGGCAGATGGCACACACAATACAATATCATCTCATGGTAAAGCCATGAAGGCAAAGCAAACAAATCCCTAACCCCATCTTAGCTCCATAGATAGGAACAGTAGACGTGGCTCAAATGAAAGTCCTGCTGGAAACAGTGGAAGGCACCTGGATGTCAAGCTTCTTTATGAAAGTGTAGACGATCCAGGCACAAAGCAGAGATGTCAGGGCTGTGCTGGGGCTGGGAAGAAAGAGGTATGAGGAAGGTATGGGAAAGCTGCCCCCGTGCTGAGGATCTCCCAGTGCACAACAGGCACTGCAGGTGTTCCAAAGGGGCAATTGCCACCATCCAGAGAAGCCAGGAACTGCTCTGATTTTCACTAGGCCTGCTCCTCTCTTGCACAAGAGCTGTGGTGAAGTTTCAACAGCTTATTTAGCAGACAGCTAAGTCAATCAGTCTTTTCCAATTTAAGTATAAACTTTCTGGTACAGTATTCAAGAAAAATAATGCTCAGACATCCCTGAGAATTGCCATCTTCCATTTCTTCTTAATAATAGCAGAATTAGACCCTTTACATAATAATCCTATCCATACAATCTCATCTAGTTAAGCTTCACCCTGTCAAAAAATTTTAAATATAAGTCTTCAATAAGATACAGCTTGGTAATTTTTTTTGTTCTCACAATCTTTGTTTTCTTTTCTTTTTCCAAACTATGCATCTAAGACCAGCTACTCCAAGTTGTGACCCAGTAACTTTCTAATGGCAGGAGTAATCCTACATTACAGATGAGATGCTATAGCCATCTTATGCTTTAATCACTTTAGAACCTGATCAAAAAAGCCAAAAATCTTCTCAGCCAGAGCCATCATATAGGTCTTTGGAAGAGAAAACCAATATTTCAGCTATAATAAAAAGCTGCTATCCATCAGGTAAAAGGTATATCAGATAAGATAGAAAGTAACTCAGAACTACAATGGATTCTGTTTCTTGACAAACCCTTCAATGAGTCTTTGGGGAAAAGAAGATTACTGGACTTTTTCTCATGGTTAAAAGGAGGGAAGGGGAAATCATCATCACTACCTACTAGTAAAAATTATACAACACACTTCTTAAATAAAGAATTAAACTTTCATGTTGTCTGTATAGTAAAAATTTTGTAAGGCCAGCAGCCATCATAATCAATACTACATTGTTGTAGTTCGTTTGTATGTTATATATCTCAGCCTGTTTCTCCCCCTTCATTCGTTATTGGTTCTGCCCTTGTTCCCTCTCGCCATTGTTAACTGTCTTTCACTGTTCCCCATAGTTATGGATGTATCTAGTTTCACCCCTCCCCGGTTGCCTTGTCAATTCAGTGTGTCCCTCCCTAAGCCAGACCCCAGAGCCATGTCTGTCATACCCTACCCATACCTTTCTGTCTAGAAGCTTCTCTCCGGGGCGCAGGGCGATTGGTTCAGGGACCGGGACCACTCCTTTAAGTTGTAACCATTGGTTTCCCCTGTATGTCGATCTCAGATATTTCACTCCTCTTTGAGCTCCGATTCGTTTTTGTTCTGGTTCCGCCCCTAACCCCCCGTTCCTTTATAATCCCATGCCGCCGCCCCCCTGTCCTCTTCGTTTGCTTGGCTCCCCTGGATTGCAATTAACAGGACTTTTCCCCGAACGGAGAGTGCTCTTGTCTTCCGTCCTTCCGCAGCCTTTCTCTCGGTCTCGTCCGCATCTGGCGGCACCTGTAGCCGAAGCTCAGAGTGCCAGCCTGAGGCGCTGTCCCGAAGCGCGGCTATCGGGACAAGGGCCCCCCCACGCTGCTAGGGGTGCTGTTCGACTAGCTCGGGCGATCGACATTTCAGACCGTCGCCGCTGCACTACATCGTTAGCAGCAACTTTATGGAATGCTATTGCATGGCTTTAAATCCCTAAAGTAAACACTACGCAATTACTGCTGGAACTGACTATTTCAGTAATCAAAATAGGTTAATACTTGGTCCAAGTTGCAGACTTTCTGTATCACAGTACCTTTAAGGGATATTGTGTAAAATATCATGGACAAAAATTTCTTCCTGGCAAGATTAATGAGCACAAAAGGTCATCATCATCAACACAGCATGCAGTTGATACAGAATATATTTTGGGTTTGGTATTTACTAATTTGCCACATTTCTACTCTTGGACCAACCAGAAAATAGCAATGCTCTTGATTTGGATAACCCTCAAGCAGATTATATGGGACTTACTTTACCTAAATTTCTTGGTATTGTCAGTCAGGTAAAATAATGCAAAATTAATGAGAAGACTGAAAAATAAGCAATGTCCTCCTTGGGGTATAAAATGAACCATTGTAAATAACTTGATCAGATTGTTCCTAGAATTCTGCATTGTACATTCTCAAACTTAAAATTATTCATCTCATCCAATTAAAAGCCTGAAATGTTGGAATCCAGGGGAACATTACATATGTGTGATGACAAGAAATCGTGATAGCCACAACTGAGCTTCAGACATGCTTTAAAAAAGGCAGGAAGAAGAGCCCCTCAGTTCATCCCATAAATCTATTTTTCTCTGGTTTTTTTTCTCAGTTTTGTGTTTTGTTTTCCTTGTTTCCCCTCTTCTCTCACCTCTGTATCTTACAGCTCCTTGTAAATTCATGGTGCTGGCAAGGTGATTTCTAATCTAGATTTGATGGACTTCTTTGCCTCTAAAGCTGCTGTAAAACATTTCACTGACACACTGATGATCCATGTGAGCGCAGAACTGGCTTCACTCATTCTTAAACAGAGGCATCACTCTCGTTCCATTTTGTTATATACACCCAGTGAATGAAAAGTGACATATAATGTGCAATAATACTCAAGATAAAGAGTATTTTCAGTGTTTGTCTTCAGCAGGACAGAGAATGGACTTCTTGTACATCAACACCTGCATTTGGGTTCATTAAATCTGTCTCAACCAGAAGCAGGGGGAAGCAGAGGCTTCACAGACTGGCGGGACCAGACTGCCTGCACAAACATTTTAGAAGGAGTCTGTAAACACTGCAGGAGCAGGTTATCTTAGGCCAGCTCTCAGTAAAAAGCCATTCTGGGACTAAATCAGAAGGGCCACAAGTGCAAACATGCCAAGGGCTTGCTTGTCTTGTACAAAGGAAAAGTTGTTTTCATCCCTTCAGGAGTTTCTGCCCTGTTTCTGTGAAAGCCATGCAGTCACAGCACTGTGTGCTCTGGCTGTTTATGCTTCCTTGCTGCTGCTGATGTTAATTGAACTACCCGTGTACCCCAGGAACAAGAAAAGGAAGGATGTGCTTTGATTAGCATCTAGACTTGGAAGTGAAATTTAATTATAAAGCTATGATTTCAGTAGTGAAATGCCTGCTAAAATCTAAACTCTCCTTAATCCCTGAAAAGTCAGTAATGCTTAAGCTTCCCTCAGACTTCAGCAGCTTTGCAAAGCCCTGCCCTGTTTAGAATGTGAATCACAGCCTCCCTTGCTATCCTTGCAGAACATGCTCCCATCATGGCTGCATATTCCTCCTCACTGGGCTAAGCCTTACCCAGGGCAGACTAACAAGCCACTAGAAGAGACAGAGAAGCTCAAATTACTTTGTAGGAGAAACAGAACAGCAAAAAAGACCTCCAAGGACAGGTATTTTGTTCAAGTGACAAGCTGTTCTTTCAAATCAAGAACACCGTGAAGCTACTTACAACACAACATCCTTCTTGTAACACAAGAGCATCATAGCAGAAAAAGAGAAAATCAGTGTGTAATGCAGCTCCTGAGCACCAAACTGACCCATCTGCAGTAAAAAATGAACATGCAAGCCCTGCATGAAGGGCAGCAGACTCCAAGAGAGGCAATTGGTCATTCAAAAGGCTGAAAGGTTCACTCATTTGCAGTTCCTAATTTTTCTGATCTTTCATCTTCTCCCACAACCCTGGCCTCCCACCTGTGTTCTCCATCCTCCTTCACCACAACCCACTGTCAGCCAACACCCAACCTGCCCTTGCACTCTCCTAGAAGACCACTGTGATCCCAAATCTTGCCCACCACTATGCCCACCACCTCTCTTTCTCCTCTTCTCAATGGGCCCTTGGAAAGGAGCAGTCACTCAAAGATGCTCCTAAGGGCAATGATCAGCTCAACCTTAAAATCCCTACTCAAGTATGACAAGTCCCTGGGCATTTTTGTGCTAAAACAAACTGACATCTCCCTAGAAAGCCCAAGAATTGCTGCTCCCTCCAGAGAGGGTACAGGGGATGGAATGTGGGGAGCCACAAGCAGGATAAGGTGTCCTCAGAGGACAAAATAGATCTTCTAGGAGCCACCCAGGAACTGCTTCTGCCTGGGAATACCACCAGGGAGAAAGAAGCACAAGCTGCAATGTCAGCAGGGCAGGTTCATAGGCCCTGCATAGATGACTGCAGATGTAATAACAGCGTCTTTCTTTCAGGGGTCATGCCTCCAATTAGTTACTCCAATTACTATTCAACACTCACAGCCATCAGCACATCCCAGGTGGTGCCTGACCAGTGTCAGGCAGCAGGGAACAAGCTGAATTTCCTACCCATAGAAACCCTCACCAGTATGAATTTTGGATGTGAACCTTGATGCAGGATTCTTTTATTGCCTTGACATTAGGCTAATACACACGGATAAACCATTTAAAATTGCTAGAAAAAGAAGGTGGTTCACAATACAATCAGCAAAGCACTTCAGTAAACCCACAGCAAACTAGAAAAAAGCATTTGTTTCTTTTGGAGAAAGAGTTTCTTCTAATTAATATCTTAAACAGCACAGGCTTATCCCTTTAATCACAACTTCTCACACTTAATATAGCTCTGCCGTCTTTGTAAACAAACCATTTCATTTATAATGTAAGAAGCACTTGTTGGATTACAAAAACCTGGGAGTAACAAGTCTGACTGCATAATTTATGACCCCTTATGAAATGTCATACGCTGCTCTGTGATCCTCTGAACTTGTCATCACTTAAATGAAAAACAAGAGGCAGAAAGCAAATGTACTGCTGGTTCTGCTGACAGAGCTCACATCTTCTGTGTTTTTGTTACGGAAAGTTACCATGGCTATAGTGGGATACGATTCAGGGTGAATAAAAACCCCTTTACCACACAATAAATCCCACAACCTTCTCCCAGCTCCTAAACTCTTAAACTGGATATTTATTTTTCCAACAAAGCCATTGAAAACCATTAAACTGGTACTCTGAGGCCTAGATTGGGGTGAGCTCAAATCAAGTATTAGGCAGAAATAATTAAAAACCTGAAGACAAAGTTTGGTCAGCTTTCTGCAAATATAGAGTGAATATTTTCTGAATCTCCATTTATCCAGTTAACTCAGTTTAATGACTAGTTTTATTCAAGCTGCAAACTCCACAAGAAATTAAAAAAGATATAAAACCAGAGAGGTTTTTTCCTATTCTGTAAAAAAGAAGCATTTGAGAATAAATGACTTCTTCCATTTCCAATAATATTCATGTTTCTAAGTTAATTTAAAATACAAAATGTGCTTAAATAAGCTTATCTGTGTGCATATTTATTATCCTTAAGGTAATTTAAACTACTTTAAAGTGGTTCTTCTGGAAATGGTAGTTCCACATTTCTTATCAGAACCTTGAATATCTATGAATTCTAATTTCTATCTATTTTATTTATTCTAATTTCTATTTCATTTACTTATTCTATTTTCTATCTACAAAAAATTGTAAACCTGGTTTGACAAGGACGACTAATTTTTTTAACAATTCAGTTTTAAAAAATAACCAAACACCACCTTTTACCATAATAAAACCAAGAATGCAGTAAAAGCTCTTTATATGCTTCAGTAAATGGGCAAATACCTAACACATCCTCCTATTCATTTTGCTGATAAGGCACTGTAATAAAGATATTTGCCAATGTGTGCTTTTGGATGGTAACCCATAAGCATCATCATAAGGAATTAAATATGTACAAATCCCAACTATAAAATGTTAATACATCACTTAGGCCAAAATTTTCTTTTTACTGATTTAAATGAAAAAGTGAGCTCATTACTTGGATTTAAACCAACCAACCCCATTTCTGTTTTCATCCTGTAACATTTTATATATTAGGTGTGGTAGGATTTCATTAGAGTTGCAATACTGTTAATGTGGGAATCCAGCCTTAGGTCACTAAACTGGTTTTACTCCGTTTCTCTTAATGAGAATGCATTTTCTGAAGAAAAATGGAACATAATCATCTTGCTCTTTTCCAAGTATGTAATAAGTCCCAAAATTGTACAGAAGGGTAGCAGGAGTCTGGCTGGGCACTAACAATGAAGTATTGTCATCACATCCAAACACTTTTAACTTAAAATACTCATTTAAAGTGCTCTGTCCTGTGAGTTGCTCTGTCTACACTGAGAAGACTGGAAAAATCAGTGGGAGATTAAGATAATGCAGATGCATTTTTCTTCTCTTTTTCTTGATTCATTATGGTGTTACACTTAATCCTCATGTGCCCATTTTCCTCATGAAGTCCTTCCAAGGAACTCCCAGCTGATAGAAGGTGATGGGAGACTGCTTACAGAATCAGGACAAGCAACTCAGAGCAAAGTCACAGAAGAGCCAGTGAACAAGATGGAAACATTTATAATTAAAATGCTGTGTAGCTCCACAGTCACCATGTTAAACACCCTAAAAAATTCCAGAAAAATGTCAATGACAAATTCCACTGGCACACTCAGTTTTTGTGGCATCACCAAAAAATCACTGGTGTACAAAGTCTCCTCTGGTTCAGTACTTCCCCTTTCAATGCAATCTGTTTACCCTCTAGTCAGTTTTCTATCGATTCTCCAATTCTTCTGTGAACCCAAATTTTCACAAATACTTTCCCTACTGGCAGTTTATAAAAGTCAAGGTGGATAACATCTGCTAAATTTTTCATCCTTGGGAAACCAGCTGTTTTCTCAGGAGAGTAACAGATTATTCTGACACAGGCCTTCTTTTAATACTGCGATGCTTTATTTTATATCATACCTCCAATATTTTTAACCTCACTGCCTTAAAACAACTTTAAAATCTCAAATTTCTAAAGTAAGAGAATCAAGTCCCTGATTGCCAGATCCTGTGATTTTCTTTATTTTTTTCCCTTTAATCTGTGAATATTACAGATAGTGTCTTAGGGAGATACTGAAAGTTGATTCATTTCAGTTCTATGGCAGTGAACTTCGGCAGAAGAGGAGAAAGCTGAGGACGGACTTGAAACCAAAGGAACTGGATCAGGAACAGCAGGAGATACTTGGCGAAGGTACAAAACTGGGATGTAGGGGCACACAAAAATATGTTAGCTTGGAAGGTGACTGACAGCTTTTGGACAGTTTGGATGGTAATACTACTAGCAGGTCAGAGAGGGGGAGATGGGAACACAAGAAGCAGCCCAATAGGGTTCCTAGAGGGTTAAAACATGGAATTAGAGAGGGACAAGAGGGAAGAGAGGGAGAGAGCCTCAGTTACAGACAGCAGAGATGGGCAGTGCCTCACAGGATGACTTTGGAGGCTGGTGACACATTGTGAGAGCCTCCTCAAAGGTCAATGGCCTACCGTTTTGTATCAGAAAAACCTATTTTTTTTTTTTTCTGATGATACCTCTAAAAACTACAGACTCTGTAAGGTACTCAGCCTTGACAACACTTGACACTGTTGAGTCAGGGACAGAAATACTCCAGTCTTCAGGTGGATCAGAAGGCAAAAGAATAGTATTTTTTTTTATTTAGCAAGAAGTTGCAAACTTTATAGTCTCACTCACTAAGTGGGACCTGATTGGTCTCAAAGTAGAAACATCTCACATTATTGATGACTATGAATAGCACACTGTGGAGAACCAAAACTATAAACAATGGTTACAGAAAGAGAGATAATAATTGTTTGAATTTTTTCATCTAAGATTCCCAGGCTCAGCCTGGGAGAAATTGTCTCTGTTCTTTCTTCAACTGAACTGAGAATATCCACAAAGACTGAAGTCCAGACGGTCAGATCAAGTCTTGTACAATTTATATAATGTATACACATCATTATTAGTCAGCTAAAAGATTGAGACTTAGGGTATTCTTGTGTATGGATAATAGGTATTGCTAAACTACCTGATGCTTAAAATATTTTCATAAAAGCCAATCTGAAAATCACATATGCTAGTTAAATGTAAAGATTATGGGCTTTTGTTCTTCAGAAAGCATTTACGTCCCTATTTTTCATGAAAATAGGTTCTCATCATTTTGAAGAAACAGAGGAAGAATAAACTGTTATGAAATTGTTATGGTAGTGTAAGTTGATTAACTGGAAACTAGGAAAAAATCTAGAGCTAGTGAAGGGATAGTTCTTTGTTCTTATTCAAGGGACAGGAGTTTTAACCATATACACAAGAAATTTATTTGAGACTTATTTTTCTTAATAGATATTCATTCGAGGACTTCTGCAGCCTCTCTTTTCCCAGACTGTTAGATAGTTCTTCCCAGAACAACAGCTGCAGCAAACCTAGTAAAAATAAAGAGCAGGCAGCTTACAGATCCATACATATGTTTTGTGAGAAACAGGCAGCATATCCAGATTTATATGTGTGCCAGTCCCCGTGTTTGTTCTTTTAATAACTTAGGCTCCAGTGATCAGAATAAAAATTCTATGCTGAAGCTAATGTTCATCCTTAGTTCACCTCACTACCCTAAATTATATAGTAAGCAGACTTAAATAACTGCTGGAGTCTGGCTCCTTCCTTACAGCAGACTCCAGCCACACATAATAGGTTGCCTGATTTAATTCAGGGTCTCCCTCTTCAAATCTTACTTTGTTTTTACAAACCATTTGGCTCAGCCATCTCTTTCTGTGCACAGCTTTTCTGAGCCCGCCTTCCAGCATGTGGGGAATTGCAGTCTCCCTGACAGGAGCAGCACATCAAGCTTCCTGACTTGCAAGAGCAGTTGGGTTATTTAGACAATCTTATTCTTCCTAATTATTATATCTACACTTTACATTTACAACCTCTTCCTACAAACGTACCCCAAATAACTGAGTTAACTGAGCAGCTTATTAAGCAGGCATGGCCTTCCAGCAGCTATTGTGACCACAGCATGCCAGTCGTAATCTAATGATTACATATGATTTTTTAATTCCTAGAACCAGATTGTAATGAAAACAGACTTATAGATTACCAGTATCTATGAGGGGCATTGAGACAAACAGAGGTCATAAACAGCACATGCTAATGGGACAGTGGTGGGCAGAAAGCCAAACCCCACTCAGTCAGTGCTTAGTCAGTGTGTCATACAACATAATGGCTAAAAGTAAGCTGAACATGCCTAAATATACTTCCACTTTCAGTTTCTGACCACCTTGAAAGATTTTTATATTACATGATCTGACATTATCTTGAATCTCTCATCTTGAGATCAGAGAGAACTGCTTTAGGAAGGTCAGAAATTACAGAATCATAAAATTGTTTGGGTTGGAAGGAATTTTAAAAACAATTTAGTTCCAGCCCCTGTACCATGGGCAGGGACACCCTTCCACTAGAGCAGGTTGTTTAGAGCCCCCTCCAACCAGGCCTTGAATACTTCCAGAGATGGGGCATCCATAGCTTCTCTGGGAAACCTGTGCCAGTGCCTCGCCACCCAATTCTTACAAAATTCTTGGAGGCCTTGCTGGATTAGGCAAGACTACTTGTCTCTGCTACACATGAAATACGTAGCTATTTTTTTGCCTCAAATAACTCAAAACCATTTTCACAATAAAATTCTGAACTTGGTTGTTGATAATGCTGGTGGAAAAAGAATATTGATATGGTCCTTGCACCAATTCCCTGACCATCACCTTATGATGATCCTTTTCTCTTCATCACTACCCATCTTACTGTCCTCCTAAGGACAATAATGCCCCTTTGTTTCTGTATCTCCTCTATCCTTACTTAGCTTTCTTCTGTAGCTCTGCTGGGTGCTACCTTCCAAACACCTCTATCAAAAATTTTTCCTTTCTTCCTTTCCATTCTGATTGATGGGAGTCACCCAACATGATTTGATCCAGTGCCAAAACTGCCTTTCTAGAACTGCCTTAAATCCCATGTCTCTGATATTCTCAGTAAGGTCTCTGCCATTATTCCCAGTAATAATGGTGTTAGCTGTATTGAAATCAGCTGTATTAAAAGAAAGGTTGTGCCCTCCCTGAGGGCACTGACTGGCCCCACCTGGAAGCCGTACTCACATCCTCTGCCCATGGCCAGGAGTTCCAGGTAGCTCAGCTTTGCGGTCCCAGACCATGTCTGGGCTATGCTGCAGCTATGACTGTCTCCAGTCCTATCTTCTGGGTGAACCTTGAACCAATGCTGGACCCATCAGCACATTCTGCTGCTCTTACTGGGTTCATCCCCTGTCTGCTTCTGGGGCTGTTCCTGGACCCCATCACCAGCCCCCAGCTCTGCTGAAGCCCTGTGGGACTGTGCCCTGGTCAGTGAGAACACAGCTCCAGTTCCCTTCACTGTTTTCCTTCCTTTTCCTTCTGAAAATTAAGCCCCTCAGCCTCTCTTCCCTCAACATACGTCTCTATTCTCCACTTTTTCTGTGTCCTAATTTTCTTCCACATTCTACCCAGGATATAGTTTTGCTTGCTTTGTTTTTTCTCAAGCTTGAATTTATCTTTTTATGACACCTTCCTATTTCCCAATTTTTCCCCTTTCAAGTCCAGTTGTCTTTTAAATCCCACCTGAAAAGTCCATTTAATTCATTTATTCTTGCCAGACCAAGCTGCTTTCCCCTTTAAGGTCCATGAGGTCTTTTGAGTTTTGGCAATAAAATCCACAGACAAGAAAGCATCTTTCCACACTTGGTAGTCTCAGACATTGTCTGCCCTAACCTTGGACTGAAAATGTTGATCTTTTAACTACTTGCTCCTGGGAAAAGCCACCTTTCTCATGTGTCATTAATTTTCTGTGAATATGTTGCTGTACCTATAAACAGAGAGCCTTCCAGTGATCTGACCGGGCTTATTGTTAAGAAATACTCGTTCCTGGGATGAAAAGAAGTCTCTCTGCTCCTGATTTCTGACTCAAGCCACTTGGTAACCCACATGCTGCTCACCAAAGACATGTCAATCATCATGCATCGGGCAGGAGTGACCTCCATAGGTACTTGCAAGTTCCTTCACTGAGATACCACATATGGCTTCACCTAAAGTTCCCTCCCACTCACAAAGCAGCCCTGTCCTCCAAGCATTTACACCTTCTGCTCTCATAAAATGCAGCACCTTGTGCCTGATCAGCAACCTGCTGAAACTAGGCACGGATATGGGAATGATAACTCTGTATTGTTTTAATTTTTCACTACTTAATGGAGAGCCTGTATATATATATATACACACATATGTCCTTTTGTGTTTTAAAACTCAGTGTGTTTCCATGACGAAGATACAATTTTACACAGTACACCACATACACACATCTAACTGGAAACGGAGTGAAGACTGAGGTAAAATAACAGCATCCCACAGAAAAAATTGAGGAAACTGCTACCTGCTACTTCTCAAGTTTCTGTACACAATTCTGGCTGAAACATCTCATCTTTCTCTCAGGAGGCAAGGGATGCTCTCTCAGCGTTATCAGCTGCTCTACATAGTATGGAAAAAATACAAGAACAGATACTCCAAATTGGGATGAGTTCAGCATTTTTTTTTTGCAATTCATTTAATCAGTAATCATGTAAACTTGTGGTGCCAAAAACCCACACGGTTACACTTACTTTTGAAAACCAGTGTACCCAAATGAGGGAGGAAATTGCTTTTGTGTGATTTATAATGGCAATGAATAGTTGTATTCTTTTTGGTAATGACATTGCGTGATGCATTTTTTCTTTGGGGAGAAAGGTTCTGAAGTGTTTTAAACTGTCTTATCTACCGTTACAAACTCCAGCAAAACTGAAATCCTCACAGGAATCATGACTGCTTAAAAATCTAGTTATAACTCACAAACTTCTCTGTACTTTAGTTGTATTTTTTTGTTGTAGATCCTTTTATGGAAAATTTGACAGTTTTATAACCCGTTGGGCCCTTTAAAGGGCTTTGATTGTGTATTATGGCTGCTATGTTTGTGGGCGGCTTTTAGAGCAAAAGGGGAGAGGCAGAACACCAGGAAGAGGGAGTGCAGCTTGCTCATGACCTACAGAAAATGAATGAACTGGACAGCACAAACTCCCAGTGTACAAATGGGAAGGGCACTACTTAAAATCAGTCCTTGCTTTGGCAGCTGGGAGGGTCAGTGCCACTTCTAGGGCTGGCAGAGGCTGCCTGGAGCTGGTGTCTGTCCCATTCCCTTTGCACAGATAGCATGTGGCAACTGAGCTGCAGCAACAGCCGCTGCACTCTCTTTGCCCATAAGACAAAATGCTTCAGCTTCAACTTCCTGCAGCCACACTATTTACCAGATGGATTCCTAACAAACAGCACAACCCAACTGCTGAATTATTTTACATATGCTTGAAAGGCCTGGGAGGAAAATAAACATAAAACAAATTACTAATGGGAATTGAGTGATGCATTTTTGAGAGCAACAGACCCCATCATTATTTCAAAAAAACCTCTGTGCATTACAATTCTATTAAAAATAAGTAAAAAATCTAAGTAGTTTCCCACTCTGAGATAATGGGTCTAATTTTCACTCAGTAGAAATGTGAATCCCATTCCCACCTGAGCACCCGTTCATTAGCAATGGTGTATAAATGTGTTAAAGCTCATACTGTGCTGCAAATATGCTTCAGCTTTGCCTGCAAGAAATTCCCTTTTCCCTCTTCACTTTGAATCTACATTGCTGCTTCTGTACAACAGCTATTATTATTATTATTATTACTACTACTTTTCCTTTTGGTTTGGGCTTTCATTATTAGGAAGTGCTCTGCTTTTTTTCAGCTTTTTTTTTTTTTAAGAAAAAAAACAAAATCCAAATGAAATTAATGCAGCCATAAGAGGGAGCCTCTGATATCTTTGTAGAGAAGGAAAAGCTATTGACAGTGACAGAGAAACTAATGAAAATAATTATAGCTGAGAAATTGAATTCCAAGAAGCAGTGACTTTGCCTTCAGACCAAATTCTATTTCAGTGTAAGGTTCTGTGAAAAGATACAATTTATGGCGTAACTGCCTCCTTTCAATATGCAAAGTATTGAGAGGAAGGACAAAAATCTGACT
Organism: Emberiza elegans; assembly: GCA_024865655.1. Lineage (NCBI taxonomy): Eukaryota > Metazoa > Chordata > Aves > Passeriformes > Fringillidae > Emberiza > Emberiza elegans. The sequence continues at coordinate 184,348 of JALJVW010000127.1, read as the reverse complement.
GGGATGAGAACAACCTTGATTAACAGTTGTGTAGTATATGGTAGAGATAATTCATGCTATTAATGTATAAAATATTTGTAAGATCCAAACTATGCCTTTTGACCACCCCAGCCGGGAGCAGAGTATTGTTATTATTCATCCAGTTCCCGGACAACTTAAGATAATATCAAGTTCTTTAACGTAAGAATGAAACCTCCCTGGGTGATGATCACCGATTTCCCTGGGATACCAGGACCACTCAAGAGTGATTCTCACCTAGGAGATTGCATCTACCACGGTTATCACTGGCGCCACCCTGTTACATGTGAATGCAGACTTCTCCGGAGTTCCCTGACAACATCTAGACACCTGGATTGGACCTTTGTCTAGCTCTGCACATGTATAGCCCCGGTTCTACATGTGAAGGGACACAAAAGAACATTCGGTGATTTCTGCCCCAGGCAGAATAAACTGTAAAAAAACTCGCTGCGCAACGCAGCATTTGTGAACAGGGGAGACTCTGACATTCGGGGGGTCAGATCCGAATGTTCACCCAGCGTCGATCCGGGGCTCGGCACTGGCCTTGGCTGTGATGATTTTTTTGCCGATTGAAATTATGTTTTGCAGACAATTTAATAAATCATTACTAAATTTTCTTATAAATTTGGCTCTCAATTTGATCATTTATAACAGTTGCTTAACGTAAAAACGCAGCAGCTGTTCAGCCACAGTGAGTGGCAGAAGCAATTCAGGCTACTCAAGAGAGCCAGCCCTTTGCAAGCAGATATTAATATATAAATACAGAAGGGTAGTAGAATAGTACCAAATTTTCATTATCTAGACACAAACTATTAAAATCAATTTTGCAAAAGAAACATGCAGCTTCTTTCCTCTGTGTGAAGTCTGTGTGAATGCAGGTTTTATATATGTCACGGCTGCCTTGGCGAGAAGCAGGATGAAACCAGAGCTCTCCAGAAAAGACAGCAGAGCTTTCTCAGACCTCTTAACATCTTGCATAACCCTATCATATTCCCTAGACAGCTGACCTTCAAAATGTCATAAAAATAGCTAATATTAAAAGTACACTTCTACAGAGTAGCATCTCGGCTTTATATCCTATTCCTGCCATGGCTCTTCAGAAGCAATCTGCCTTAAAGCATATTTTGCTTAAAGGATAAAAAAAGGATACACTATGTTTGTAACCAGTATCTTCAACAGTACATTTAGTGGAATATTAATCACTTTTTCTAGTCCCTGAACTACTTAAGAATTGCTTATGTCATTTTTTAGAAGATACCACATAAAGATTTTTTATGTTGGTATTTCTTAACTATCATCCTTCTAACCAAGAAGTTTTGCCAGAGGGGCTTTACTTCACAATTACAGAAGCTCAGTTTCAGTTTACTTGGTCTGGAACAATGACACTTCCTTTTCTCTTCCTACTAATGGAGGGAAATACCAGACTGATTTCTCTGAGGTATGGTACTTACCATACCCCCTCAAGATGCTTCTTCTGCATGCTAGGGGACTCAGTACTGGCCTTTTCTTTCCCATAACTGACAAAAATATGCTACTGGAACCCACACCAGTAGCACTCATCAGTTGAAGCTTTCATTCTCATATCCCAAATAACTCTGCACAGGCAACCCAAGGAGGAACACATGAGGCACAATTAGGTATTTAAAAAATCTAATATTTTCCGGAGTCTGAAGCTATTAATCCAGAGATAAAACAAGAATGGAATATTTCATTTAAATGCTTGTAACAAAGTTATAAGGCACTGAAAACAAGGATTCCAACTGAAGTAGCTTTAGCTACAAGCCTCCCTGCCAACTCTACCTTCCCCAACAGAGCACAACCCCTCCCTCTCGACTACACATCTGTTCATCACACCTAATATAATCTCAGTTATATAAGCAGCTCCAGCACAAGGCACTTGATATAAATGTTGATGTCATGGTGATTTTTAAAAACAACATTTCTATTAACATTCTGTCTTCAGCCTTCCCAGCTGGCTGACTGCAGACCATTGTCCAAGATGTTCCAGTTCTTCCCTGCAGAGCTTTCTCATATATCTTAATAATAATTCATAACATTTCTACTGCACCTTTTACTTTGTTTCCCACTGACACATTCAGCTGTGACTTTCAGAGCAGCAGCAATACTGTTGTACCTGTGATTGCCTCCAGGATACATCAAGGGAACATTTGTCAGGAAAAGAAATATATTTTACTAGATCGATTATATCAACTAAGATAATTATAAAAAACAGACAATCTCGCAGTCACACAAGGCCTTCCTCACAAAGTTTGCTGTATAGTCTCGCCTGCAGTTATGAACTAGAAAATGCCTGCTTAATGGTGTGCTGGCCAGAAGATTGAATTGATTGGGAATATAACCTAACCTTGTTACAGGAGTTATAAATTTGCAAAGATTTTATAGTTTGAACCAGGACCAAATATAATCAAACTAGAAACATATTTTCAAAAGCACTTTTCCTCTCCCTCTCATCATTACACTCTTCACTGACCTCTTTCACCTTTTCATATACATGTGGATCAGTGAGTAACTATTTACATTTTATGCTGAAAATTGAGAGGCCAAGAAACGCATACTAGAACAAAGAAGAGAATGTAAATGAATCTAATGCTAAAGCAATCAAGGAGAAAGTGAGGTAAAATCACTTTGCAGATCTGTTCCTAGCATTTTCCCTCCCCAGTTTCAGGAATGAGTACAACAAGCCATCACATGCCACCATAAATTAGCCTACCACTAATAGCATACACACAAGGCCAAAAAACAGTGAGCAAACATCACTGAATATAATCTAAAAAGCAAAAAAATTCTTTTCTTTTTGGCATAGATGTAAGATGCTATGAAGTAGAATAACAGAACCCTTAGTAGAGGGTGATTGCAAATTTCTCCCATTGCCCCAGTAGCATGCTCTGATCCCAAGGAGTTAAAGTCTACAACCAAGCACGGTTCAAATTCCTCAACCTCATCCAAAACTGGCACCTCTGGTGAGATCATGAAAGGTCATGAGGAGACCATGAGGGACACAGACATCTGAGCAAACGGAAAATCCAAATGTGAGTTCATTTAATTGTCTACTTAGATGGCAGGAATTTCTTGTCACTGTTGAACTAAGGTCACTGAATCATGAGCTTAAAATATTCTTCATCCCTCTGTACAGATTCAAAGTTTCAATGCCATTGTGGCTTTTATGTAACCAACTAGGAGATAGGAGATGCTGCCAACAGATCAGTTATTTCATTGCTACACAACAAAAATGTTCAGAATCAGATATGGGAAGAAATGCCTCAAAATGCACACATGGCTGTGAAATCAGTCACTTTGCAACTTCTGAAAATCTTTATTTCTGTGTGGTATGCACTTGCCATATTTGAGAGATGCTTGGTATTATCTGTGCAATGGAGAATTACATCTAGGCCTGATTTCTAGACAACACCTAACTGTAATAGCCAGCATATTCCAATGAGAGTCAGTTCATTTGACCTTCTGCATCTTGTTTTACCCAAGCTGGGAACACTCCTGCTATGCCATCTGTTCCTGCCATGGAAGCAGCAACACAAGGACACAGAAGAAGATGAGCTGTGCTTTGACAGTTTGGTCCTGCTTGAGCCAAGGCAGCATACGGTTATGTTGTGTGTTCATCAAGACACCAGTGCAATGAACTTCCTAATTTCTGTTGAGGATGGTAGCCAGGCTATGCTAAAAACAACTATGTCACTCATAACAGCAATAACAAGGATGGTAACAGTGTAATAGGTTGAAAATACGTTTTGTTCACTAAATAGTTGAAGGAGTGCATAACAGGAAATCGCAAGGCTGTACCTAGATGAAGTATATATAAATTTGCTCTCGCTTAAACTTTTAGTAAATGCTTGCTCAATTTCAAGGATGTATCATGCTTAACAAGTTTGGTTTTTTTTCCTAGACTCTCTCTGTGCTCTCCAAGCCCAGGGTAAGACAACGGGCCCTGCCCTGTGTATGGCCCTATAGATAAGCAGGGTAGAGGCGCCCTGTACCTCCTTTATTTGTAGCTAGTGTATTGCTCCCCAGCACCTCTTTATGTGTGATCCTATAGATAGACAGGGTGTGGGCAGCCAGACCACCCTACAGCTCCCAGTGTCTCTTTATCTGTAGCCAGCATGGCTGCTGTAAGGCAGGGTGGGGACAGCCCTGTAACTCTCAGTGCCTCCTTATCTGAAGCCAATATAGCTACTCAAAAGGGTAGTGTCACTTGGAGAATAGAGTTTTTTATTCCAGAGAATCTTCATCCAACAATTACCAAAAAGCAGAAGACACCTTCAAGAAATACACGTGCGCAGAGTACAAGAAGCGTCAGGTGTATAAAAGGAGGACTGAAACTCACCACAGTGTGGCAGTTGGGGGAGCGGTGACTCCCCTGCCACCCAGCGCTGTACTTGCTTATGTCTGCTTGCTGTAATTAATAAATTCTGTAATTCGACCAATTTTGACCCCTTGTGTCTTAACCTATAACAACAGTAACAGCAAACCACAATAGCACTGCCATGCCTAATGTCTTTATAGTTTTAATTTTCTGTCATTTCCTTCACTTACATTGCACTATTGATCTTTAGCTCTGCATTGAAAGGGTTGCTAAATTGTTGTACCCTGAGCAAGTGGTCCATTTATCTGGACTAAAGCTAGAAGAGATATGAAGGGGGGAAAAGGGTAGTTACATCCAGCCAAAATTAAGTATTTCTTAGGCTACATTTCCAGGCTGGAATTAGCCAGATTCTGGAACATGAGCAAAAATGTCCTTATCTGTGTACACAAACCTTGCTGGAAGCCCTTAAAATTCCAAATAGCAAGTCTGAGATTTTCATCTGCTTCTTTATGTTTTGAGTAAACCACAGCCTTGCCACATAAGTCTATGTACTTTGGACACAACCTGCACATTACATTGAGTCATACCATAACTTTACAATGTCTGTATAACGGAGTGTGTCTCCTACACTTCCCGTTTACCTGACAGGACTAACGGACAAGTCTGACAGGGAGGCCTCCTCTGATGTTTGTCGGTATGTGGTATATCACAGAACAGTAGAACTGCTGAGGCTGGAAGGGTCCTTTTGATCATCTGGTCCACAGCCCCAGCTCAACTGGAAGGAGCTAGAGCAGGCTCCCCAGGACTCTGTCCAGTAAGGCTTTAAAAAATCTCCTCACCTGGAGGCTCTACCACCTCTCTGGGAAACCAGTGCTTGGTCACCCTCACAATGAAAAACTGTCCCCAGGTGTTCAGAGGAAACCTCCTGTATTTCAGTTTGTGCCTTTTACCTCCTGTGCTGCCACTGGGCACCACTAAAAGCCTGGCTCTGTCTTCTTTGTCCTCCCCATTTACGTTAGTTTTACACATCAGTAAGAGCTTCCCTGAGCTTTCTCTCCTCCAGGCTGGACAGTCTCAGCTCTCCTGGCCTCTCCTCACAGAAAAAAAGCTCCAGTACAGCCTAGGATGCTGTTAGCTGCCTTTGCTGCAAAGACACACTGCTGGCTCATGGTCACCCTCTTGTCCACCAGGACCCCAAGCTCCCTCTCTCCCAAGCTGCTTTCTATCTGGTCAGTCCTAGACGGACTAATAAGATTTGTAGCTGTCTGAAAATGAACTCCCCTTCAAAATGTGTGCCTGCATAACACCAGACTTGGATGTTGATGCACAAATGGCAAAGAAAAAAGAGATCCTTTAGACTAGACCAGGCAGTGGAATTTCTTACAGCCAGCTGTGAAGTGTTGATGAGTCAAACATGAGACTTAAAGTGGAGTGCTCAGCTTGCAGCTACTCTGACTTAAAACATTCCTCTCATTCACAGAGGACCAGAACAGACAGTCATAGTCTTCTGCTTTGAAAACATCTCTCTGGTGTAGTTTGATAAGTTTCCACTCTCTCCTGCACAACAAAAGAAGATAAACATGCGTGAACCCAGTCTTATGCCTCCTATGAAACACAACTCGCCTTCAACCTTCTACATCTGTCATTTCAAATACAGAGATGAAACTTTCACTGGGCTATCTCAACTCCCAGGTCTTTCCAAGGGAAAAGAGAATCCTTGAAAAAGAAAATATTCTACAGAATTTATTACATTGTGAAGATTGCTTCCAATCAAAGGCAAGTGATCAGTAGCCTGTTACAGTCTGAAGTGTCTTCTGGATTCCTAATTCAACATCCACATGGCTTCTGTAGCGATAAAACCTCTTTCCACAGTTAAAGGATTTTACCATGACCTGAAGACATGGCCAAAGCACACGACATCTTTCTCTGGATCTTCTGGATCAACTACCCTATCCCACTGTACATGGTGGCAGATGGAATCTACAGAGTTCATAACTAAGGGAAGGAAGAACACATTCCCAATGACCTAGTCAGGAGCCAAAATCAAATTGGTCTTCCAAATCACAATGAGAAGGTTGCACCCTCTCCTGGTGCAACCAGGATCAAGATTCCAAAGACAAGACCTGCAATACAACAGATGAAGTGAAAAAGGGTGGCAGAATTCCACCTCTTCTGCTGAGATCTCACGTATGGAATATGATTGTGAGCTCAAAACTTACTCTTACCAGAATGAAACAAAAGGCTCAGGTCACAATAACTCACAATTCGATAGGATTTTTTTCAATGAGAATAAATGGAAAAAGCATCAATAAAAATTTTGCCACACTGCACTGTTGCTCAATGCATTGCAGAGGAAAGGGGGAGTGTATATGGTCAATGTTTCCTTTTCTGACCTTTTTTTCACAAAAAGCTTTAGTCTTAGACATCTGAATACATTAGACAGATGCACAAGGATTAACAGGTTAAAAATGTGAAAGCCTAAGTGCATGGTTCACAATATTTCTGCAGCTCTCTCTCAAGGCAAAATTCTACTGAATATCAGTCAGATTAATTCTTTTGTTGAAAAATGAATGCAGGATTGATTACCTATGGCCTCTCCATCTCAAAGGATTGTACTTAATACAAGGAGGACAAACTGTAAGCTACAAGTGAGCACACCCTCCTTCCAGGAGATTGAGAAGACAGGGATTTAAAAAGTCTTCAAGAAGTATTCAAAACAAGAATCTTGAATCTTCAGTTTTGAGGATGTGATAAATAGGTATGATTCATGCTGATAAAATTGAAAGAGTAATCAATATTGGTACTGTAATTAATATTTCGGAATAAATAAAATGGTTAAAAGTTTTAATGTTAAAAGAAGAGAGGGAGAGGAGGGGCTCCACCCCCCCATCCCCCCCCCCCCCACCGGCAGATGTTCCCAAGGTCCACAGGAAAGCTGGAGATGCAGATGCTAAAAATGAACAAGAACCTGGATTGAGTACCAAAAAATCCTAATTATAAGGGATTTATTGCTTCGATATGTAGATGCAGCGATATGTACTCTTGGCTTACATTGTACTGGCTTGGTGCGCATGTGTAACCCAAAGGTGAATTAAAGGACAAAGAGGAAGACTACAATTCTTCATCAATGAAGACCCCCAAAGACTTGTGCGACCACCGAACTGAGTGGTGGCGCATGTGCAGTGAGGGTGTTAACGAGGGCGGGGATAGTTAGATGATGAACCGGCACTAGGAGAATATGATATTAACACATGGTATATAAGGGGGGAATCTTCACTTGGCAAGCCCGTACGTGAGGTGGCAAGGGTCCAGAAGCCCTGCACTCCGTACACCGCAGTTTTTTTTGCTTATGCGCTATTATTAGAACCAAATTATCCCTTATTTATATATTTTCTAAACTATTCAATTTAAATTGTTGCTATCTCAAATATTGTTTGGTTTTTTTTAGGAGGGGATAATTGGGCAAACATAACAAGGATGATTCTAAAGAAACATATTATTTATTTAACATATTTCACAATTTAAATCTTTATAACTCTAGACCCATTATACAAGTCAGAACTTTCCAGAGTATGAAACAGAGAAATCAGAAAGCACATGTGCATGATTGCTTATAAAACCAAAATGTTGTATAAAACACATACAGGGCATTAAGAAAATGAAACCAGCTCCACTAATTTCTTCAGCCTACACAGACATACGACCAAAGGATAAAACTATCATCTTCTAGATATTATATCTATTCTGCATCATTTTAATTTATAAGTAGACAGATCTTTTGCCCAAGGAGTCTTCTCACTTGGCACCACTGACACATCCCTGAAAAGAATCATCTACTAATTTCAAAATTGAATAGGAACACAATTTACTAACAATTACTTCAGCAACTTATTCCTCCAGATTTCAAATATGAAACCACAGCTTTGCACCCCTAAAACAAACTCATCCTGTGGGGCAGGTTATGGGTTGGATTCTCACCACTTTGTCCCAGTGCACCAGAGTGCACAGGGACATCTCAGCTGCTCCTGCATGACAAGTCCCACACATAGTCGGATCGCAGTGGATCAGCCCTTTTGGGGCAGACCAGGGACAGGCATTGCCTTCCTTTCACACAGCAGCTGTTTGTCCTGGCCGTACAAACTTAAGAACCAGAGAAATCCAACAGTATGGCAACTGGTTCCAAGGGTACCTGGAGGCACAAGCAGTCCCTGGAGAATCCCCATGGTGAGGCCAAAGCAGGGGCAGCATCTCTGAGCAGAAGTGGTGACCACTTCAGAATAGAATGAATGTCCTCCTGCACATGCAGAAGACATATTCCTGAATAAGGAGAGGTGTTCATTCTGAATAATCAATCTTAGGAACTGTAACCTGCGAGGGTGGAGTGGATAGGAGACTCACACTTAAGTAAATATAATCTGTTTGATTTAAAAAATCACTGCCTCCAGCAAACACTTGAGTATATATTTACATGAAGAACAGAAGAATGAGTAGGCAGAATACAATATTCCACTCCATTCCAGAAGCACATTGCATAAAAATCCCACAAATACAAGCCTGGAGCAATGTCAAGATTATTTCACTGCTTACTAAAAACCTGCAATTTTGCTGTTAAAGCTTGATGTTTGGAGCAAGATTCATTAATGGTCTAACAAGAGGTAAAACCACTCACAGAACACAATCAGTTTTGGTAGCAAGGGACACACGACTTCATCCAGATGCCATAAGAGAGGTTATCAATGCAGAGTCAAATGCTGGATTGAAAAGCAGGGAGTCAACACTAAGAGCCAGTGCTGTTAACAGGGTAAGACGATGCAGACACTGCCCTCGTTAAGCAGGTCCCAGGTCAGTGAGCTGTTTTGCAGACAGAGTAAAGCAGAACTAAACAAAGTGGCTGAAGGAGTCCTCTCATGGGCTTGGCTAAGAGGATCAGACTGTGTAGTTCCAGTTCTTAACATTTATCCATTTAGAAACCTTTTCGGCTTAGATTGTTCAAGTCATAGCATGTACGGCATTATCTGTTGACAAATAACCTTTATAACATTTAAGCACAGGAGCACATCTACTAAAAAATCATCAGATTTAATATTTTCCTGCTTGAAGCTGACTCATAATGTGACTTGAACTTTTTATTTAAATCCTGTGTGTGTGTGCATAGTGTGTCTCTTGGTATTTGCTTTGGTTTTTCAAATATGTTAAGTGAAAAATGTTCTGCTGTACAAGCCAAAGATGCTGAACATAGTAAGCTACTATCAGTCTTAAAATACACGCTAACTTTTCAACTGCTACATTGCATAAATAGGTATTTAGAGGCTGTTTAATGTGACAGTGTTCACAGGGGTTTTCAGATGAGAGAAGAGATAAAGATTTGATTCTATATTTCAGAAAGCTTGATTATTTTATGATCTATATTACATTAAAACTACATTGAAAGAATAGAAGAAAAAGTTTCTCAGAAAGCTAGCTAAACTAAGAATAGAAAAGAATGAATAACGAAAGTCTGTGGCTCGGACAAAGAGCAGAACTAGCTAAGCTGTGATTGGCCATTGATTATAAACATCTAAGATGGGCCAATCACAGATGCACTTGTTGCATTCTACAACAGCAGACAACCATTGTTTACATTTTGTTCTTGAAGCTTCTCAGCTTCTCAAGAAAAAAATCCTAAAGAAAAGATTTAGATGAAAAGATGTCTGCGACAGTTTAAAAGTGGATTATTTATGTAACAGTTCATAACAAATCCTGTAGCAACCATGTAGTACCATTTTCATGCAAATTTGAACTGAATGCCTCTGAAAAATATACTCCTTTTGTCTAATATACTTATTACAAAGGTAAAGCAGTTCAGAAAAAGAAGTGTTAACTGAGCTGTGAAGTTTTCAATATACATCAGCTTCAATTTTGTGAACATACTGGGTCACATTCAGCTGTGTCAAAAGTCCAGAGATGTCAGAACATTGCGTAATTACTATTTGCTGCCTTTGCACAAGACTGGGCAGATGGCCATATTTTAAAGAGATTTCAGTACAGTGGTCATAAGTCCTTCCTCACTAATGGTGCCGTATGATTGAGGTGTCTTAGGTCAGGATCTGCTTTCAAAAAACTGTACAAAATCACAACTTCCATGGACTTTTACTAGAAATTTGGGATAAATCACATCTGAAAATAAATCCTTAAATTAAATCAGTGGTCTCCAGTGCTTTTTTTTTTTAACATTAATAACATTTGATCTTGAAATGCCACTACATGTGTCAGGGCTCAGCCCCAGGCAAAGATTTTTCATTAAATGGGAAAATAAATGCTTAGAGGACAAACTCTGGAACCTAAAAGAAATTCAAGCCATCAGTTGTGCAAATAAACTGGAGTCATAATCTAGCCTTCAGAGAGACCCAGGGTCTCCCCTGCTCAGTTTCATAAGTCACAGACAGGATCAAGGAGGGCAGAAAAGTTCTGCTGTGTGGGCATTAGCCTGCTACAACTGAAGTCTATTGAACAAAAGTAACAGTTTCTAAATTGGCACGAAGTTAAAAAAAATGAAAAGTGAGCTAAATTTTATATTTTCAAATGCTTTCAAATGCTTAGTGCATCTCCAAAAGTATGATCCTAAATGGATTATCCATGGGGCAGTCTGTGCAGAGCCAGGAGTTGGACTTCCATGATCCTTGTGGGCCCCTTCCAACTCAGAATATTCGACAATAAGAAATTGTTCCATGAAAATTTGGAAACTGAATTTCTCTACTTAATTGTGACATTTCACTTCTGATGCAGAACTTCTGTGGTCTTCACTGAAACAGGCAACACTCAGAAAACACACAGGGGAGGCCACAGCAGCCTTGTGTCACAACTGGTGCTAAATGTAAAACCTCCAGGGACGGCAGAACAATTCCCTCTCTTCGCTGACTCAGAACCAGCTTTTCCTTCAACACCGACAGCAATTACTAGGAATTAGTGTCAAGTGGCCTAGGGCTGTGGGACAGACAGGTATCCCACAAGACTATGGAGGCCTCCAGGTGAAAGGAGCTTCAGATTTGGAGCCAACAAGTGCTGACCTACTGAAGGAAGATTAATCAAGTACAAATCCCTGTTGTGCTCAACCCTCTTGAATATACAACCATTCAATATTAATTTTCCATTTTTTTTACAAGCTGACATTTCAACCCCCCGCTCCTATTTCTGGCTGCATAACTTTGCATCCTGCATTCCCCATGTATAAAGAACAGGATTCTTGTGTACAAGTGTAGTGAACCCCAAGGATACAGGAAAAGCTCCTTGGAGAATTGAATGCTGAGTCATTCCTGAGCAAGTGTTATCTTGTTCCTCTGACCCGACCGTGTTGAAACCCTGCCCTTTAATCAGTTAAGACAATACTATTGTAACCTATAGCTATTGGTCAGTTAAGGAATATGCTTAAACCTGCGGCTATTGGCTGGTTTTGGATCCATGCCAAGGCTATAAAAATAGCCCTCTGTACCCCCACAAGTTGGAGAAGAAGAAGCGCTGTAACCCTTCGCAGACCTCCCGAATAAACCTCACTGCGGAACTTCGGCGTATTCTCTTCCCCTCTCTCTCTCCGTCTGCTATGCCATTGCCCCGAGGCGATCCTCCTAGCAGCAGAGCTGAATTCTTGAAAGAGCTGAAATCACTGAGCTGATATCACTAGCTCGCTAGGAAGGAGCTCGGTGGCTTGGCCCTTGCTTAACTCAGCTATTGGGTCTCCGCTAAAGACTTGATCTACTGAGCTAGCTGGGCATATTATATATAATAATTGGGCCTACCTAGAGAGGCTCGCTTTATTATATACAAGTATATTTTTTCCTCCAGCAATGCATAAAGAAGTGGGTGTTCACATATATGTAAAGCATACATGTGAGCATTCACCCACATTAACATTTTTGGGTTGTCAGTGGCTAGGTCTGTGTGCAAGTAATCGTAAGACAGGTTGAGACACAACAGGTAATCATAAGACAGGTTGAGTCCCATCTGCAAAATTGAATCAATCATGAGCTGTCAGCAGAGATTTAGCTCACAAAGAGCTTGAGTCTTACAACATATTATTGACTTAAAGGCCATGCTGGTAAAGCAAATGGTATAAATTAAGCCATTTCTCACCAGAGCATTATATCCTTTAAATGTCTAACAGAGGAGTAAGCAAACAAAAAACATGGCTGTCCAAAAATGTCAAGTCTGTAATTCACTCGCCACTGCTAAACCAAGGGGACTGGGATTCTTCGGGCAACTCACACCCCACAGGGATACTATCTGGGTTTTTTTTACCTGCCAGCTCAGAGTTTTTTGCATGCAAATAGTGTACTGTAGTTGACATAATTTCTTATCTCTGAATTGCAGAGAGAAAAGAAGTCTCTTGAGTTGTGTTTCTCTGTCTGCTCAGGAGATCTGAGGAAGCAGGGAGAACAGATGGGCAAAGTAGCATGTGCAAAAGCATCTCTGAACGCATCAAGTCACTCAACAGAAGATCTAGAAGGGACTCTTCAGCTGTCACTGTCCCAGAGGTATCACATAACACTTTTGGGTCAGGGTTTTTATTATGTTGGTGGGTTTTTTTGTAACGGGCATTTTAATATATTAAGCTGAAAATGATAATATCTGTGGACTTTTGGCATTGACAGCATTCAGTTAGTGCAAGAAACCAACAAGATCTGTCCACTGGGCCACAAATCCAGGAAAGGGCTATGACTTCACAACAGCCCAACTCTGTTATACAGAAATCACTACAACGAGCATGGGGAGGGTACAGCTGAGTTCTGTTCTCACCATGGCATTTAATTTCCTGAATCTGGGTAGCTCCTCACAAGAAAAGGGAATTACACCCTAGCATCATTTACCACCCACAGACCCTGACAGATTTAGCAGGAGGTACGGTGATTCAGTACACAGAGAGTGGATTAAAAATAGTGACGTTGTGGCTAAGTTGCCTCCACTGTGTCTCTAAACACTGACAGCCTCAGAGCAGCCACTTACAACACTTGAAAACTAGCTGTGCTATTGGAATAGTGTGTCCACACACAAAGGTCATGAAATTTCTCATGGGCATGAAGGCAGTGAGGCCAGAAAAAAGACAATCTGGCCAAAAATCCTGATTGCACGGTTACTGAACAAAACCACTACTTCCTACTCCATGCATTTCAGCTTTAAAAATGGATGAGTCAAGAAAGCGAGTGGCAAGAGCAGCACAGCACAAACTCAGTAGCATCACTACACCCTGGGTAGAGAAAAGCTCAACTATACAGACAGACTGTTCTACTTCCACTGTCTGCAATCAGTATGTTTGTTCTGGGATAAAACAAACACCCATAATCAAATACTGAAGGAATGCTGGACTGCATCTCATATACTCGAGCAACTGATCAAGAAATAATTTATCCCTGTGCAAGTCTTGCCCTTGTAAGTCTGCCAAGGTCAGTGTCACTTTAGGTTATCAGCTGTTGGAAGTGCTGGCTAAGGTAAACTGCCTAGAGCAAGCTTTAAACTTACATACCCTGACTTCTTGGACAAAATGCTTCTTGGACAAAATGCGTGTCTTACTTTATCTGAATTTGCAATCCCCTGATAATGCAAGGCACATTCTTCCCCTGTGCTCCTTATTCTCTGCCCTTATTTCCCTTTTTGGCTCAGGTAAGTCTTCCATATACAGCAGACCAAGACCTCACTACAGAGAATATACAAGCATCATTCAGCTGACATTCATCATCATATGTCCCTCTTAAGAGATAATTCAAATTAGATTTAAATCCTAGTAAGGTGGGTTTTTTTCCATTAAAAGGTTGCTGCATGTGCAGTCTCCTAAAGTGATTTAAAAATTATTTTTTTCTTCAACTCACCATAAAACCAGTAATCTCCTTATCAAGTGTGCTGCATCACCATTATGAGCCACAGACTAGGACCTAAATCCCACTATTCAGTAATCTGAATGCAGGTTTTTGCTTTGGTCACAGTCTTAGCAAGTGTCCCAAAGGCAGTAGCACCTCTCTGGTCTGCCCTGCACCTTCACATCAGCTCAGGCCCTTTGTTTCATTGAAAGTTTAGGGACTTTAGGATTATTTCAGTGCTTAAACTAATTCTAAAGGAGTTCTTAAATTCCAAAGTCACGTCACTGCTTTTTTAAGATATAAACATGTTTTTCTATTCAAATCTGACAGTATCACCACTCACTTTTACTTAGAAATTCAATGTTAGAAACTGGAACTGCTTGGATGCAACAGAGGATTTTAATGACCAGTTATTCCCCAGGTAAACCTGCATCCTAGTTTGAGACAAAGTGAGTTTTTTGGGATGCTGTGGTCAAACCAACAGGTGCTCAGATTTTAATATTGGCACCTGGTGTGGCCACTGAGGACATGGATAAGCCTCTGAGAACACAGGGGGTTAAATGCAGAGAACTCCCAGGGGAAAGCTCTCTTGGGTTCCGTCGGTTAAAGAGGTCAGAGCTCCCCTGCCCGGCTGCGGGCTGGGCGGAGGAGGGGAAGCCACGTGGCCGGGTGAGTTAGGCCGGGGCCTTGGACAGAGAAGGGAGGGGAAGAGGTCCCTGCAGGATGGGAGAGCACTGAGAGGCATCGGGCAGCCCCCCCGCTCCCCGGAGAGCGAGAGAGCGAGCGAGGGAGAGCGAGCGAGCGCGCCGGTGCCTGTGCCACCTTGAAATTTGATCGCACAGCCGGCTGAGAAGGAAAAGGGGGTGGGGGGTGCTGCGAGAAGGTGCCCGGCAGCCGTGGGAGTTCTGGACAGGCAGAGCCTGAGATTTTTAACCCTTTTCTTGGATGATGGAAACCTTAAAAATGCTGATCCTCCTGGAGCTGAATGAGAAGAGAGATTGAGATAAGAGGAAATGAGCCACGAGAGAAGTTGAGAAGAATCTTAGGTGAGAGGGATGATGGAGTGGCCTTTGGCTGGACTTTTCTTGTATAGCCATGGACAGAACCATTTTTTTTCCTGTGACACAGAGACTGCATTTAGGGGGAGGCAATGGCTTGGAGCCAAGGAAGTGCAGTGATGTTATGTGAATGAAGGAGTGTGTGAACAGAGATGACAGGTGAGGAGGGTGGGGGTGCCCTCGATCTTCAGTGAAGGAGAAGATCTCTGTTCTCAAGACCCCTCAGCTCCAGGGAGTGAATTTGGGGGGGTCTGGTGTCCCGAAAGTGAGAGACTGGGCTTTTTTTGGAACTGGGCAAAGAATCCTTAAAAGGGGAACCCTAGAAGCATCTCTGGTCCATGCACAGTGGTGAAAGCACTGGGCATGGAAGGAAGATGTCACGATGGCAAATGATCTCTGAGCAGTGCCAGTGACATGGAAACACAAGAGGTTCAAACTGTGTTTCCAGGGGAAGCTTATGGTACAAGAGGGACTCCTCTCTCCTTGATGAACTGAGAATTGATGGGTGGTGATGGACCAAGAGTTGATGGTCTGAGGGGTGGATGTACTGGAAATTTGGTGGAAGAGGAGGAATGTTTTTGGAAGGTTTTCATTCTGAGTTCTGTGTGTGTTTCTTTTTATATACAGTTGTAGGTTAATAAAGTTTTTCTTCTTTTTTCCTAAATTGGAGCCTGCTTTGCTCTATTCCTGGTCACATCTCACAGCAGACACCAGGGAGCATATATTTTCATGGGGACACTGGCATTGCGCCAGCATCAAACCATGACAGCCTGGCAGGAGCAGAGCCCATGCAGCCTGGTAGGCTTTGCAGCACTCTATGAGATGAGGAGCAGAAGCTTTCAGAAATCACTTTTCCAAACTGAATCTGGATCAGTTATTCCACAGGAAAATGTGATTTTTCCTTTATTATTCCGTACTACCAAATGTCTAACCTCTGAAAATAATTCTTTAAACGTAAAATAATTAGCACTCTGAAGGAAAATTGAGAAAATATTTATACTTTAAATAGCAGAAACCAAATCCACAGACTTATGTGTTGCTGTTTCAGTTAAATCAGTCACATTTTCTACTTTGGCTGTTTCCAGCAACAATTCAGGTTGCCAAGTCTCTGTCCTGTGCAAGGGCCTATACAGTACGACAAGAGCAGAGAACCATTCTCTCAAGGAATGAGCCAGTTATGAATAGAAGCCAAACAGATGCATGGCATCTTACAGAACCTTGTTAAAAAACAGAAAGATGAACATTAAACCTCTCAGCAAGATCAGATTGTTCAACAAAAGGCACAGTTGGTAGGTAAGATGAAACTTTGCTCCACTGTCTCCTCTTCAGAGCTAAAAATGTAGTGAGTCATGCCAGTAGCAGTTTTCCTATTTCGCTTTACAAATTCAGGTCATTAGGCTTGGATGTACAGAATCATTCCCTTCCTACCACAGATCATATGAACTGATACTAAGGAACACTCAGGACTGGACACTGACCAGCCCTTGCTTTCAAAACTCACTAAGATAGCCCATAACAAACCAAATGAATACAGTCAAGTTCAATAAGAGAGGCAAGAGTGAAACTACCATTACAACTAGAAAAAAAAGGAAGTCTTACATAAAGCTCTGAATAATATATCCCTTGACATTTTCCTCCATCTAGCACATCCCCGTCTTGTTTTTCTGACTTTTATTTTGTATTTCTGATCAAGGCAAATGGTTTAAAAGTGTGCATGAAGACATCTTTTAAAAGTTAGTTGATCTAGACAGCAGACAGACAAGATGATCTGGAGAAGGCTAAATGGGAGCCAAACTACAAAAAGGGACATATTAAACATTTTTTAATTGCCTTGTAGCGTCCCAGAGAATCTCGCAGAAAAGGCACTAGTCCACCTGTTCATTTTATTTTCAGGTAAGTACTTTTAAAATTAAGCCAGAGGAACAGATAAGTATAGACTGGCAAGGATGTAAGGGTTTTCTCCCTTTCTCCTATTCATTCTTTCTAATGAATGATCTTCAGACACTGAAAGGAGAGGCTGTATATCCAACCAGAAGGACCAGCATCATCTTGTGTTGTAGAAAAAAAATCAAATTTTCCTCATCTCTGCATGTACATTAAGGGGGGGGCATCATTTTAGAACTGTTTCATGAGGTCAAATCTCTTCATCTCATACAAACTCTTCTCACCCCTACCTCCTCCATTCATTATGTCAAGTGTAGGAGGTAATACAGAGGATCCAGACTTGCTCTTGTAGGAAATTTGGTTGTGGTGCTGGTGACCAGAGTCCCCATAGCCTGAATGACTGCCTTGGAGCAAGACAGGAAATTCACAGGAGAAATGGAAAGCTGATGAACAGGAAAATCCCTACATCATCCAATTTCCAAACATGTTCAGATTAGGGAAAAACTAGCAATGGACTTCCAAGCTAACAAACAGCAACCTCATGTTAACATTCATAGTAAGCTGCCAGTCCCACTGGCTCTTGAAACCCTGCTACAGCTTCCTGCACTGCCTGGGGTTTGTACTTCAGAGGAGATTTTATGATAACAGAATCACTTGACAGCAAGGACAGAAGACCTCAGCATATGGAAAATATTTTTTCTAACACTATAAGTATGTATGCACTACCAAAGGACTTTTCCCTCTCCAATAAAACAACCAAAGAATTAAACCGAGATTAAGTATGGCAAAAAGGGATCATAAACAGCAAATGCTAAGATGCCTACAGAGCTGCAGCTGGGAGCTGCTACATTGTTCCTTTGGAAAAAAATAATTATCAGATCAGATTTATAAAATATATTTAAAAAATCAGATCAGACTGATTTTTAAAATATATTTATTATTATAACTCTTTTCCCTGAAAGTCTGCATTCTTAAATCACAGCTTCAAACAGGCCAGGATGGCAAAAGTCATGAATCATTTACCTGTGATACTAATGCACTGCAGTAAAACCTCCAGTTGACATAATTCTGAGCTGATTCTGAGTGCCCCCTTACATTTATTAACATTCTAATAAATGTTGGCATGCTAAAAAAAAGTTCAAAATACTCTTTTTTTCAGTCCTGTAACCTTGGCTTGGCTGACATATGGACTTCCTGAGCAGCATAGATTTACCTGCTCTAAGTAAAAGGTTTCTCAGACAGGCTTTTGGAAGAACCAAGAAAACTCTTTCACATGCAGAACCCAGGGTTAAAAAATACATCTATTAGTAGCATCCAGGAAACACACCTCCTAGTACATCAAGGCTACTGCAGAAAGACATCTTTCATCTTGGTTTTGACAAAATTCCTCTCCCTCCAGTGAATGCAATTTATCTGATGGATTTCTCTTTAAAATGAGGAATGAAGTACGTCTCTGTAACTTTACTGAATATGAAATAAAAATGAAATAGAATCTAAATATACCAAACACCTTCCTGCTCTCCATCCCTCACATGAATCCAGTATCACTCTTGCGTCTAAATGGAAGCATTAGAGGCAGCACTCATCCATTTTTCAGTGTAAAAAGCAACCTTGTAAATGCTAGGAACCAGCATAAGAACCTTGGAAAGACTGTCAATGATTCATTCCTGGGTTGTGAGGTTTTTTTCTTTAGTTTCTTACTCTTATTCAGCATATATGCATACATCTCACTATTAATCTTCCTCCCTACTCATCCACCAATCCATAAGATTAATAAGGGGCATGATAAGTATGTTAGTGCATGGCTGCATACAAAGACAGATATGTACCCCTCCTCTATAACCAGATGCCCCTTCCTGCAATTTCTTCCACTGGCATCTCTTACAGCCACTGTGCAGAGGCATGTTCCATCTTGACCTAATTTCCAAGAGATCATAGGCATAATGGAGTTGGGCTTCATCTACACACATTGTGCAATCATTCATATATTTTTTTACTGGGATTTTCCCCTTGAACTAAAATATCCTAGCCTCTACAGATCAGCCTAGTCTTGACAAAATCAGTCCTAGACTGTACCTTCCTTGTGCTGGTCTCTAAGACAGATGCAATGGATCAGGGCAGCAGTGACAGATGATGCACAGGCTACCAGCAGCAGAGAAGAAATCTGCTAGACTTGAAAGCTGGATTCTTCCATCTGGGCAAACATTTCTGAGTGTCAAAAGAGAAGGGGGCAAGGCCTGAAACAACAGCCTCTCTTGTTGGGACATGAATCCCACAGGACAGAGTGAGGGGAAGTTTTAAAATGTGGGTACTGTGCTGTCACAGCCATGTCACACCCTCCAGCTTGCCCATGTAACTCCAAATGGTATTAACCTGGAATTATGTCTGAAGATAAGAGACTGTATACTCCATACTTCTTCCCTGGCCCCATAGAATAACCCTAGGCCTTGGAGAAGAGAACAAGGAGTGAAGAGAAAAGAGCATGTGATGTTTTGAGTCCGCAATGGAAAGAACTGCCCAGGATGATTATCTCTAAACCCAAGGAAGGATAGAGCAGGACCCAGGACTGTGGCTGCAGCAGCTTGGTGCTCCCTGAGAATGGTTGTGACCGTACTTTTGGGAGGAGTCATGGTCCCCCTTCAGAGGAGAGAAGAATGTTCTGCATTTTTACAAGATCAACATAAATGTCTGCATATTTTCATTTTTACTATTGCTCAGGATAACACCATTTTATCTTAATTCCTTCAAGATTACTGTAAAGCTGGTAATTGCAATCAAGCTATTTTATAAGTCAAATTTACAGGAAACCAAATTATTTATTATTTATTTTCAGTTATAAGTGAATCATTTGTGTTCTCTCTGAGTAAGATGATGTGTACAAAATATCCCTAAAAATGTCAACTAAGTGGAGAGATACAGAAAAATGCCTCTCTCTCATAAGTGCCCATTGCTTTCAGAATACAATCATTCTCACACAAACACAGCAATAGCATGGTAGGCTTCCACAGAGTATTAGAAATACATAAAAAACCCTCCACTCTATGCTACGAAGTTCCTACAGCTAATAGATTTACCCAAGCAAGTAGGGCTGTTGACTTCTATCCCCACACCATTGCAGATCACCTCTTAGTGCTGCTCTAAATCTAACTTCCAATTTAGCCTTACCAAGCAACTCCTCCCCATGCACTCTCGAATATCCCTCACCTCCCCTCCTGCCATTCCTGAATGACAATCTTTCTGGATACCCACAATTACCAACCATTTCACTGGAAATGGGAATGCAGGCACTAGGGGTGACAGCTGTAAAGCAGCTGCTTATCAAAATTCCAGTTAAAATTGTTTATTTGCAAACACACATGGAAGTCTTAAGCTATTGACTGGCTTTTGTGTGGATTTAATCTATCACCACAGGGTTGTTCAGTATAAACAACTTCACTCAGTCTGCAGAAGTAAAATACTAATTCACTTGGGTGCAATTTACTCTGGCAATAACCATACTGTTTACATCATGATCAAGTACAAAGAGTAGGTCTAATACCCCCAAGGAGAACAGACTGTGTAAATAAGCATATATTATGGGAGGGCTCTGAGATTTATTCCTGATGCTTTCCAATTGTGACTTTGGAAAATCCTTGCAAGCCCTTCAGAACAAGCAAGGTAAAGCTGACCTTTTTGATAGCTGCTGATAAAATATCTGATCTTGTGTTAAGCACAAACTTAGCAGGGACCTTCACTAAACCAGAAAAATGGAAGTTCCACCATCAAGAATCACAACAGCTCCTTCTGTGCTGGCAGCAACACATGAACATTGGGGCAGGTCCAGCTAAACTTCAGGTCCCAGGATGTTAAATAATCCATAACTTTTGAAAGACTCTTTGCTGGGGCAGTCTTCATTCTTCCAGCCTGACCCAGGAAAGTGACAGCAGCAGTCAGGATGGCCCAAGACACAGCACTGATGGATTTCTACTGACAAGCAGCACAGTGGAGGAAGTGTGCTTGAAACACTTGGGAATCCCACACTAGAGATGGAAATCCTCAGAGTTCTATGTTACAGCAATGACAATTCAAGTCAGACTTGACAAAAACATTTATAAAGGTTTGAGAATGAAGCATTTGGATAGATGGTAGAGTTTCCAACGTAAAGTCTCAAATGGTAAGATGCTGAGGTAAATGTGTGACTCCCATGCTCTGGGCAGGAAGAGAAACTACAGGCACTTCTGAGCTCTTTTCCAGTCCTATTTCTGTGACTCTGCTCTCAAGTGTGTTGTCCCATGTCTTGAAAGATGGAAATGAAATTTCTGTTCCATAGTTTTCTACTGCACACACTCGCTGGTACTAATGACAGAAGTGAGAACAGGACCCCGTGTTTACAGGCTTCTTTTTCTGAGCATCTTCACCTCCCTCCCAGCATGTATGACAGCTTTTCTCTTGAATCTGTATGGTGTTCTCCAGCCTCCTGACAGAATAACAGCTATGAGTTCTGCTGCCTTTCTGCAGTACTAAAAAAGATCAGAAGGCTTTGCATTTTCAAAGACAACCTCTTCTTTTCAGCGTTTTCTCTCGGTCTCTGGAATGGGAGTCCAGTGATGTAATGATTCCTCTGATTCATGTACATGCCATATCTCATTTTTTCTTTAGCAGTGTACAAGAGAGTGTATTTTTAGGATACTATCTCATGATACCCTTAATAACCCAACTTCTACATAATCTAACCCCTAGTAACATAACCCATTTTCTTCCTCAGGCTATTTTAAGCTATTTCCTCTTTTCAGTTTGTAATTTTTTCTAGTTAAAGAATTTGGCTCGACACAGAAACTCTGCTGCACCCTTACCTGTGCTTCACCATGTGCAGAAAGGATCAAGGGAGCAGACCTGTTTCATCCTTCTGTGTCCTCTGCATTACATCATATGCTTCCATGAGCAGACATTTGTAAGCTGAATCCATATTTTTATGGGAACACATTACACATCCACTGATTTCTAAAGAGGGACAGGCAGTATAAGGCAATGGCACTCAAGCCACAGCCTGCATGGAGCTGCCTGCCATGCAATGATCTTCTTCTCTCTAACTGTTCAAGTATGTTAGAATTAATTTAAAACACATGCAGTACTTCTCTAATGTTGCTCTTTTGTGTAAACTGTGATCATTAACCAAATGACTGAGCAAGACAGAAATACCCTTCTTAATATGGACTTTACACCATTAGAAACCTGCATAATACCATTTTTCAGGGCTCTACCCTAACTCATGACACATTTTTTTTTGTTGTTATTCTGAAGATGTTTTTGGTGTCTGGAAAAATGCCATGTGCTATCTCAGACATAAAGGAGTCACACAAATAAATCACACTGGAAAAACTCTCTGTGATTTGCTAAAGTAGCAATTTAAGTGAATAGGAAATCAGTTGCTCATCTCAATTAGAAGACAGTCACAGCCAAAAAATCCTATTGTAGAGACCATATTATAAAAATGTGGATTAGGAATTCCCCTAAATTCTATTTACAGAAGAAAGTTACAGATGAAGACCCAAAGGGTCCCTTCCCTGTATATGGCAACATCTGTTCCTTGTGTAAAATGCATCTTCAAGACATTTAATCTTTCTACAGTCACTTCTCCATCTACAAGGAACATAATAAAATTTACATTCCTTTATAAAGTGCTTTAAACTCCATGGATGAGAAGAACTATATGAAAAAAAAAAGTCACATTTTTATTACTGTTGTTACTATTAAGCTACCACAGTCAAGAATATTTGTCAAATTATGTGTTTAATGAGATAGGTGTATCAGAAGTAAGCAGGGGTGCTGGCAGAAAAGCCCCATACTCCTTTCTGAAGTTGGTCATCAGTGACAAAATCAATTAATACAGAAATGTTCCTGATAAATTCTAGACTCTCCCCAGCTAAAAAAATGCTTGACAACAAGCAGAAGAGCAACCCAGGATGGACACTACTTAATTTAAAAGAATCAAAGGTCACAAATGTGGAAACGCATTTGCCCCACAGGATCTCAGTGAGCACAGATGGCACCACCAACCACTTCCAGTGTTTACAGTACGAAGAGAAAGAAACATCCTGACTCAGATGAATCCCATCAGCTGTTCAGGAAAAGCCATTGGAAGCCCCCTGTGAAAAGCAAGAGGTCAAGCTTGGTGCCAACAAAAGCAATGGGGCAGTCAGATAGATGGTGAGTGTGGACACCAAAAACTGCTGTTATAAACCACTGTGAGAATTAATAAAGGTACAGCCTGGTTTCACAATGCTCTGCTTGTGCCACTTCAAAGGAAGTAGCTGAGGAGACATAAAACCAAGTGAGGAGATGCCAGTTTCACAGTTAAATTGCTGAATTTGTTAGGATCCTTGTTTCTTCAGTCCCTTAATATGTTAGCAAAGCAAATTTTTCCACTTAGTGAATCAAACTGTACACACTACACCACTTTATCCCTCAAGCTCATTTTTTGACTAAGCAATGCTCACCAGTTAAGTGTAGCCCAGCCTTCATTCACATTGGCATCGGCACACAGCAAATACGAATTCAGGCCATATTTTGTGGTCCTTTTCCTGCCTAAAACCTCATGAAAATGCACAGCACAAGTGCAAGGTTTCCTGCTTCTAATACTGTGTATTTTGTTATAAAAGGAAATGAACTGCAATCAGAGTTCAAACAATATTTGAAAAAAAAGGTTGAGTACATGATCAATCCTGTAGAAAAAAACCTATAAGAATCTGTAAAAGTAAAAAAATATAGCATTTTCCCAGTTCTGGTAAGAATATTTAATTATTAAACCCCATATATAGCAACAACAAAAATAATGAATAGTAAAGAACCTTCTACTTTGATAAAGCTCAGTTTATGCTTTGCTAAAATTTCTATTTCTCATTCTGGTAACATTTTCTTTGGGAGGTTCTCAAACTCCCTCATAACACGCCCACAAAATACATCGCTTATGTACTTTATAGATGAGAAAATCAAGCAAAGCATAATTAATTGTCCTAAAGTTGTAATCATCCCTAATACAGAGATCAAAGATACTCTATTGCAATACTGGGAGTAAGGGAGCAAAGCAGCAAAGCAAAAGTTAACCTCAGTCTCCAACTGACACAGCACATCAGTGATAAAGCTCCTTCTAGCACAGTGCTAAGTAACTGATTTACGATTAATCTATCAAATATGCCCACCTCTCTCAAGGTTGTAGGCAGGTGGATGTGCCACTAAGACAAATGATGAACTGTCATCCTCTGATGTCACCGACCTTGCCACTTGCAATCAGAGCAGCACCAAAATAGTGATTAACTGCTGAGAACAGAGGTTGCATGAGGTACATATGGTTACATACTAAGATCCTGTCACTGTGGGAAAAAACTTTTCCTTTCATAACATTGAGCTTCTCCAATAAGCTGGAGGTTAAGAAAAATCCTACGAAATAACTGATGATTTCATCAAATGTACAAGGAACTCAAGGCTGAAACGTCTACTTTGCTTGACAAGAAAAGCAGATGCACTGAGAGGGAGACAGTAAAATACATTAGCTGCAGACTTAGTGAGAGGGTATCAGAAAACATTTAGAGTTTTCAGAAAACCTTCTTTATAATCCCAAAATCACATAGAAGGTACTTATGGCAAATCTCTGGCTGGCTTTTCTGCTAGAAACAACTGCAGGTTACCAAAAAGTCAGCCCTGTGAAAGACCTGCATCATCATCATCACATATCAAAAACTTGTATTACGCCAGGAAAACAAGTCCACTACCCTCAGAAACCTGAGGGATGTGGTTTTGATGGCCACTACATCCAAAGTCAGTGGTTAGTTACAATAACCATGGCATAACCAAAATTTCAATCAAATGTAATCAAATCACAGAGCAGTAAGAATTCAGCCTTAGTCTAGAGAAAGAATCTCACCACTATTCTTCATGGAATCACTAATATTCAGTTTTTTTGACGGTTTCACAATATGCCAGATTTCTTTGCCATTGTGCATGATGTGCTTCCCAGCCTAAAAGCACTACTGATGTGCAGGGATGTCACCTGCAGAACATGCAACCTGGGAAACACCACAAATTGATTACTGTAAGTGCAATACAACAGATTACAATGCCAAAAAGAGAGCATTTTTTGCCCTGGGACCTACAGGAAACCAGAAGCTGAATATAATGCAGCATCATCCTATAATGACAACAAAAGAACCTAGGATGTCTGAGCAGGAGGAGAGCTCCAAGGCATAGGATATTCCTCAGCTCTGTTCAATGCCAGCGAGGCACATTCCACAGAGAAGTGGTTCTATGAGAGCAAGCTCATGGTCTGAATGACGAGCAACCCAGAAAGTACAACAAAAACTTAGGAAAAGTTCAGAAAAACTGGAGCCATCCAGGCTTTGGAGGAACTGAAGCGTGCATTTCTGCAGCAGAACGTCAAAGAGATGAAACAGACCATGAAATACAGCCAGAATGCTGAGGCCAGGAGGCAAAACAAGGTCATGGCCCTCTCCAAGCCTGTGGTGATGTGTGCTGCAGCCCTGAGACTCCCCACTGGGCCCTGCAGAAGAAGAGAGTTCACCCAGCTGACCCATGACAACAAAGCCAGACACATGCCCAAGTGACATCTGGGTACAAGACAACATAACAAATCTCGAAACCAGAAGCTTATTGAACTTTTTTTCCTCCCTCTCCTTTGAGATTTCATCATCCTCCACTATTTTAATATAGTTGCAGGAATTTGAAATATATTTAAAAATTCATCATTACAGCCATTTTCTCCATACTAGTTTCACAGTGAACTCTGTACAATACCTTAAAACTCCAGGGTAAGTTGTCATCTGCGCCATCCACCACACATTTAATTTCTCCTCATACCAGACTTCTCAGCCTGCTCCTGCTTTGTCTCTTTTTTTGTACCTCCTGATGAGGAGCAGCTGAGGGAGCTGGGGAGGTTCAGCCTTGAGAAAATGAGGCTGAAGGGAAGACCTTATCACTCTCTACAACCACCTGAAAGGAGGGTGTAGCCAGGTGGGGGATGGCCTCCTCTCCCAGGTAACAAGCAACAGGACAGGAGGAAATGGCCTCAAGTTGCACCAGAGGAGGTTTCAACTGGATATTAGAAACAATTTCTTCACCAAAAGGGAAGTCAAGCATTGGAACAGGCTGCCCAGGGAAGTGGTTGAGTCAGCCACCCCTGGGGTATTTAAAAGATGTGTAAATGTGGCACTTGGGGCCACGATTTAGTGGTGGTCTGGCCATGCTGGGATAACACTTGGGCTCGATGATCTTAAAGGTCTTTTCCAACCTAAATAATTCTGTAAACAGAAATGACTAGATGAAAGCCACAGGCTAAGTATGAGAGATACACTTTATGCTCAGTAGCAACAGAGTTTTTAATACGTCAGGGATGAATGAGGGATATTGATACCTGAAAGGTTTGCTCATTTGAGTTCAGTTCTACAGCAATTTTTTTCACTAGATTCACTTTTGCAAAAGTCTAAGTGTAACAAACAAAGTTATTCTCTGTTGGTTTATTGACAAGAAAGAAAGAGTTGTAAGTAGTATTGATTGGGGGTGAAATGGTAGAACGTGACAATCAATAGAGCTTAGTCAGATATAAGATAGACAAAGACACACAAGTCATTACAGGATTATTACAGGAGACAAATCCTGGTATCAGCCAAGGAAGGGAAGAAGCTGTAAATGGGATCCAAAATATAAGCTGTAGATTGCTTTTTAGAAAAAATAACCCAAAATTATTCATTTTAATGTTTTAATACGTGAGGCAGTTTTTATTTCAGCATATTGTCAGTGCTGTTTTTCTAAAGCTTTTGAAACTAATTCTTTCCACCTTCATAGTATTTTCATTAAATGTCATCAAAACTCTTTTCTAATCTCTGAGAGAAGTATGATTATCCTCATTTAACAGATAATGAGAAGATAGAAGGAGACTGGAGCTACATTTTCCAAACTAGTCAGTAATGCCACATACCTTGTGTCTAAATACACAGATCCATAAAATGAGAGTCCTACAGAAATGAAATTTTCAAAGGTACCAGAAAATCACAACTTTGGTCAACAGCTGCTTACAGAGTTCCCAAACTCTGGGTCACAGGCTGGGGAGCCAAAAGCTGAGCCCCCACAGCAAACACAGCAAGCTACATAAGTACACTGAGCCTGCTCACAGATACAACAGAGCCTAAAATAGGAGGGATGCTAATTCACAGTCCTCTACTCTAATTACAAAGCTTATTATTTTTACCACTCGAATGACGCAGGGTGAAAGAAACCCAACAACTGTATATTCTACCATATGAAAGGACTGTACCTTTGCTGGGATTTATACAGTGCCTACCTTCTGAGCACAACCACACTGGAAAATAATAGCAATAATCAGAACAGCAATGAATGTTTTTCACTAGTGATTATGCCCATGCACAATCGTTCAGTGCATTGCCTTTTCCTAGACTCTGTCCAAAAATACCCCCAAATTATTGAAAGATACTAAAGTGATTTACAAATGAAATTTGATACAGACTTAGTTACACCACTGAGGTGAAAGGCAGCGGCATTAGTAACGATCAGCATCGCACAATGATTTATGCAGGCTGGGACAAAAACTATTCAATTTGAGCGAGATATAAACCATATTTTGAAGAACCTTTTGCACTAATTGGCCAAATAAGTGCTGACAATCAAACTATGGGATATGCAGAGCCTCAGGGAGGAGGGGGCCTTGGAGCAGCTTCATTTTTATGAATGGAACCATAAGAAGGTGAGAGAAGGACAGAAGCACGCACAACTCCAATCCCAAGAAAGGCACAGGACAGGCTGAATAGCACCACCACACTGAAACATGAACTGCCCAGGAAATCAAGGTGGCACAGTTGTAATAAAATAAATTTTAAAAATAAAAGACATTGATTTCTAAAGAGGGGTATGTAGTGACTGCAACGGTTTAAAAGCTTTTTTAGCTGGAATCACATTTGCAGTCACGGGATTTCTATTGGAAAATGGCCTTATCATCTCCAGAGAGAAAAATAGGACTGAATCAGGAGGAGGATGGACAAGATGACCTTTTGAAGCTCTCTTCAGCCAGACTCCTGTAAGTCCATATTCAGTGACAGAAAACACATCTGGACTAGAGCTGTTGTGGCTTAGGCATTCAAGTTAGAAAATTTTGGCATAAATCTTTGGGACGAGAAGAAGAAGCTCAAGCAATTTTTATATCCGGCTCTGCCTGCCATTAGTGATGCGATTCAATCATATAAATGGCTTATTCCCCCAACACAAATATATAATACCATGCTGGAGTAGGAATGTGAAGCTGCTCTTATATCACAGCTAAGTTCGTTTTGCAGCAAAGCAGTTTACTTTAAGATTTTTCCAGTAATCCAAGTCTAATTATGAGATCAATTTAAAACAATTTTGTAATTAAAAGTACCTCCTGAAATATCTCACAGGCTCAATAATTTAAATGATAAGTGTTAAAAAGGTAATTAAAATTAAAAAGGCCAAATAAAGCTGGGTCGCTCCTCCACTAGGAGAGTGCTGAAGGACGTCGCATTTGCAAACCCGAATCGCCAGCTTCCTCCCCGAATTCCTGCTTTCCCCAGCTGCACGGGGATTTTGCACTGAGAGTCATGCAAGAGATGTCGGAGCGGACCGCGGCGGGGCAAGGCTTTTTTTTTTTTTTTTTACGCTTAAGATTAAAAAAAAAATACGCTATTTCAAAATGAAGCTGCGCTTACAGAGAGCCAGTGCTCCCTCCTGCCGGCGGTCCCCAGGCAGGGTGCCAAAAGCTGCGCGTCCCCGCGGCGGGCACGGGAGGGGGTGGGGGGCGCAGGGGGGGAACTTTCCTGCTCTCCCCGGGTCGGGGCTGCGGGGTCGGCTGGGGATGGGGTGGCGCGGGCCGGGGCCGGGCGGAGGAGGGGACCGGGGACGGGGCCAGGGCACCTCACTCACTCACCGCCCGCCGCCAGCCCCGGGCCGAGGCTCAGCGCCAACTGCAGCCACAGCGCCGCGGCCAGCGCCCGCCGCCGCGCCGCCAGGAGGGCACCGCCGCCGCTCGGCTGCTTCCCATGACACATTTTCTGCCCGCCAAAGGCATCCGGTT
Source organism: Emberiza elegans (assembly GCA_024865655.1). NCBI lineage: Eukaryota > Metazoa > Chordata > Aves > Passeriformes > Fringillidae > Emberiza > Emberiza elegans. The sequence goes on along the minus strand of JALJVW010000127.1, from coordinate 155,137 downwards.
CGCCGCCACCTGCAACGAGAGAGCCGCTCCGCCTCGCCGCTGCCCGGGGCTCCGCGCCGGCTCCGTGGGTCGCCCCCGCGCTGCCCCCCACCCGCCCCGGGACGCGTTCCCGCCCGCTCCGCCGCCCTCCCGGCCCCGCGTCTCCTCTGGCCGTGACCCCCGCCGCCGCTACCTGCGGGGCCCCCCCCCGCCAGAGCCAGCGGTACCTCCGCGGCTGCTGCCGCCGCCTCCGCCTCTGCGGCTCGGCAGCCTGCCGGGCCCGGGCGGAGCGCACACGCACACTCACACACGTTCACACGCCACACAGGCGCACAGGGACTCCTGCGCACCCCGCAGCCGGCCGGCCCTACCTGCCAGCGGGGCAGGCAGCGGCAGCCGCAGCGCGCGCCGGCCCGGCCCGGCCCGACCGCCGTGGAGCGGAGGCGCGGGGAGCCGCGAGCGGCGGGAGCGCGGGCAGCCCCGGCGCGCCAAGCACGCATGGCAGCCGCGGGCACGGCCGAGTCGCCGCTCCCGCTGTGCCGCCCGCGCAGCCCGGCCCGCAGGTGCACCTCCTGTCCCGGGCCGGGAGGCGCCCCAACACTGCCAAGGGTAGGGGAAGGGGAAGTTAAGGCTTCGCTCCCGGTAGTTTCTGCTCGTTTTCACAACAGACGGGGTTTCGTGGTGCACAGCACTGACGGAGCGTCTTTGGAGTGTCCTGTGCTTTGTCACATAGACAGAGCGTTAGATACGAGACACGGTTTAGCAGTTTAGCGCAGTTTTGGGGAGTGGGAAGGTGTATTCCTGAGCACTCTCGCCCATCAGCTGCCTCTGGGGAAAGGCAGGACGCCTGGGCGTACCGGCTGAAGCAATTTACTGTTAAGAATCAGCATTCAGCTATATTTAGTGAATCTGTGAAATTCACAGCCGAGTCATTGAATCAGAGACACGTGGCTCCAGCAGCTGTGGTAACTTTGTGTTTCCTGGTGCCATTCCACAGCTGGGCGTTGCACCTCTTCCCTTGCTCAGAGGTAGCAGAGGGTGTCCTCTAGCTGAAAAGGACTCTCTGCTAAGCAGATTAAGGTGTTTGGCACACTCCTGAGACACAGCAAGGGGAACAAAACCAGGGACAAGAGAATACACATTTACAATGAAACATGTCCATGCTTAGTACAAACACAGACCCAAAGGCCTGTGGGGTAATATTAACAGCATGTGGACATAGCACATCCTGATGCTTCAAAGTGAATAATAAATACTGGTAACATTGAAGTTATTTTTGAAATAAACAGGGCAGGAGACTTTTTCTCCTTTTAATGCCTTCATTAAATTGATCAGCTCAGGATAGGGGTGGTTCGACGGATCTGCAGCTTCCGTCGACTCTCCCAGGTAGCTCGCAGGACAAGAATGAGTCACAGCTTTGTCCCCTGGGGGCAGAGTTGCAAGTCCCGTCCCCGTAGGAGCTGTGGGCATTCCAGGCTTTACTCGGCTGCTCTCCGGGGCTCGGGGTCCCGGCTTTGGATGACTCTTGCACTCAGGGCGAGGGGCTCCTAAGGTTCTGAGTGTCTTTGCAGGTTCAGTAGCTTGTTCCTCACACGTGGACATCACTCTAACTTCTCAATTTCATTTTGGCTCGTTGTTTTGGGGTTATTTTCTGTATGTCTGAGGTCGCGGCTCCTCAAAGCACTCTGGTCTTTTACAGTTTAATTTGCATGTCCCCGCCTCAAGTTTCGTCTTTCCCTTACTGTCCCTGCCCGGGCAGTTCTCTCACACCTTTAGTGTTAATACAAAGGCCTTTCAACTCGGCCTCGGCCACTAATACAAAAGGAGTCATTAGCGAGAACGACTGGTAATTTACATAACACAGATAACACTTTAGTAGCAAAAGTGGTTAAATTAGCTATTTGTAACTTGTTTCTCCACACTAAAATTATCAGTTTTTCTGTTCATAACACTTTTCATGTGTCTCAGCTATCTGATGCTCATTCCTCCAAGTTAAAACTTAAGGCTCTTCAGGACAGGTTTTAGTTCAAATCATGTATCAGTTCAAAGGCCAGTGTAAGAAGCATAGTACTTTATCTCCCCTGGAGAAAATGGGCATCTCACAGTGAAATGCAGGTATTCTGCTAAGAATAGGGAAGTATTGGCCAATTTTCAGCTAAGAGAATTTTGCTGTTCCCTTTAAACAGGAAAATTTGGAAACTACAGAGCATTTTCACCAAGCATCATTTCCTGATCAGGTCAATTTTCATGTCCCCAGCCAGTCCAAAGAGGGAGTTCAGAGCAGTAATAGCTCTCATATGCCGTGCAAACACAGCGCAGGCACAGTTACATGATAGAGATGTTCTTCAGAGGCAATAAGCCATTGACTACTACAAGTGGTGGGACAGAGCAATAATGCAGCAATTCCTGTTATCTGTAATAAGAGGATCTTTATGGTACTGATTTGGTAGCTTTCATTTTTGAAATCAAAATAGCAAAAGATAATGTCCTGAGCAATCTGACACTATTCATGTTCCTCATCAGTTGAAATGCAAAGTGGTGGATGCAATGTCTACCTTCAGTGTGGATGGAGCACCCAGACACTTCTGAGGAGGAAGAGGCAACTAGTCTGTCAGTGTTGGTAGGTATTACTTAACCTTTGTTTCTGCCTTGTTTCTATCCCCACGTGTGCAGCTGCACCTCTGACACCATTCAGCTTGAGGAAGGACGACTGAGTGCTCCAGACACCTGTCAGCCACCCCATGTGAGTGGGAGCACTCCTGCTCCAAACAGCACCAAGAAATCAAGGTTTTCTTGTGCAGCAGCTCTTCTTCAAAATCTTAATGAAAATTCTCCTCTTGCTGAGCAGGGCATGTGTGTGCAAGGGTTGGGCCCCCAGTGGCTGAAGGAGTTTAGCAGGAATCCATGTCAGCCAGGAGCAGGGAAGGACTCCTGCAGCCCGGGAAAGCCTAAACTCAGTGAGGAGCAGCAAAAGGTAGAGAAGGATGAAGCCTGAAGCAACCCCAGCCACAGAGAGGTAGAGGGGAAGGAGCTGCTTTGCTTTGACTTGGACTTTGTTTCTGGAAGGGATGGATGGATGGATTGCCTGAAGGGCTACAACCACTCTGTGACCAAATCTGACATCTGTAATCAATTTTACTGCATCCTCCTGAGCTGAAGTGGGGCCAGGGCAGTGATCAGTGGGCTGGACCTGAAGCTCTGCGCTGCTGTTACATGGCACAGGCTGTAAAATACAGGAGGATTTGTCCCCTGGTTATCCCACCTGGATGTCATGATTTCTGTGCCTTCATACATTTGGCTGCCCCTCCACTATTTTTTTTTTTAAAGCAAGTTACAGATGAGCCTCAAACCTGTGGGGACTAACTCTGAATTGCCTCTGGTGGGGATAAACCCTCCCTGGTGCTGGTACAGACAGACTGCAAACAAGTCCAAGAGATTATGTGATCTTTTTTTTTTTTTTTTTTTTTTTGCTTCATATGTGCTCACAAAGCTGCTTCCATCTCCCTGCACTGCTTCTGCAGCTAAAAATGCCACCTCTCAGAATGAAGATGAAAAGTGCCAGTGCTCATCTGCACTCTCCAGACTCAGGTTCTCCTCAGACTCCATCATCCTGACAGGAATAGGAGAAGAACTGGAGAAAAAAGAGAAGAAACTCATGGGTTGAGAACAGAACATGAGTTCTGAGTTTAATAATTGAGATAAGAACAGTTTAATAATTGAAACAAAGTAAAATATAGTAAGGATAATAATGATAGTAATAATTAGACTGAAAAAGATGACAGAGAGAGAGAGGAATAAGCCCCAAGAGAAACAAGTGATTCATAACACAGTTGCTCACCACCCTCTGAATGATGCCCAGCAATGATTGGTCCCTCCTGGCCAATTTCCCCTGTTTATGTCCTGAGCATGACTCTTTTTGGTGTGGAATATCCCTTTGGCCAGTTCAGGTCAGCTGTCTTGGCTATGCTGCCTCATGGCTTCTTGTGCAGCTCCTTGCTGGCAGAGTATAGGAAACAGAAAAGTCTTGATTTAGAGTAAGCACCACTCAGCAACAACTAAAACATCAGTGTGTTGTCAACACTGTTCTCATACTGAACTCAAAACGCAGCATTGACCACCCACAAAGGAGAAAATCAGATCTATCCCATTCAAAAGCAGGGCACTGTGGTAAGAGTCAGCTGGAAAGGAGGTTTTGTCCAAATTCTTGGGTACCTAACACTCTGGTTGGCCTCATTGCATGCATGAGTGGTCATGGGCATCTTTAATTTGCTAGCAAAAATGTAACAAAATATTGGATATTAGATAAAGTGTTTGGGGGTTTTAATTATCACATTAAGATATTCCTTCTCCATGTTTTACCTGCTCAAAAGCAAGGCCAGAAGGAATAGTCCTGGTGATGTGTTGGGTAGGTAAGTCTCATCCTTAAACTGGACTCCAGAAAGGAGTGAAAAGGAGGTGGTGAGGGTTGTAGCTGAGGGTAAAGAGAGAATTTATTTTTGACAGTGTGAGACTTTAAAAAAAAAGACCCCAGGGCCTGTTAGTGGCATCTGTATGAGCAAAGAGGTGGTCCAGTCCCTGGGGAAAAGAACAGCTTAACACAGAAATCTGCAATTAATTATTTTAAAATATAAAATGGCAATGACTGGCATTGAGATTTGGCTGCAGAACATCAATCCAGACTGTAAGTACATATTGTTGCAAAACATCCTCCAGATCTCCTGGCCACAGACCAGCTTGCCATTTTATTGGCCAGAAGGAAGAGTTGTTGCCTCAAGCTCACAGGTATTTACTGGTGTAAATACAGTTCTGCACACAAAATTAAGAAAAAGAGCTCAAGCATCATCTTCCAAAATGCAGGGAGTTGCTACTAAAGGGAGTTCCAAATGCCTTGGAAGGTGCAAAACTATTCAGGGCTAAGATTCATAATGACCATGTTGTGTCCTTATGAAAGATAATGGCCTTAGATATGCTGTACTACTTGTACGCTAAACAGGCTCAAGCTTTCAAGCATTTTCAAGTAAAAACTAATTTGTTGAACTCCCTTATATATATCAGATAAGGCATTCCATCACTTCCTTCATACCTGGAGTACACCGCATTTCCCTTTTAACTTAGAAATATTAATGAGCTGATATTTCACAAATAAAAATGTTTGCATGGGTGATCCTGGGGAGGTGCCCATTATTAAACCATGTAAGAATAAATAGATGCTTTGCCAAGAAAGGTTTTGTCTTCTTAGATGTTAGTGGTGATGTCTTACAGTTAATATTCAAGAATTAATGAGGTCTTAAGTGCTTTCCAATATATTCCCAAGTGTGCCCAGAAGGATACTCCTGAAGACCCTCCTCTTCACCATGACATTGCCTTTGCTTGATTCTGCAGGAGACTGACCCCCTACACATCTCTGGGTAGATTTGCACTGAAAACCTTGATTTCATCATTTCCCTCCATTAATGGCTAAAAAGGCCAGCTCTCTCACCTACCTCAGCCTGAAGAGGGTGATTACTGGACACACAGTAATTGCATGGATTGCAAGAAAGCAATTATTCTAAACAGAAAATACTTTAAGGTGACTGCTTATAAGAGAGGTTTCCCTCATAAATGTGCTTTCAAAAACAGGTAAGCCATTAGGAGGATAATTATTTTGATGAATTCTGAACTACTAACAGTTATGATGGCTCAAAAAATGCAGTCCTAAAAGTGCAGAGTCCTGATTCTGCGGATGTTAAATAGTGCTGGCTCCTTTCAACTCCTACCAAATTAAAAGGAGAGCTGAAGGCATTCATTTTCTCATACAGTCAGGATTTAAAAACCTTTCTCTTCCCTAAACATAATCACTTTTATGGGAAGAGAGCAGGGAACACCCTGAAGAAAATGACAGGAATATGAAAGGAGAATTCTCTTTCCTTCACTGAGCCATTAGTACTGACAGCCATAAATTCATATCTGGGACCAATACACAAACATTAATAACTAGCCATCAGTGTAGTTTTACCAATTAGTGCTAATTACATTTCATTAGAAAAACTGGCAATGTAAGGAGGATGGAGTTTGAACTACTTTTTTGTCTCCTTCTGACCTACATAAGTAATGAAAAATTTTAGTTAACAGAAAACCATGCTTTATTTTTATTTCCATCGACATAGTTTAGAGAACATCACAGAAACAAATGATACCTGGCTAATTGGAGAACTGGACCAAATCGCACTTACTGTAAGACCAATTCTTCAGCTGAACACACGGAGATTTTTGTACTCTTCTGATTACAACCAAATTGAACTTGTCACTAGTTCTGTGACTACATTTGGCCCTTGCTTTCCAGTAAACAGTAATTTCCAGCAAAAGAATATAAAACAAACAACTCCAGGAGCTCAAACAATTTAAATTGGTTATGAGTGCTTTTCATTTCATCCCTCCAGACCAGAAGAGACTTGAAAATGCAAAATACAATATGGAGTGTTTGATTTGCAACACCATTCTAAGCCCTGAATGGTATTCATCACCCTTAAGTATAAACTCATGAAGAATTTCCCTATGCCCACAGTACACTTGGCACAGTCCATTTCCTTTGCATTATGATACCTGAAGTTCTGCATAAGAGGACCCCAGTGTCTTTCACCTCCAGCTTACAGGTTCATTACTCACTGGTCTGTTTAAATTAAGGTACTCAGCCCCATCCATTTACTCCCCGGAAAAGTTCCTAAATCCCACTTTCTGACCTTTTCATCAGTCTGGCAGAAGCAGACTTGAGTGCCACAGTGCCTTTGGCATAGGCAGCACAGGGACAGCAAGACACAAATTCCTTCCCACCACTGTCTGATCTTACAGCTACAAAAAAGTCCCTCAGACTCAGCTCCCCCAAAAGGTACCTAAATTCAAAATTGCAGCCTCCAGACCCCAGCTCAGCTGCAGTTTAAGTCAAAGGAGCTTCACTGTCTCTTAGCAAAAAGTCCCAGGAGTTTGCAGTTGTGTTTCAGGCTGTGAGCTCAGCCCTGGCAGCAGGGTTGTACCTCTGGATGCTGGATTCACAGAAGCTTTCACAATGCTTCTGATAAGCAAAATGTCTTTTAAACCAGAAGGGATGTGCCTTCCTTTGTCTAAACAGAGAAGCTGAGCTTCCCACTCAGGTGCAGAAGAAATCAGCCTCCATGGCCCTTAGATTCTTGCCCTTGCATCTCATGTCTCTGCAGAGTTGATGTAGACAGAGTGTGTTTGCCTAGAAGCATTTAACTAAGCCATGTAGAAAAGTAAAAAATTGCACACTACTTTTTTCCTTGCATGGAGATCAGCTTTATTCATTCCTTGAAGACACGAGGAGAGAAGAATAAGGAATAGCAGCAGAGTCTGCATGAGAGAGGAGAATGAGAGAGCTGAAGCAGATGTGTTCAAACATATTCTTTGAAAAGCTGTGACAAAAAATAGAGCAGCTGGTTGAGAACCCTTCCGGTGCAAATATCTGTACCTTTACAATCCTAAATGTAAAATAAAAGTTAAAATGTCACAATTTTATAGCGCTGCATCTTAACTTCCTACGATGTTGAGATTTTTTTTATATTGAGTCCTAATTAAATGCCATGCAAAACCCTAGCTTCATAACATATGGTCAAATCTGAATTCAGAGAATTAAGAATTAATTTACATACATCTTAGGTATTCCATGTCTACACATTTTTTATATTTCTTGGTGGGCATAGAGCAATTTGCATTAACTTCATTTCATAGCAAAACCATAGAAAAGCTGCAAGAGGATAGTTCTGTCAGTGTTACACTAGAATTTTTGTAACTTCCTCTGGCATCCGTTCTGATGCACATACTAAGAACCACAGTATTGGGCTCCAAAACTGTTCACAAAAGCCCATCTGAAGCAACAGCCATATAGTGTGAATTAGTGCAGCCAGAAGAAAGGGAGCAGAAAGAAATATCCTAGACAGAGTTTGATATGAGCAGACCTTGAAGACGCAGAGATTTGGATTTGAGCTGTTCTCATCTTTAATTTCCATGTTTATTTTCTACCTTTTTCACAGACAGAAAAATAACTCTCTTCTGCTGTAGCCATATTACCACTGAGCTGTGCCAATTTTATCAGCTGTTCATCTGGCTCTCAGCACAGGCAACAGTTCAGGTTTGCTCAGGTTTCTCCCTGAACGTGATCCTTTTCTTCCTTTTTGCTGATGCATTTTTGTAGTTTTATATCTGTCAGGTCTTATCAGGTGAGATAATAACAAATCTAAAGCTGTCAGGAAAATACATGATCACCATTCCTGCTTGCTGTTTCCACCCTGAAATTCATACCAACAAGAGGATTAGCTTGAATTGAACACTAAACTAGATTAGGTTTGATTAGCTATTCTCATTTAGCAAAATAAACTCTAAACAAAACAAAACCCCAAACAAACAAAAATTTAAAAATTATATCAGCAGTTCCTAAAAGGAGAGGTGCAAGAAGGTCAGGACAGGTCCAGCCACCCTGAAGGTTATGCATCAGGTTGTGACTTTGGTGGCTGTCCCTGCCCTCTCTGGTCCATAGAGGCAAAGCTGTGGGTGGAAATCAACAGAAGGTGGGAAAAGAGAGTGAGGAAAAAGGAAATAATTGGAACTGGTGTGAGTTACCCTGTGATAATCTTTTTGGTAACAGAAAACGTGGGATTGAGAGCAAGCCCTACATGGTCTGGAGAAGGAGAGGGCAGCAGGAACATTTTGTTGCAAGTGGCAACAGCATGGATTGGAAAGATCTCTGAAATGGTGCTGCTTTCCTCTTTTCTTCATGTCCCTGTCTTTTCTGCACAAGATCTACTGCATCCACCAGGGAAAACAGCTCCCCAGAGCAATGACTGAAACCTAGCTTAGCTGTACAGAGAAAGGAATTCTGCTTTTTTTTGTCATGTATAAGATGACTTTCAGATATTTAGATCCCCATGGGAGTCATCTAATTCTTCATGCTTGCTAATGAAAAGCAAATCCAGCCAGGTTTAGTCTTCCTCAACAGATTAATTGTCATAATATTAATTATTTCTTTCTGTGAAGTTTAGGGCCATTTAAAGCTTTGTCCTTCTCTGTACTTAGGTGTTAAGGTTATATTATTTATATGTGATTGTTTTGTTTAAAGTGTAAAACACAAACTGAAACATAAACTAACTCTTTTTGGTATAGCAATGCCAATACATTTTAGGTGCTATAAAGCATCAGATATTAAATACAAGGGTGGGACAATGTGTGGTGGTGAGATGGCAAGAGCTTCACATGACAAGCTTTCAAAATCTAATGCTAATTACATCTTCATCAGCTCAGAACTTCCATGTGTCCCTGACCTCTCTATTTCTCTCAGTGGCCCCAATATATTTTGTATGCTGAAGCTCTTTAGTGTCTGGTTAAACCAAAGTTTTCAGGACATCCAGTTTACTTATGTTAGTTGTTCAAACACTTGGTTACTTTCCATGTGAAAATAAGATTTCCAACTCTCCAAATTGAATTTGTTAACTTCAGCTGACAAACAATGATTTCTCAGAGGTTTTGTCACTTGGATTTCCCCTTACCCTCATTTGGATTCCCTTCATAACTACTTTTTCTCATGAAAATACCTCAATAGCACATTTGAAGCACTTCTCAATATTCTTTAAGGCAAGAGCGAGGTCTTCAAATATCTCACACTGAGAGTATTACAAAGGAGCTTGTTTGAGCTCCAGGGCCACCTGGTGTGGAGAAGGCTGAGCAGGGGCAGGACCCCTAGATGGTCTAGATGTTCATTCTATGATCCTATGATTCTATTCTGTCCCAGGGCCATGCCTGAGCTGGTGGCCTGTGTGATCTGAACCTGCTCAAGCCACCTCTGTGCTCATCACTGCTGTGGCACTAAAGGTAAAGCACTTCTGGGTACAGAAAGCCTTGGCTGAGCTTGCTCCTGCATCAATCAGCAAGGAGAGTAGGGTTTTGAGCCCCCATCTTTGCCAGCCACTGCCAGCAGCTTGGCTCTGCTGAGCTCCTGTGCAGGGAGGGAAAAGCCTGTGCCAGGGTCGAAAAGACTTTGCTCAGTCCTACACAGGAAAGGACAGGAAGAAACAGATATTCCTCTCTTAAGATGTGATTCCTTCTCTTCTTTGGAGCTGCAAACTTCAGGCTTGGTTTCACTGTTGAGAAGTTCATAGTCAAATAGTCCCTTTTTCAAAGGGATTTCTCCATGCTGATGAGGGCAGCCACCAGCCTGAATGGTGGGCTGTCTTGCCCCTAAAGAAAAGCCCAGACTCACTTGTGCACAGCCTGAAAGGTGAGACAGAGTGGAAATTTTCCAGAGTAGAAATCCATTTTGATTTAGGTGAAATGTACATCTTACAGTTAAGTCTGTAAGCTTGCAAATATAGCTGTTTAGTCTGACTGCCTGTTCTCACAAAAAGCCTATGCTCGGAGAAACTGCTTCAGCTGAAGGACAAGAGATGGGGGGCAGACAGAGAGACTGTCACGAGAGAGGGCAGCCTGACCCAGGAATTCTTTCTGATAAAGAAGAATTAGCAGCAAATGTCATGCAAAATCAGTAGAATGAATATGTATGAACCTATTGTGAAATTGCATGCATATGTATTTGAGAGAGAGATCTGGAGTTCCCAGAGGTATGCATGTCTTTTGAGGGCTGCAGTGAGCACGTGTCCAGCGCTGTAATAAACATACTGGCTTTACAACTTTCACAAAAGTTGTGGAGTTTGTTTGCTTCTGCAAATCAAAGGAACAGAAAGATTTCACTGTCACGTCTTTTTGTCCCTCCTCCATTCCCCACACTTCATAAATTCTCATCTATAATTGATCATTATATATTGCCCTTATTTATTGATTGTGTATCACTGCATATTCCTAATTACTGCTTTAATTTTTTTATTTTTTTCCCCTAAATTTGGCTTTCAGGCAATGCTGTCATCTTTCTTAGCACTGGAATCACAGCTTTTTGACTGTTTAATGAGCTCTTCTTGAAAGAGCTCACCATTTTCTATCACATTTGTTCCTTCTGGGTTTTTTTCTCAGTCCCACTCTCTTCATCTGTGGGAAACCAGTCCTTCTGAAAGACTAAAAATGTATAAAAGTCTGTTTTATTTTTGTCCATTGTAAATACTGGCAAGCAATGATTACCATTCCATGGCTGACCACTAAGCTTCACCTGTAACAGAAGGGCCCAGACTGGATTTGTTTGGGATGAGTGTTCAAGATTACAAAGTTATACTTTTAACTTTTAGAAAAAAATGCCTTCAGAATAGTCTTGAAGGATATTGCGGCTCTTTCCTGAGACAAAGATTATGAAGAAAAGGGGGACTGCGAAATTTTCTTGTAACTTATTTGAATGCAGGACTTCTTGTTCAGTCCATCATAGTCAAGTCAGAAATTATTTTTCTAACACTTGAGACTGTTAGGATAGCAGGTTGTATTTCAGCTGATGATTTATTTATAAATCTGAGCAAAATGATTTTTTATGACTGCAAATGCAGGATAAATTGTGAAATTTTACCTATAACCAGAGTTACAAAACTTCAGCATATATTTTATTCACAACCTTTCTTCCTTATACATTATTTAGCAAACATAACATGATCTCATTATGTGTGGTCTTTGCCCCAAAGAGTTTGCAGTCTCATTCAGGCACCAAAGATTTTTTTAGCAGAGGAAAGCATAATGAAGTAATTAGTTTTGAAATAAACAGACATCATTGCAGATTAGAGAGGATGCACATTAATTAAGGCATCATCCAGAACTGTTCTCCTGCAAGGCATGTGTTCTGCACCAGTAATGACTAAAGATGTTACAGAAAGGACTTCACTGAAAGCAGAGACATTTCCCTTTGGATTATGACTGTGAAGTCATTTTATCCACACCAAGATCTGAAGTCCATCCATAAAACTGAAAGGAGAGTTATTTCAAAAGCCATACTTTATGTTTAGCCCTCCTTACACTCAGAGCACTTCCCCGTGGTTTGATTTTGCTGGGAGCTGAAACCATTGAGGTGCTCAGTCCTCAGGCAGAGTTACAGCACCGGAAATTATTCCACCACAGTTCAGTGCCATTTACCGTGCCCCATCATACAGACAGCTCTGAATGCAAATGGGAAGAATAATTTCATAAAATAATGTCTGGAAATGCATAATTTTAATAACTAAAACCTTTACTCATAACTATTCAGGAATGAGCAGAATATTATATTAATGCACTGCACTTATTGTTATGAACAAAAAAAAAACAAACTGTCAATTTTTTTGTGTGAGGGAACAAGTTACAAACCCGAGTTTAACCAGGTTTGCGACTGAAGTTCTATCTGTGTTATGTTAATTACATGTCGTTATCACTGATAGCTTTTTTTGTATCGGATGAAAACCTTAGTCAGGCTGAGTAAACAGCCCCTTTTGTGACAATGAAAGGAGAGATGGGTGGGGGACCTCAGAGACAATTAGGAAGAGAGGAGAAAACTGGGGAGGGACATGCAAATTAAACTGTAAAGGACCATAGTGCTTTGAGAAGCCGCGACCTCAGACGTGCAGAAAAGAACCCCAAAACAAAGAGCCAAAATGAAATTGAGAAATTAGAGTGATGTCCACGTGTGAGGAACAAGCTACTGAACCTGCAGAGACGCTGAAAACCTTTAGAGCCCCTCGCCCTGAGTGCAAGAGTCATCCAAAAGCCGGGACCCTGAGCCCCGGAGAGCAGCCGAGTAAAGCCTGGAACGCCCACAGCTCCTACGGGGACGGGACTTGCAACTCTGCCTCCCAGGGGACAAAGCTGCGACTCATCCTCCTCCTGCGAGCCACCTGGGAGAGAATCGACGGAAGCTGCAGATCCGTCAAACCACCCCCATCCTGAGCTGATCATTTTTAATAAAGGCATGAAAAGGAGAAAAAGTCTCCTGCCCTGTTTATTTCACTTACTAAATTTTTGAGGCTGACTGGTAAATTTAGGGGTGATGCAAGACACCGTTAAACACCTTTGAGGAAAAAAATGGTCAGTGTTCTGATTAGTACAAATACGTGGGAATTGTCTCCTCCAATTTAGTTTGGTGGGAACAGACGGGCTTTTCCACGTACCTGATTCTATGGCTATTTTGCTATGCTTCAGATGTTTCTGAGGCACAGGTGTTTCTAGGCAACATTTACAGAATTCTCAGAGGAAAAATATCTGCATAGGAAAAGCAAAGCTAAAATCTGCCTGACCCAGCCCCTGTCCTGAGTTAGCATGTTGTCTGCTTCTTCAGTCATTCAAGGCTGAAGAAATATGCTTATTTATTTCTTTGGGCTTTGTGTCAAGCTTTCGGGTTATGATTTGCAAAAACAGTGGGAAACCCAAACAAAGTGAGAGGAATGGCAGATTTGCCTTTACAAACAAGCTATGGGTCTACTGGTAGATAAAACTAGCACTGAGAGATAAAAGAAACAATGGGAAGGATTCCACTGATTGATGAATGGAAAAAGATATATGCTTTTACAAATAAGCTTTAGGGTTGCTGATTGGACATTGAAAGATTAAAGAACCAATGGGGAAAACCCTAAATTCCATAGGAATTAAAAATGAAAAGGGAGGGTTATACTTTAAAGGGAAATCTTTGGTATCAGGCATATAGGGAAGTCAGTACCTCTCAAGTACCTCAGTCAATGGGGAAAGAGAGAAGAGAAATGCAGCCGGGGAATTAGGATAAAAGGGAGGCTGCATCCTCCAAAAATTTGAGAGACCCCAGGGGAATGCCCCATGGCCTCTCCCTTTATTCAAATAAAGTAAAAGAACTCCTCTGTCTCCTTTTTAGACATAAACCTCTGATGTTTGTGGATTAATTTTCCTAACAAACCCCAAGAGATATGTAAGGGAGTACTGAAATGAAGACATTCATCAAATACTGATAATCATTCTGTTATCTCTCTAAGCATGGACAGGACACAGAAAACAAATGCAACAAAGCACATGCAGTACATTAAAATCCTAATTTCATCTATATTTTATCCTGCCAAAAAAACCCTGGATATTTCACAAACACACAAAAAATACATATACAAAACTACACACAATACAAAAAAAAAAAAAGGGAGCAAGGCTCAATACTCAATAGAGTTTTAATTACAATATCTGATCCCAGGTTAGTTTAAAGGAAAAGGAGAGAAATCATCTCACCTTTCATAATTCATTAGAGAAATGTAAGTTAGACACTACAATTGATTCAGATGAGTACATGACACTTTTTTCATTGCCTCTTTCTATTTCTCTGCCAGAAATCTCTTATATCTCAGCTTCTTACTTAAGATTGTTATATTACTAGTCAGAACAACAAACCTTTCAAAAGATTTAGAGGTTCTACCTTCTGGATTATATATCAGGGTAATTTAATGGTAACAAGCTGCAGTGCTCATTAAGGCACTTTGATTCATAAGAATTTATGGGCTATTCAGAATATATCCAAAACCACGATTACAATTATCTGATCTGAGAAACAACGTCTCACTATGAAAATTTTAAAAGGTTTATTAAACCTTGACAAAAATACAACAAAATGACTATATAAGAAAAATTTCACAGCGCTGGGAAATGCTCTCGTGGATACCCCATGACCAGTTCATCTTCAAGATGGATGCTCAGTCTTTTATACCCCTTGGGGTTGCATCAGCCAGCCCTGGCCCCTCCCAAAGTCTGTCAGTCAGCTTTTCTTTACCATTTTTCAGTGGAGACTGCTTTCTTGTAACTTGATTGGAGATCAGGTGTTGCCATGCCGCACCCCCTAAGCAAGAAGCTTTTCCATTCCCAACTGCCCCATGCAAGGGGCACATGTGTACGCCTTCTTTTTACCTGTCCTAGACAACCCTGGCTGTCTGATGGTCACAATATGGGGGAAAAAGGGAACTATGGGGAGAACTGAGGACATCTAAACTACAATAATATAACTATACATCACTAAACCTTTTCTTAATATTCACACAATAGTTATCCCTTAATTGCGAGAGCAAATCATCTCATTATCCATCTATAACAATGCCCCCTTTTCTATTTTATAAGTTATTTGTCTCGAGTAATTAACTCATTTTTAATAGTATATGTTGATATGGGCGAGGACAGTGGAAAAGGGTTTTAAGTAAAATGATTGGTAGAATTTGTGAATAAAAGTCCAGTATGGCTTTTACACCCACCTCCCATGCCTACAGGGTTGCTGCCTGCAGCAGGGTTATTATAAACTTCTTGGTGGCGAGTACAGGGGGGAGTACCTGGTCTTGCCCTCTGGTTCTCACTATACTTCTGTTCTAAGCAAATTAATGTTTTTCATTGTTCCTCCCCTTAACAGATATTTCCAATTTTCATAGCACAATTATATTAATTACTAATACAATTTAAATTTTCCGTTCAAAAATGTTAAACAGCTATCTAAAGCACTTAGAGTAGTGAGGTTTTCACTTGTCTTTCACAAAGTACAGTATACATTTCTATGTTTTAACAAGTCTAAAACAAAATTAAGGCACAAGGTAAGAATGTAAATAACAACAGTTTGAATGGGTTGGTTTGTATTACTGTTACAAACTAAGGTGAACTCCACATAATGTACACAGGGAGTTAGGGGCTCTTCTGGTCAGTAGAGCTCGATAGTGATACGTATATATTGACACACACACACACATTTGTTTTCTCAGGTAAGACAGCAGCCGAATGCACAGAGCCATGCACCCAGAGCCGTGTTTCTGGGTGTGCTCAGCCCATGTCTGCATGTAGGGGTATGTGCAGAACTAGTACACACACACAGGTGTGACGGTGGTCACAGGGGTCTTAGGATGAGGGAAGAGTCTTAGATCTGACTCCATGTTACAGAAGGCTTGATTTATTATTTTATTATATATATTACATTAAAACTACACTAAAAGAATAGAAGAAAAGTTTTCATCTCAGAAGGCTAGCTAAGCTAAGAATAGAAAGGAAAAGAATGATCACAAAGGCAGCTGCCTCAGACTGTCTGTTTGAGCCAGCTCTGCTGTGATTGGCCATAAATTCCAAACATCCACATGGGCCAACCACAGATGCACCTGCTGCATTCCACAGCAGCAGAAAATTGTTGTTTACATTCTGTCCCTGAGGCATCTCAGCTTCTCAGGAGGAAAAAATCTTAAGGAAAGATTTTTAATGAAAAGATGTCTGCAACACACGAGTATTTGTTTACAGGTATAGAGCCTTGGCATACAGAGGTACCTGTTAGCAGCACACACTCCCAGAGTTGTGCACGCTCTACTTGTACATGTTAGCACATGTTTACACACGTGTGAGTGCCACAGAGACCCTCACATACGGTGTCTACCAATGCACACATGCTCACAAACACGAGACTTGCTTGTACGTAGAACTTGTGTACATTAACACAAGCATATATATCTGTGCACAGTAATATGTGTAATGTTATTAACACACATATCTTACATAGGGCTATGCTCACACTTGCAGAGCCTATGCACACTCACAAACACAGGGCTGTACACCAACTAAGTCATACCTGAGAGAAAAATTTAACACACATGCACAAAATAATGCACACAACACGTGTACACTTTGGTACTTGTGTGTGCACTCAGAGCTTTGCACACTGGCACACACAGGTATTGCATGTGCAGACTCACACACTTGGTACACATGTACCCATAGATGCACACTGGCACATATGTGTAAAGCAGTCCCCAGAGCTCTTCTGGGAAGAGAGTAGTAGGATATCTACTGTTTGTTGCTACACTGTAGTATTTTACCCTCTGTGCCTTTGGGGTGGGATCAGACAGTGTTGTTTTAAAGGAAAGGTTAAAGAAAGACTGTGTTGGACTCCTGTCCCCCATCTCTCACCCCACAACAGTGGGAGGGCACAAAACAGAGCAATTGTTGTTGTTCCGTCCTCCTGCAGGGGCTTGATTGGCATGAAGGAGAGGCTATTTATTTAGACTGTGGAGACTTGGACCAGCACCCCTCCTACAAAGTACATCTTCAGCATAACAAGCATAAAAATTTTGGCTTATCTCCCTCACAAGGAAAAGAGGCCTTTTCCTTGAAATGAACACAAGCCAGAACCAGAGGGAAAGGCAGTGGAAAGAGAGAGAACAAGGCACAGCACTGGCCGCCACCCGCCCCCAGAATGATGAAAACACTGAGGCATTTCCCAGCAGACAAGACTGAAGGCTTTGAAATGAAGAGGCCCCAAACCCTCAAACTTTCAGTGTTCCCATGGCACACATCAACATGTCTCACCCTGTAGCTCCACTCTTCTAAGGCTACGTACAGATCCGCTGCATCCTCTCAGAAGAAAGCAACACAAAAACTAAACTCAAGTCCTGTTCCCCCAGCTACTCAAACAAGAAGCCATCTGTCCTCCCTTGCCAGGTAAAATTTAAGAGGATTTCTGATACAATGAACAGCACTTAGAAACACAACACAGATTCCCATTGAACTAGTCCTTCCACTGCCTAAACCATTCAACACAATCAGGCAGTGCATCAAATAATCCCCCACACAGACAGTCAAATAAACAGGGCAGGAGACTTTTTCCCCTTTTAATGCTTTTATTAAAAGTGATCAGCTCAGGATTGGGAAGCTCAATGGGGCTGCAGTCTCTGTCATCTCTCCTGGAGTGACTCAGAAGAGGAGGATATGCACAGCTTTGTCCACTAGGAGCAGAGCTGGGGGTCCAGTCCTCATGGGAGTTTTTTGGGGCGTGACCCAGATGTTGACCTCCGCAGCTTTTCTCTCCGGGTCCCAGTGTGGGATGATTTTCTTGCTCAGGGTGAGGGCCACGAAGGTTTTCAGCATCTCTGCAGGCTCAGCACGCTGTTCCTCACGTTCAGACATCACTCCAATTTCCCAACTCTATATTGGCTCATTGTTTTGGGGGTCTTTTCAGTACGTTTGGAGTAGTATCTTCTCATGGCATGCTGGTCCTTATTTTGCATGCCCCCTGTGGTAAATAGGTATGATTCGTGCTAATAAAATTGAAACAGTAATCAATATTTATCAGGTAATATTTAATATTTGGGAATAATAAAAATAGTTAGACGTTGTAATGCCAAAAGAAGAGAGGGAGAGGAGGGGCTCCACCCCCCACCTCCCGGCAGATGTTCACAAGGACAGGAGGAAAGAAGCTGAAGATACAGTTGCTAAAAATGAACAAGAACCTGATCAGGTCCCAGAAAAATCCTAATTATAAGGCATTTATTACTTCGATATGTAGATGCAGCGATATGTACTCTTGGCTTACATTGTACTGGCTTGGTGCGCATGTGTAACCCAAAGGTGAATTAAAGGACAAAGAGGAAGACTACAATTCTTCATCAATGAAGACCCCCCAAAGACTTGTGCGACCACCGAACTGAGTGGTGGTGCATGCGCAGTAAAGGTGTTAATGAGGGCGGAGATAGGTAGATGACGAACCAGCACTAGGAGAATATGGTATTAACACATGGTATATAAGGGAGTAATTTTCACTTGGCAAGCTTGTATGTGAGGTGGCATGGGTCCAAGAGCCCTGCACTCTGTACCCCGCAGTTATTTTTTTTGCTTATGTGTTATTATTAGAACCAAATTGTCCCTTATTTATATATTTTTTCTAAAGTATTCAATTAAAATTGTTGCTATCTCAAATATTGTTTAGTTTTTTTATGAAGGGATAATTGGGCAAACATAACAATTTTGGTGCTGAAACCCGGGACCCTCTTAACCCCAGGGAGGTGGATAGCTTCTGGGAAGGACCTCCCCACCAGACTTTTAAGTGGTCCCAAGGCTAGACCACTCTCCCTTGGGAAAAGAGAATCTTTATTACAATAACACATAAGCAAATTAGTTATTAAAAGCACGCAGAAGAAGCTCCCATCAGTGCCGGCTTATAGGAAAGAGAGAGTACCCATATAAAACTGCTTTGTGCACAAAGACCCTTTTGAGAAAAGGAGGCTGTGAGTACCACTGGGGTTTTGGGTCTGGGGGGCGGCTGTATGCATGTGTGAGTGTGTGTGGAGTATCTGAGATGGGGGCTGGGACAGTCCCGGACCCCAAATCGAGAAGGTCCTCCCAGTACTGCATTTTTGCGCTCTCTGCGAGGAGACCGGCCGGGAAAGGAGGGAAGTGAAAGAAAAGTGAACGACTGGGGACCCCGGGAGGTTTAACCCAGGCGGGAGGAGGAGGTCCCTGGTCCAGGCACCTGTGGGAAGGTCCTTGGGCAGGAGGGAGTAGGGAGACTGAGGAGAGTGACTGAATAGGTTCGATTTCCTTGGAGGGGTTGGTAGCAGGCTGTTTAGTATGTGAGATGTGTATGTGTTTTAGATGGTGAGAGGACGGGGCTAATCAATTGAGAAAGAGGGAGAGATAGGAGTGGAACAAATAGATTGCAGAGGGAGAAATAGAAGTGGAACAAGTAGATTGAAAAGGCAGTGTGACAGAGTAGTGAGAAAGTTGAACCACGAGGTGAGTGGGGGAAAACTAAGATTTTCCTGGTACCGAGGATCTCTTAGTTTGTTGCTGCCAGAAATGGGTCAGGGTAGGTTCTTTGACCCAGGTGCTGCAGATTGTGTGAAAAATCCGCAGGAGTTTAGAGTATCTAGGAACCGTGAGGGGGGTTCTCAGGAAGGGAGCATTCCTCAGGACAGCCCACTGGGGATGATGATATGGTTTTGGGATGAATGGGAATCCCGAAGGGGAAAAATTAAACAGAAAATGATTAAGTATTGCATGTTTGAATGGACAAAAGAAATGATCCAGAAAGATAATTTATTTTGGCCCAAGTTTGGATCATTTGAGGATTGGATTTGTCAGGCTCTAAACATATATGTGAATTCAAAAAACCCTGTTAATCAGGAGGAGAGTGAGTATGCTGTCTTATGGAGTCCTGAGGGGAGAAGTAAGTCTGTTGTTCAGAGGCAGGAGAGGGGACATAATATAGGAAAAGCTTTGAGTGAGCATCAGAAAAAAGATGAGTCCCTGGCAGAATGGTTAGAAAGATTAAAAAGAGACTTGCAATTATATTCAGGTATAGATACTAATACTGCAGTAGGGCGCATTCTGTTAAAAACTCAGTTTGTGACCAGATCTTGAGGTGACATCAAGAGGAAGCTAGAAAAATTAGAAGACTGGCAGGACAGGGGACTTTCAAGAGTTACTGAGAGAAGCACAAAGGGTGTTTCTAAAGAAAGATGAAGAAAAAAAAAGTAGAAAACAGATGCCAGAATTTTAGTGGCAGCAGTTCAAGAAATGCAGGAGCTTTGAATACAGAAAAATCTGCAGGGAAAAACAAACAGCCGATGTCAGGATCTATTTTGAAGAACACAGGACCTGTGCATTTTTCCCGCCACAAGAAAAGACTCTTAAAAAATTCTTGTCCTACTTTAAAAGGTGCAGGACCTACCTGTTTTTATTGTCATAAAAAGGGGTACCTGCAGAAAAATTGCAGAAAGAAATAGCATGATGAGAAAACTTCTCAGGAGAATCAGAGAAGTTGAGTTCTGTTTAATGAAGGGGACCGAAACATCACCAGAAGAGGCTTTGATAAAGCTAAAAATAAGTCCTAATAGCGAAGAAGTTATATTTTTAGTAAATACAAGAGTTTCTCAGTCCACAGTGACAAAATTACTCCAGGGATGTGAGGTAACTTATGAGCGAGTTCCAGTAGTCGGAATTACAGGAGAGGCTTTTCCCGTTCCTGTAAAAAAAGGGGTGCAAATTGAAACAGATGACAAATTTAGAGTAAATGATCTATTGTTGATACCAGAAGCCGAGAATAATTTGTTAGGCAGAGATCTAATAATAGCCTTAAATTTACAGATAAAACCCTGTGAAGGAAAACTTAAAATTTATTCTTTAACTGAAGAAGATAATCTGGAAATTAATGATACAGGTTAGCATTCCGGTGAAGTGGCAAAAAACTCAGGGTAAAGGAGTCTGGTCCCCTTAGTCTCTCCTGGTCAGCACAAGCCTGTGAGCTTTATGCATTACTCCGTGCATTATTAATACTAGAAGGGCAAGAAGGGACTATTTATACGGACTCCAAATATGCTTTTAGTGTAGTACATACTTTTGGAAAAATTTGGAAGGAAAGGAGACTTATAAACACTCATGGGAAAGGATTAGTACACAGGGAATTGATAATTCAGGTACATGGAGAATTGATAATTCAGATAATTGAAGCTTTAAAAGGCTCAAAGAAAATAGCAGTAGCTCATGTAAAGGAGGGAGGGATATTAGAGTCAGAGAGAATAATTTGGCTGACAAAGAAGCAAAAAGAGCAACCTTAAGAAAGAGAGATACTGAAATCATGATCTTACAACAAAATAGAAATTCAGCAAGAGACACTTTCCATTAGCAGAACTGGCAGCTATAAGGAAATTCGGAGCAACATTTAAGGAGAGAAAGTGAGTTCTTCCTGATAGCAGAGTAATGATGCCATAACCAGTGGCACGTTAGATTTTAGATAACTTGCATAGATGGACACACTGGGGAACAAGAGTCCTTTGTGATCACTTTTTAAAATTGTATGGGTGTACAGAGATATCTGAAATTAGAAAACAAATTACCCAGGAGTGTCTTACCTGTCAAAAGGTAAATAAGAAAGTGTTAAAGAGCCCTCCTCTGGAAGACGCAAAACAGCCTGCAGACTATTTGAAAAGATCCATGTTGATTTTACAGAATTGCCTAAAGTGGGTTGGTGGAAATATTTGTTAGTTATAATAGCTCAATTAACTCAGTGAGTTGAAGCATTTCCAGCAGTTCGGGCTACAGCTCAAACGGTGGCTAAAATATTGTTGGAATATGTAATTCCAAGAATGTGAAAATATAGTGAGATTTAAGTTAATCTTTATTAACCCTGATTTATTAAGAAGGAACTAGGCATCCTGGAGTGGCTGCCGACCGCAATTCCCTTGATCTCAGAGGCAGAAGAACGCCAGTGGAAAAGAATAAAAGAGACTTTCTTAATCGGTGAGAACAGCTTAAAAAGATCGAAGATCTCCTCCAGAGTCATCCACCAATTGATTACAGAACTGCAATTCCAGCAACTGAGAATGATAACACCTGTTGTTGAAAGAGTACAAGTAAAATGTTGGGAGTGCGGTAAACATGGTGTCATCCATAGATATGTATTGTTTGCATACTTTGCTTTAATTCATGGTAGAGAGTAAGTAAAAGGGAAGAGGAGAGACAATTAATTTTCTTGTTTTGCTGTGGTTATGTATTTAGCCAGCTAACTACAGAACGCATTGCTCGTGATTTTTTTTAGATACCTTTGAGATTGAGAGACGGGAGCCTTCCAGCAGCAATTGGATTAATAGAGATCTTAGATCAATTGGTTCTTGCTATATTGGCTATAGCACAAATAAGAGAACGAACAATTCATAATATTATAGACCAGTGTTTCATAATTGATAGTTGTTGATTAGGAAATCTTATTGTAGTTGGCATATCCCTGAAATTTTGAAAAATATAGATTTATGGAATTCCGGCCTAACCTTTTTCCCTCTTCTTTTAATTTTAATTATTTCTTCTTAACCAGCCAGAACTGGGAAATAGCATTTAAAAGGAGACAAGCAAACTCTGTAGAGCTGTAGGTACCAAGGAAACTAAAAGCACCAGTGACTAGATCCCTAGATATTACCTTTGCTACTGAGAAGACTGGCGTCTCGGCCCTTAGTCGCAACCCAAGAGGCCTTGAGAAAAGCAGAAAGGTAGATTTCCTAAGGATTATTTTCACTGTGATCATTCTGGTACCCTAAGCGATTGGTCAAAGCCAGAAAGCCACACCGGACAGAGTTTTGGCAATGAAAAAGCAAACAAGGCAAAACCAAGTCCCAGCAATTTCAACATTTGTGACTATTGCAATCACCCTGTGTGGGTTAAAAACAAGATAGAGTCTGTGTTTGTGATACACCCATATGTTAGCTCTGTCTGCTACAATCGCAGCAGCTTTATAGATGTTTGTGTTAAAGAAGGAAAGATGTATAGGGTAAGGAAAAATTTAGGATATAATGGACGAGCTCCTTATCCCCATGGTAATCAGATTTACCCTCAGTATGAAAGATTCTTTTGTTTTGATAGGCATAAGAGGCCAAGAACTAAGAGAAAAAAAAATCAAAAGAAAACATGAAAGAAGAAAAAGAAACAAAGGAGAATAAAGGAAAGAACAGGAGAAAAGAGTCGAAAGAATTGGCTGAATTGTATAAACAGCTTAAACAGCACTACAAAGATTAATACCTGCCAGCCTCAAATAAGAATCTGTTTGTAGGGTTGATGCAAGAGATTGCTACAGAATTAGGATTATCCAAATGTTAGATTTGTGGAGGTCTAAAAATGGCTGAAAGATGGCTGTGGAAAGGCAAGAGCTTAGCTCCAGAACAATTTTTAAAATGGAATCACACCCAAATTTCTGGAACATTGGAGAGACCTGAAGGATAGATTCTAAGCCATCAAGTAATTAGAATAATTTGTATACCTCGAGAAGGAAGAAAATTTATTAAAGTAGTGGGGCATAGTCCTTGCAAATCCACATTGGTAGTCAATAATAATATTTGCTCAAAAGTTTGGCAACCTGAAACCCCTGTTCGATATTGAGGACCAATAAAAGAAATAAACTGTGAATGAGATGAACAGATTAATTTATGCTGGTACAGAAGTCCTGGAGCTAACCCCTACCAATCCATCAACAGCCTGAAATCTTATTAGGAACAGCCGGAGAAAACTGATCAGAAATGGAAAGCCCCAGATAGGATATATTAGATTTGTAGGTAACGAGCATACAGTGAGTTACTTCAAAAATGGAGAGAGGATGAATGGCCTACAGAAAGAATGATAGCATATTATGACCCAGCAACATGAGCTCAAGATGGGTCATATGAAGATACAAGACCCCAATTTACCTGTTGAATCAATTAATAACGCTCCAAGCAGTAGTAGAAGTAGTGTTAAATCACACCTCTGGTACTTTAAAAATTTTGGCCAAGCAATATTCACAAATGCAGGCATTTGTGTACCAAAACAAGATTGCCTATCTGTTAGCAAAAGAAAGAAAAGTTTGTAAGAAATTTAATGAATCTGAGTGCTGTGTAAAACTGATGATTATGAGGAAGCTATTACAAAACTTACACAGGAAATGAAAAGAGTAGCTCATGTGCCAGTACCAAAAGTGAAATTCAATCTTGAAAGCAGATTGGTGAGATAACCTCTTTAGAGGTGTTTGGTAAAAAAGTTAAAGTTCATGTTGTTATGTTCAATTCTAGGACTTTTGTTTCTGCCTTGTATGATTCTGTGTTTTATTAGGCTAATTCACTTAGTGATTCAAGAAATGCAGATTATAAAAATGTCTCTAGATTCACAATCAACAGAAAAAGGAAAAGTTTGAAGCTGAAAGGAGACAATGAAAAAAATCTAAATTTTGAAGAATATAAAGGATATCAAGGCACAGCCTTTTAAATACAGCACGAATCAATGATCAAAAAGAGAAATGAAGGATTAGTGGTAAATAGGTATGATTCGTGCTAATAAAATTGAAACAGTAATCAATATTTATCAGGTAATATTTAATATTTGGGAATAATAAAAATAGTTAGACGTTGTAATGCCAAAAGAAGAGAGGGAGAGGAGGGGCTCCACCCCCCGCCTCCCGGCAGATGTTCACAAGGACAGGAGGGAAGAAGTTGAAGATACAGTTGCTAAAAATGAACAAGAACCTGATCAGGTCCCAGAAAAATCCTAATTATAAGGGATTCATTGCTTCGATATGTAGATTCAGCGATATGTGCTCTTGGCTTACATTGTACTGGCTTGGTGCGCATGTGTAACCCAAAGGTGAATTAAAGGACAAAGAGGAAGACTACAATTCTTCATCAATGAAGACCCCCAAAGACTTGTGCAACCACCGAACTGAGTGGTGGCGCATGCACAGTAAAGGTGTTAATGAGGGTGGAGATAGGTAGATGACGAACCAGCACTAGGAGAATATGGTATTAACACATGGTATATAAGGGAGTAATTTTCACTTGGCAAGCTTGTATGTGAGGTGGCACAGGTCCAAGAGCCCTGCACTCTGTACCCCGCAGTTATTTTTTTTGCTTATGTGTTATTATTAGAACCAAATTGTCCCTTATTTATATATTTTTTCTAAAGTATTCAATTAAAATTGTTGCTATCTCAAATATTGTTTAGTTTTTTTATGAAGGGATAATTGAGCAAATATAACACCCCCCTCCTACGTCTCCTCCCTTCTCCTCACTGTCTGGGGAGGTCCTCTCCCTTCACTGTCTCGGGAGAAGAGCCATAAACAGTAGCCCCAGCCAGGGCCTTTACTGATACAAAAAAGAACCATTAACGACAACGACTTGTAATTATCATAACAAACAGGTAGCACTTTAGCAGCAACAGTGGTCTGACTAGTTTTTGTAACCTTTTTCTTCACAAAAAAAAAAAAAGGCAGATTTTTTGTTTATAACTGAGAGAACACCTTGGCTCCGACACTACTAAGATGTGATGCTGCGAACAGCACCCCTGTGCAAAGTCTCTACAAGGTACCTGGAAACTGCTTTCCCCCTGAAAGCCCTGCAAGTTCACAAATGAAGTGACCCCAAACACACCAATGAAAGTGGAATGCTATCAGAGGCCTCCCAAGCCATCCCACAATGTCAATCACAACTGGATCTGCACACAAAACTTACCAGTAATGTACAACATCCAAATATGTGACAGTGAGCAAGAACTTCCTACAAATGCACTGCTCAAAGAGCAAATAAATAGGTTATGGTATTCTCTACCCCTTTCACACCTATACTGTTGTGTTTTCTCAAGGGATACCTCTTACCTTTTTACTAAAAAGGGGGTGCTTTGAAATAACTACCAGTTCCTTTGACAGAACCTGTCTCCTTGAATAGTTAAAAGGAGGGAGAGGGAGAAAGAAAGAAAAGAAAGAAAAAGGAGGGAAGGAGGGAAATAGGGAAGGAAGGAAAGGAAAGGAAAGGAAAGGAAAGGAAAGGAAAGGAAAGGAAAGGAAGAAAGGAAGGAAAGGAAAGGAAAGGAAAGGAAAGGAAAGGAAAGGAAAGGAAAGGAAAGGAAAAAGGAAAGGAAAGGAAAGGAAAGGAAAAAAGGAAAGGAAAGGAAAAGGAAAGGAAAGGAAAAAGGAAAGGAAAGGAAAGGAAAGGAAAGGAAAGGAAAGGAAAAGGAAAGGAAAGGAAAGGAAAGGAAAGGAAAGGAAAGGAAAGGAAAGGAAAGGAAAGGAAAGGAAGGAAGGAAGGAAGGAAGGAAGGAAGGAAGGAAGGAAGGAAGGAAGGAAGGAAGGAAGGAAGGAAGGAAGGAAGGAAGGAAGGAAGAAAGAGAGAAAAGGAGAAGCTTTGCCTTCTTGGAAAGTAAAAGCAAAACATATTCTCAGAACACCAGTGGAAGCAGCTGCAAGGCACTCACTTGGTGCTCTTGTGTTTGCGCATCTCTATGCTGATGTATAACGCAGAGGAGTTTCTTCTGCTTGATACCTTGGCCAGCCTCTCTGGGCACAGCTGCCCCCCGCCCTGGCACACCCAAGTTGCTGCGGGCTGTGGCGGCCTTAATTACAATGATTTGAATCTCCCAAGACCGTTGCTGGGGAGGGGGGGTATAGGAGGCCCCTAAAATATATGTACTGTGTAAGTGGTCTTTGAGTCCATGTAAATTATATCTGAATTGTATCTGAATATCTTTGCCCCGGAAGGTCCTAGTTATTCTTGATGGGCTGCAGCTGCGATGTCCTTCATTGGGCAGCAGCTGTGGCCAGTCAAGGTAACTGGGATAAAGGGGGTGGGCAGGCCAGTTGGGGAGAGTCTCAAAGGAACCCTGACTGAGGAAGACCCAGAGTCTGTGCTGCGAAGATCTGCTGCCCACGAGAAAACACCAGAAAGGTACAGGACTCGTGAAACATGCTAAATACAACCGGGGGGTTTCACATGTCCTGCCTTTCCTTTGGCCTTGGGATTCAGCAAGACCTGCCGCCTGGGGGTTGTAACACTTGCTGATGCTCACGCAGGGCCGGGCCACCTGCCTGCTGGAGGTTTTTTTTTCAGTGGACCTGGAGCAAGTTACAGCACACTGCCGTGGAGGAATTGTGCTCGGCCAGGACTGGCTGCCAGTCCCTGCACTGGTCCGCTCCCACTCTGCATCTAGTCAGCCCCACACTGGGGGGCTCTGAAGAATCTCTTGCACAACTAGAAGTTTTTGACTCTTAGTGGTCTCTACTGAGACAGAATGGAAATTTTCCAGAGTAGAAATTCATTTTGATTTAGGTGAAATGTACATCTTTGAATTATTTGAATTAAGTCTGTAGCTTGCAAACATAGCTGTTTAGTCTGACTGCCTGTTCTTACAAAAAGCCTATGCTCTAAACACCTGCTTCAGCCGAAGGACAGAGATGGGGGGGGGTGGGGGGCGGGGGGCCTTGAACTCTGAAACAGACAGAGAGGCTGCTATGGAAAGCAGGGTCAAAATGACCCAGGAATTCTTTCTGATAAAGAAAAAATAAGCAGCAAATGTCATGCGAAATCAGTAGAATGAATGCGTATGAACCTATTGTGAAATTGCATGCATATGTATTTGAGAGGGAGATAAAAATGGATCTGGAGTTCCCTGAGGCATGCATGTCCTGTTTATGGGAACGATTCCTACATGTGTCCAGCACAGTAATAAACATATTGGTGTTATAAATTATCAAATCGGGAGCCAAATTTATAAGAAAATTTAGCAATGATTTATTAGATTGATCAGCAAAACAGAATTTCAATCAGAAAAAAAAAAAACCAAACACCACAGCCAAGGGCAGTGTCAACCCCGGAATCGGCCCTGGGTGAACCTGGATCTGACCACCAAAATTTCGGAGTCTCCCCCTCGGTTCACACCTGGCTGCTTTGCGCAGAGAGCTTTTATACAGTTTATTCTGCCTGAGGCAGAGATGACTGAATGTTCCTTTGTGTCCCTCCACATGCAGAACTGGGGCCATACATGTGCAGGGTTAGACAAAAGTCCAGTTCCTGGTGTCTAGATGTTGTCAGAGCACTCTGGAAAAGTCAGTATTCACATGTAAAGGGTGGCGCTGGTAATCAGTGTAGTAGATGCAATCTTCGAGGTGCGAGATCACTCTTGCATTCCAGGGAAGTCGGTGATCATCGCTCAGGAAGTTTCCATTCATACGTTAACAGACTCGATATTATCTTAACGTCGTGTGGGAACTAATTGAATAAAAATAAGACTCTGCTCCCGGCTGGGGTGGTCAAAAGACATTGCTTGGATTTTACAATATTTTATATATTAGTAGCATGAATTATCTCTACCATATACTACATCAGCTTTACAACTTTCACAAAAGTTGTGGAGTTTGTTTGTTTCTGAAAATCACTACACAGAACACATCCCACAGCATTGCCGCCAGGCTGGTGACAGCTGTAATTACACAGCTGAGCCCGTTTGCTACCCTGGTGGCAGCACACAGCTGAATGTCTCAGTCCACAAAAGTACATGTCCCATTGCTGGCAGCCTGCACCGACAGACCTCCGGGCTCTAATGCCCTTCCCCGCCCCCCCCCAGCAGCGCCGAGTTCAAAGGTACTTGGCGCCAGCAGTCCAGTGCCTCCAAACTCCCCTGGTCCACAAGTGTAGATTTTGCTGCCGGCAGCCCTGGGCTCCAGTGCGTCTGATGGCTGCGGTCACCCTCATTTGGGTCAGAACCGCTGAAAGCCACTGCACTGGACATTCTTGGCTTGCTACCACCCATGCAGGCCCGCGCGGTCCTCGGCCTGGAAACCCCGTGCACTCAGAGAAAGCCACTGCCAGCAGCTCTTCCGCCACCTCCAGGCGCCATTGCCCATGTGGCGTCCCAATCCCACAGCTCCACAGAGGAGCTGTTATGAATAAGAAGCTTGACTAGGCCAATATTCCAGCAGCAATCAATTTATTAATTAATATGGTAAATTATGAGCAATACAGTGCTGGGTACAGTGGGGGAAGTTTTCCCTCCAACTGCACACCGATAGTTGAGGGTTACAGGTATTTATAGGGGTACTCATCATCTTTCTCAGCAGTTTCTATTCCAATTTTTACTCATCAGCAGTTTCTATTTCCCAATTTTTACGTCACAATTCTATACACTATAGTGATTTAGTTTTTCTCAGGATGTATCCCAAAAGGAGTATCCCCAGATGGTGGTGGTCCTGTTTCCGAAAGAAGAAAGACGAATCCCATCTGGTAAAGTCCAGCTCCCCAGATGTGGGTCCACCTTTTAATTGCAGAGACTATAAATCTCATAGCAGTGATGTCCAGCTTCCCTTTGGTTGAAACCATAAATCCTTGAGGTGATGGTCATCTTCTTTTCTCAAGCTGTTTTTCTCTGCTTTATTAAGGCGTGAGATAAGCATATTTCCTTTATATATATTCCAAAGCTATAGTTTCAAAGATACAAGTAATATTCTAAAATTATACTTCAAGAGGTTATTTTTGCAGAACTCTTTAAGGATTAACAATAAGCAAAAAAGCAAGATCCCTAACACTTTAATTCCAATGCTCCTAAATCAACCAGAGTTAATTGCAAACAAAAGATAGGTTCAAAGGCCTTCTTCCATGCTTTATTTTCCTCAGTTATTATTAGAACTCGCAACTGTCCCACTGTCAGTCTCCACACATATCGCAATCACAAAAACACACATTGCCTGTTTGTACCTGACACGAGACACAGGCATGGTGAACCCCGTGCTCCAGCCACTCTCTGACCGCCAACAGCACTGCACACAACTTCGACATCATGCTTTCATCAGTCTCCCCCTGTCCCCACTGGGCCAGCGCGCACTGGAAACTTTCCGCGCCCCCTACCGACCACATGGTCCCGCTCGGCCTCTGGCCCGAAAACTCCACGCATTCGGCGAAAGCCACCACCGGCAGCCCTCCCACTGCCTATGGTCCCCCGCCACCTCCGGGCGACATCACCTACGTGGCATCTTGATCCCACAGCTCTACAGAGGAGCCACGGTGGACTCTGCGCCCAGCATAGCTGAAAACACCACTCTATGCAAACTTGGCCCCTGGACATATCCACACCCACTGATCAGGAAAACCACTACAGTGGCTCTGTGAAACCCTGCTCACCCTCTCCTGCAGCCCCTGCACTCCTCCTGAGTGGCGGCCCCACCGGTGCCAGCCACCACTAAGTCACTGTGGTCAGGCGCACCTCAGCTGATAAGCTCTGCATGTTATTGTGCTGCTTGCGCACCAGGAGCTTACAGCGCTCAGTACGTCGGTGCTCCATATGGAGCAGCCACGTGGTCCTTCCCATCCCCCCACCGCCCATGGACTGGGAAAGTTACCTCAACTACCCGTCCCAACACAGGCCATTTTGTGCTAAATGGTGATTTTTGCTATCACTTTAACACTGTGGCTCTCAATTTGGTGAGCTCCAAGTGCTCTTGAGCTCTTAAAAATCCCTTAATCTTAAGCATCCTGCCAGGCTGGGGGTCCCTGCTTTTGTCTTTTATGTATCCCACCTGCCGCATTTCAGCCCTTCGTCTACAAGCGTCTTGCCACCCCCAGGGTTCCCCCCCTTCTTCTCTTACACGTCCCGCCCTGTTTCCAATTGTCAACTATCCTGAAGCTTCAACAGACCAGGATGGATCTGTATATTACCAATGCGAAGCTCACGTTCATATACTGGAATTATGGAACTATTTTCTGGCCAAAATAATTATGAGGATCTTTTACCGTAAGCACACTCCCAAAACTACTTCACTCGCACTTTGGGCATACACACATATTTACTCACAATCCTCTAGATCCTTCTTCTTTTTCGTTATATAGTCCTTTGCAGTCCCCAGTGTGAAAAACGCCAATCACTTGTTTTTAAAATATTAAAAAGTTTAATAATAATAAAAAGGTTAAAAAGAATAGTAACACAATTAGAGCCATAACAGCTTGGACAAACTAAATTAGGACAATATGAGACAATAAAAGCAAAGAGTTACGGACGTCCGGGTACCTTTTCCTGGGCAGCATAAGCCCGAAAAGGACACCCGCTTAACAAAAGATTGACCCTTAAAAGCAATAGCCTGTTGCATAGGCATACACTTCGTACATGATGCATAAATTCCGTTCAAATGCAGGCTGCTATCTGACAATTGTCAGCTTTGTCAGCTTCCTTCCTTCTAATCTCACTGGAGTCTCCAAGGCGGAAAGAAGTTCGTTTCTTCTGATAAGAAGGTAATAAATTCTTTTCTCTGAAATATTTAGGTATCCTGTGGCTGCTATCTGGTGTGAGTGCTTCATTCCTTTCATTCCCTTCTTAAAACAATTCTGCTAAGGTAGTTTCTATTTTAACAGTTTTCATAACCTAAAACTATATTTAACACAGTACTTAAGAGAATTAATACAACATTACTTTCTAACACAACACATACAATATTCATATATTATTTGTGAAAAGCCAATCATAAAATACATGCATTTTTCACACCAGGTTTACCTGCGATCACTGATGGTCCCAAGGGAAGTTTTTAGATCTGCTAAAATCAGCAGCGGCGCCATTCGTCCTAAATCTCCTGGGTCATGGGCAAAGAGGCTTTATATCCTGGGCATGAGTCCTCATTGTGAGAAACAACCACTCACTATGAAAATTTAAAAAGGTTTATTAAACCTTGACAAAAATACAACAAAAGGACTATATAAGGAAAATTTCGCAGTGCTGGGAACTGCCCTCATGGATACCACACATAAACTCACAATCCTCTAGATCCTGCTTGTTACAAGTAAAAAAAAGCTGCGAATTTTTAAAAAAGGTTGCAGAGTGAACAGGTTAAACTAGTTGCTGGCAAGGTGGAGTTCTACCCGTTTGTTTTTGTAATCACCAGTCGTTTTCGTTAACTACTCCTTTTGTATCATTATGGCCCTGCCTAAAGCTAAGTTGATAGCCCTTCTCCTCGGACAGTGAAAAGAGGGGACATGGGGGTGGGGGGGACATCAGAGGGCATGCAAAATAACTTTGGAAATAGCATACCATGGGAAGCGACCCCACCAAACTTACCAAAAAGACCCCAAAATCAACGAGCCAAGACAATTAAGAGATCAAAGTGATGTCTGACATGAGGAACATAGTACCGAGCCTGCAGAGATGCTGAGAGCCAGGACCCCGGGACGGCAAAACTCAAAAGTTGTAACATGGGGTATACCCCCACTGATCTCATGAGGACGGGACCCCACCCCCCCCCACCAGCTCTGCCCCCTAGTGGACAAAGCTGCACATTCCTCCTCCTCCGAGTCACCCTGGGAGGGACGATGGCGAAACCGCGGACCCGTCGAGCCCCCCAGTCTCGAGCTGATCACTTTTAATAAAGGCATTAAAAGGAGAAAAAGTCTCCTGCCCAGTTTATTTCACTTCTCCTTCTTCTTTTTAGTTCGTGGCCGGATGCTCAGTCTTTTATACCCCTGGGGGTTGCATCAGCCAGCCCTGGCTCCGCCCAAAGTCTGTCAGTCAGCTTTTCTTTACCATTTATCAGTGGAGACTGCTTTCTTGTAACTTGATTGGAGATCAGGTGTTGCCATGCCGCACCCCCTAAGCAAGAAGCTTTTCCATTCCCAATTGTCCCATTCAAGGGGCACATGTGCACGCCTTCTTTTTACCTGTCCTAGACAACCCCGGCTATCTGATGGTCACAATATGGGGGAAAAAGGGAACTATGGGGAGAACTGAGGACATCTAAACTACAATAATATAACTATACATCACTAAACCTTTTCTTAATATTCACACAATAATGAGATGATTTGCTCTCACAATTAAGTTATCCCTTAATTGCGAGAGCCAATCATCTCATTATACATCTATAACATCTGACAAATTGTTCTGTGAGGAGGGGGACTGATGTTGCATCCATGTCCTCTTCCCATCCCAGGCATCCCAACTCTCTGCTTCCTTCTCCAGCCCTTGGCTGTGGCTGGAGCAGAGCTACAAACATCCCAGGTATTGCTTCTGGGGCCAGACAAAACCTGCAGTGCTTTGATTCTACTCCTAAAACCAGCGTGCACAACAGAAGGAAGAACTGTTTAATTAGCCTGGTAGAAAGAGACCTTCTTTTCCTGGTCCCTTCACAAGTCTGTTTACTCTCACTGCTATCCAAGCAAAGGCAGAATTGTCACAACCGCTTTAGGCACTTGCTGGAAACTGAGATCACAAGTCCTTTGTAATTCATGGGGATTTGCCTTTGGCCCCTATTGTCCCTTTTGGGACGCAGGGTTTTGAGGATGAAGAGGAGACGAGAATCTTGACTCCATAATTAGAAGACTTGATTTATTATATTATATATATATTACATTAAGACTATACTACAAAGAGATAGAAGGAAGAAGTTCTCAGAAGGCTAGCTAAGAATAGAATACCAAGAATGATAACAAAGCAGCTGGCTCCGACAGAGAGCGAGAGCCAGCTCTGTCATGACTGATCAAGAAATCCAAACACCCATAGAAGGCCAATCACAGGTGCACCTGTTACATTCCACAGCAGCAGATAACAAATGTTTACATTTGTGGCTGAAACTGCAGCTCTCAGAAGAAAGAAATCCCAAGAAAGGATTTTTCACAAAAGATGTCTGCAACAGGCCCCAGCAGTTAGAGGATCATTATTGAAATCTTTCATCACTCTGTTTGCTCCTGTTTACTAGCACGGGTTATTGACTGTACCTCCTATGCTTGATCACATTCCAGCTTTACAAACAGAAAAGTCCTTGGGAATACACAATTCTGAGAATATACAATTTCACCTTATGTGCTGTGACTACAAGGTAAAAAACCACAAAGAAAAAGACACAACAACAAAAGAGTACAGTGGGGTGAAATTCTGTTTTCTCATTCGAGAATCACTCCCAGGAGCTATGCAGCTGAAGTAGATTTACATTCAAGTAGATTAGAGCAGATTTAGTTCCTAGATTGTCACTTATATCTGCCTCTTATCTCATCATTGTCGTGCTTGCACTATACTGTCAAAACTATTGAGGAAGGATGCCTTCATTTAACATTGAATCTGTAATTCCAACTGTATGACAATGAGGCTTTAGCCTGCTGCTGAATTTGGCTTCTACTTCTGTTCTTTTAGGAAAAGAAGATGTTCAGACCCCTAACATTTTCCCTGACAATCATCCAAAGTACTTCTAACTCATATCAGCACTACTTTCACTTCAACTCTGACCAAGCAACATCTTGGATGGCTTTGGAAAAGGAGAAATGCAAGGTGGCTTATGTTCTTTCTAGCAGCAGAGCAAATGAGCATCCTAGGACTTGTGATCTGAGACACTTTCTTTTCAGCCTCTGCAATATCTTTATCACCTCTGGCTGTTATATTCCGTATCCATCTGTGATAATCATTCTGGAGTCATTTCAAGCTCCTATTCTTGATGTGGGTGCAACCTGAACTTGGTGTTCAGGTGCAATTGTTGTCAATAATTCTAAAATAGAAGAGTTCCTGCATTCTGAGAAGCTAAACTGCTTAATGCTCTGAGACTGAGTCTGCCCTGGGTGAATTCTCTTGGTGCTTAGACTGGCCCTGCCAGCTCCCCAAAAGTTTACTGCCAGCTTTGTTTATCAGAGGCTGCAATAATTAATTTTCTATTATTTTCCTGTGATGATGGATTAACCTTTTCAAGGATCTGAGGGAAGACTCCACCTGTGAAAAGCACAACCATGGTGAGCATTGCCATTGCAGGTACCAAGGAAGTCTGTCTGCTGCCTGCTCAGAGAATCCCCAAGTGAGCATTTCCATGTAAAGTGCTTCACACCATGCTCGATTGCCTAGAATTACAGATTGGAAATTTAAAGGCTGTGCATTGACACCAGTAAAATAAAAGGTTTTTATGCACAACAGAAGAAATACTTGACCAGTATACAGTCTTTGTAGGAGACAATCTCCAATCTCATTCTAACTGCAAAAGGAGGAAATCTGTTAAAACCAAATCACATTAATGTGTTTATGCTTATGTCTTGCAAAAATTTCTTTCTCTCTATAAAGTTTGACTCTGATGAGAAGGAAAGCTGTGTTAGGAATAATTATGTGCTTATTTTCATAGAAATGATCCACCAGTTTCTGAAGAAAACAACAGAGAAACATGCTTGAAAGATACCAACTCTAACATCACATTACCACACTCATTTTTTTCTACAAATAACAAAGTATTGAAAAATCTGAAAGTTCTTTAGTCTCTTAGACAAAAATGAACATACTCAATTGTAAAATGGTAAGTTTCATACTGAAAACTCAAAAGCAATGGAAAAAACATCCTTTTGTGGCAATATTTGGGTTAATGTTTTGTTCAGGGTGCAGTCACTGAAGAATTTGATCTATGACAGCAAAGTGGATATATCACCATCTACAAAGCAGTTAGATATGCATTCATTTTGAGAGAGAAGCCAGCAAGCTTTATCTCTCCCCACTGGCTAAAACACATAATAGCAGAAAACCCCAACCCAGCCTCTAAACTAAACAAAACAGCGGCGTAGTTCTACATTTGATTTAAATAAGCATTTGTTTGAAACCTTGCAAGACTTTGTATCCAGCAGCACTAAACAGCCTGAAGGAGGTAACACATAAAAAAGCAATCATAACTCACATCCAGGTACAAGGATGCTGCTCTTCTTGTGCAGTTCACTAAGCCTTATTCAAATAACGTCTGAAAACACTGCCCCATATTCTACTGCTAATCCCAGAACAAAGAGTAAAAAGGTTACTTCATATACACCTCAATATTGTCCCTTTTGGGACACAGGGTTTTGAGGATGAAGAGGAGACGAGAATCTTGACTCCATAATTAGAAGACTTGATTTATTATATATTATATATATTACATTATAACTATACTACAAAGAGATAGAAGGAAGAAGTTCTCAGAAGGCTAGCTAAGAATAGAATAGCAAGAATGATAACAAAGCAGCTGGCTCCGACAGAGAGCGAGAGCCAGCTCTGTCATGACTGGTCAGAAAATCCAAACACACATAGAAGGCCAATCACAGGTGCACCTGTTGCATTCCACAGCAGCAGATAACAATTGTTTACATCTTGTCTCTGAGGCCTCTCGGTTTCTCAGGAGGGAAAAATCCTAAAGGAAGGATTTTTCACAAAAGATGTCTGCAACATCTCACCCTTTTAATTAATTAAATTAAAAAGAAAAGTGTTTGTAATTTTCTCTGCTGGGCCCGTGCAGAGGAAAGCACAAACACCTGAGAGGCTATCTTTTGCCAATCCAAATCTCAATCAAGTGCTGGTGTGGAATGAACAGG
Source organism: Emberiza elegans (assembly GCA_024865655.1). NCBI lineage: Eukaryota > Metazoa > Chordata > Aves > Passeriformes > Fringillidae > Emberiza > Emberiza elegans. The sequence continues at coordinate 118,922 of JALJVW010000127.1, read as the reverse complement.
GAATCTCTTCACCTGTATAACATAAGATTCTATCAAATCACTACAACAATCTTATAAAATAAGAAAATGCAAAAAGCAATGCAAAGAAATTCAAGTCCAAGCAGCTGAGTTTCAGGAAAATTCCATGGACTCAAGATGTTCTTCTTTGCCATCTCTGGAAGTCCCTTTTGTTCCTGAGACAGGCTTGCAGACTCCTGAAACAACAAACTGCTGAAGGAAAATCTATCAATAGTTATCAAACAGATTCAAATAATTTTTAGAAGATTTCTAGAAAGTCTTGCCACAGCCCTTTATTGAACAACTTGGGCTGAAGCTAATTTTTTGGCTCTTCAATGCTTTTGAGCTGCTGCCAGCTTTTCACTCTTTTTTATTTAATTCAAAATTTTTTTTTTTTTTAATTTAATTTATATTTTGTTTGTTTGTTTGTTTTGTCAGCAAGAGCAGCAGCAAAGCAAAAGGGGCCAAAGAGAGAGGCCCTGGGGGGCCCTGGCCCATGTGGAAGGATCAGGAACCCCAGACCCGGCCCACAAAACGGTGGCCCAGGCCCAGAAGGGGGAAGCAGAACCCCCAAATCCAGCAGGAGGCCGGGCGGTGGCCCTGGCCCCAGCAGCCAAACCAAACAGCCCAGGCCCAGCCCTCCAGGCAGGCTTTGCTTTCCCACAGCCTGGCAACACACTGCCGATGGAATGGCAGAATGGGTGGCCAAAGGTTTCCTGTCCCCAAAATCACTGCGGCTTGCCAGCAGTGGGGGAGCAGAAGCTGTGCCAGGAATTCCCATCTCCGATCTAGGGATGTTTGTCCCCCACAGCAGATAAATGATGATCGCTTTTGGCTGTGCCCTATGCAATGCAAATACAAATGGTGGTGCTCCCATCTGCCTCCCGGTATCACCCCCACCCCCTCCGGGCTGGGGACCAAAGGCAGAACTGGGACCCACCCCCCCCCCGCCGCCGGGCGTGCGAGGGCAGCAGAGAGAGACGCACCTCCCAAGGGAAACCCCTGATCGAACAGCACCCAAACCAGCAAGAACTCCGATCTTAAAAACAGGCAGCCGGGCTGCTCCCACAGCCAGCTGGCGGGCCATGCCCCCCCCACAAAAGGAGAGGCTGATGCCCTCTTCCCCTGTCCCAGCTCCGCCCGCAGGGGCAGCCACGGGACAGCCCGAAGAACTCGGGGGGGAAGTCTCGCTGGAAGCAGGGGGTGATGGTGATGCTGCCGCTGCCGGGGCCGGCTCGGTGTCGGTGTCAGCAGCGTCCTGAGCCGGGGCGGGCTCAGCGTCGGTGTCAGCAGCATCCCGACCCAGTGCGGGCTCAGCGGGAGGCGGCACGCAGTCGCCAACATCGTCTGCCCCTGGCTCTGGGGTCGGCCGTGGAAGCGCAGGCGGAGAAGCCGGCGGGATCGGCACGGGCGGCGGAGGAGGCGGCGGTGGATGGTTGTTGCCTAGCGACATCGGCACAGTCGCAGGAAGCAGCGGAGTCAGCATGGAAGGCGGCGGTGCGGGCGCAGAAGCCGGCGGAGCCGCGGGCGGGACGTCCCGGGCAGGCGGCGGCGGAGCGGGTCCAGGAGGCGGCCCCGCGGGCCCCGCAGGCGGGGTCTCAGGGACCGGTGCCGCCCCGCTCTCTGAGCGGGGCAGGGCCCAGGAGACCGGCCGGGGCGGTGCCGGCAGGGCTGCCAGAGGCGGCTCCCCATCCCCCGCACAGGAACGGGGGGAGGAAAGAAACGGCATCTGAGCATGCTCCGAAGACGCAGAAAAAAAACTTTTTCGGCTCGGGACGAAACTTCGCCCCCCCCACTGCGGTTTGGGGGGCTGAGAAGCAGGCAATCGTCCCCCTCCAAAGGGTGGTCTCCCGGAGGGAACCGGGGGGAACGGAGCATTCCCCCTGCAGCGAGCAATCCAGGGAAAAACAGCTGCTCTCCGTTTCAAGACTTGAAAAAGCAGCCTGAAAGCTGGGTAGACCTTAGGACATCCAAACCCACGCTCAAAACAGAACTGAAAAATGGAGTCCATGCACTCCCATACAAACAGGTCGAGAGCATAGAGCACATTAGTAAAAAATCCAAAGAGCTTTGCCCATTGGAAAAACTCATAGAAATCTGTCTCCATCAGGAGAATCTCATCCTCTTGACCCCATTTTTGCCAGAGGGCAATAAGTTTCTCCTCTGAAGGGGAGAAATGAACCTCATCCCCCAAGGGAGAAGTCCTCCACATAAGCAGCCACAAATTACGACGGGCCACATTTTCAGGAGGGGAAAAACCCACAGTACCTTTACACAGTGTCCAACACTCTCTGGCCATCTGCATGGTCCTGGTAGGCTTTCCAGACATCATCCTGGAGGATTTTCAGAAGGTTCTCTTTGTGGTCAGCCTTGCTGTGAACTCTGTCCAGATCAGGATCTTCAGTTCTTCAGCTCCTGGCTAGAAACCACTTCTGTAGTTGCTCATGAAGCAACCATCAATGCCACATAGCCGGGATTTACCCAAATGTAGCAAATGCTCCTCTGGTGGTCTCACCAAGTGAGAAATGTCCTCCTCAGTCGAAGGTCCAATTGTTCATTCTTCAGTCGGGGTCACCAGTTATTGTCCCTTTTGGGACGCAGGGTTTTGAGGATGAAGAGGAGACGAGAATCTTGACTCCATAATTAGAAGACTTGATTTATTATATATTATATATATTACATTATAACTATACTACAAAGAGATAGAAGGAAGAAGTTCTCAGAAGGCTAGCTAAGAATAGAATAGCAAGAATGATAACAAAGCAGCTGGCTCCGACAGAGAGCGAGAGCCAGCTCTGTCATGACTGGTCAGAAAATCCAAACACACATAGAAGGCCAATCACAGGTGCACCTGTTGCATTCCACAGCAGCAGATAACAATTGTTTACATCTTGTCTCTGAGGCCTCTCGGTTTCTCAGGAGGGAAAAATCCTAAAGGAAGGATTTTTCACAAAAGATGTCTGCAACACCTCAACAATCTTATCTAGTTGGGATTGAAGGGAATAAGGTGTTTCCTAGGCATCTTGAATATCCAAATTTTAAATCCAGAGAGGGTCATTAGGCATCATGAAAAATTTTAACATTTTCCCTCTTCATCTTTAGTATTCTGTTTGCATTAAATAATGAAGTTCTCATACTCCCTAGTGCCAAGATTTTGGCTTTCTAGATAATACCCTGCAGAGTTGTGGACAGAGAGAAAAGTGAAACGAGCAATTTCTAGTGGGGTGTATCATTGCTCCCATTGCTGTGAGGATACTCAGTGTAAACATAAATGGTTTTCTGTGTTATAGGGTAGGAATTTGAATATCTCAGTACTCATACCATTTATTGATTTTCAAAATCTGTATGGCTGAATAATATGGCACAAAATAAATCTTTTATATTTAAATAGAGCAAACAGTGATATGATGAAATTAATTTTTTATAACAGGAACATTGCTGCAATCATTGCAACAGAAAGATAACTGGGTGAGCTTGCACCTTATTAATTCCTTTTCATTGTGGAACAACCTAGTGATAATGTATTTTACTTTGCCTTTCTAAAATGAGCTTGAGATTTCTTTAGTTGAATCCCTAAACATCAGGGGAACTGTTCAGCTGAACTGGTCATGCTGAGTCATAACAATTCAGAAGTTGAACAGACAGAAATCTAATTATCCCCAACCCTTACCACAGATCAAGTCTCTCTGGGAAAAGGTTGGTGAGTATGACTAAATGACAGTGGAAATCTTATCCATTCAGCTTCTTCAAGCTAGTTATTGCACTAGGGATCAAGTAACAGTCCTAAATTCCAGTTTTCACACTGCCTCCTGCAATTTCAAAGTAGCTGGATGTAATCTGAACATACAGATGTATCTGCATCCTTTTAGATGGCATTGTGCGAATTATGTCTGCTTTATCCAGAAAAATTGCAGCCAAGAGGAATCATATACTTAATACTATCAATGTCGTGTGGCTGCCTCTTCAAGAGAGGTGTAGCTAACAGGCAAGGCAGGTTACACCAGCAGAGCAGTTCCCTGCTAGTCAAACACTTCAAAGTGCTCCTGCCTCTCTGTGGCTGTCCTGCAGGTGGGATCAGGCTCCTTTGCAGAAATCCTCTCCTCTTCCTTGGATGTTGATTGCCGGACCTGGCATGCAACACAGCACTTGGAATAACACTGATGTACTCTCAATGCTTTCCTGGTGGTCTCAACACTTCTGTAGGCAAAACCCTAAGAAAAAGAATCCCTGACCTCAAGAAACTTCAGACCCTGTGGTTGGCATATCTGGAAGATGTGGAGTAAGAGGCACATTTAAGTAGTGTGAGTTAATAGAAGGAAGCAAAGCACCCCCTGAACCTACTCAAGAAGACACACTTAGTGGGTTAACTCCTCATGGATGTCCTGGGACAAGTAAAGCTAGAGGATGGATTTGGATAATGATAAAGCTATATTGGGGGACCACCCAATCATCCTGTTGTGGTCTGCTGAAGGTCTGAGAAGGTGTTAAAATCCTTGAGAGAAAAGCAGATAAACAACATTTCTAACCTGAATTAGATTGCTGAAACCTTATTATTAAAAAAAGTCCTGCCAAAAAAAAAAATTTTTTTTCATCATTTCAGCAGTTTTCCTAGGATATCTGTGATGTCTTGCACAGCACATAGACCACTATGTCTCACTCCTAAAGGTCATTGACTGTTAATTAAAATTTCAGTGTACATCCATCTTTCAAAGGATGTCTCCTCATCTTGCCATCTGGAAGGTTAATAACACACAGATTCGCGGGCTGTGCTGCAATACTTGGATCCAAAGATGGATTTCAGACACTACTGATTGTAACAGCTGCTCAGAACTGCATTTTGGTTTCTTCACACAGGAAGGGCCCTTCTGAACATTTGGGTTCAGTGTCAAGGCTTTCACAGCGTCATGTGGAAAGATAACAAGGGATTCTCTGTGGCCATCTGGGTGGGAGAGCAACTGAGTCACCACCTGGGACTACTTTGACAAGCAAACAGCTTCAGCCAGTTTTGGTGCCACCTTCCTTACATGACATTGAGCCTCTGGAATTCAGGGGCAAGTAATAACATAGACAGATTTAATCTTCTCTTTTAACACCAGAAAAAGAAAGATTAGCAAAAGCTTTCTGAACACTGGACTTTCATGCCTTCTCTATGAGTCTTTAGAGTGTTTTTGTGGAATTTCTGATGATAGACTCACAGCTGTGACACTGGAAATGCAAACCTTCTGGGATGGCATTCCTAAGCATGTTTAACCCAAACTCCTTCAATGGTCTCAGCTCTCTCTTTTCCAAAGAACATCCCACTTCATTCTATCTTTCAGCATTAAATAACTGATGTTTTTTGTGCTTGGCATTTTGTAAAAGGTCTCCAAAGCAACAAATCCTGAACTTTAATACTGGTGTGTGGCTTTGTTTTCCTCCCCACAGCCTCAACTAATTGGCCCATTCTTTGCAACCAAACCCTTGTCTAACAGGTGCAGAGAAGCACAGTGATATGTAACCCAGGAATGCTGTTTGTGCTTGGAAAATGGTGTTGCACATCTCACCCTATAACCCAAGTAGGGCTGGAGTCTTTTACCACACATGGATCATCAGCCACAGAAGGTCAAAGATGCTTGATCAAGCTGAGCTGTCCCTGTGCACGGAGTCTTGTTTCCTAGTAACATGTTACAACCCATATAATAGAAAAAACAGCATCCAGAACTGTAGGCAGCATTCCCAGAGAGGAAAAAAACTTGCAGCTAAAGAAAAGGCTGCCATTTGGTACATTATTCTGGCACTGCTCAACATTTTGTTCTATTTTTGCTTGGGAAGACAGCTCATGATGAAGAATGTCTCACCTTATCAGCAATGGACAGTAGCTGCTGCACAGGGGATGGGAGGTCTTTGGGTGATCAGCTGTGCTGGGAATAATTTGAAGAGATGAGATTTAATTAGTCCAGGATAAAGCAAGAAGGGATCTGATTAGCCAGAGTACTAAAAGCCAATTACTTCCAGAACATAGCTAAATGGCTTTACAAAGCTAAAAAGACAGCATCTGATAGCTTTTCCAACACATAAGTTCTGAGCACTAAAAAAAATGAATGGCCCTTCTTGTCCTCCCCAGAAAATTTAGTTCTGGAAGAGGAGAAAGTTTGCTGCCTTTTTTTTTTTTTTAAGTAACTTCTACAAGGGTTTGTAAGATACCCAGCTACTCTTGAACAGGCTTTAATGTGCAGAAAAACTCTTCACAACAAAGCATGATTTTTTTGGAAACCAATGCTGAGAGCAAATTGATGTCTTTTACTAAGTCAAGTTGTCCTTTCTTTAAGTGGAGTTGGCACTCAGGCAAGTTGGCCCCCTGGGAACTGCATCAGGTCAGCCTCCTAACAGCTGATCCCTCTCCTCTGGCAAGAGCATGTCCTGTATGTAAATAATGACTTGATTGTTTTCTTCCATGGACTGCACAATTAAATATCTACAAACTCTATTTGTGGCTGAGACATTAAGAAGTGCATTTCTGGACATTAGCACCCCACCTGGATTCCAGTGTTGTTCAGATGGAAATTGCAAGAGGAGGGAGGGTCAAGATGTGTGCTTGCCTTGTGGTCAGACTTAAATACCCCTTGGTCTTCCTGGGCCCTTCCCAGGTGGGGACTGGGGTCATTTGGTCCCTCAGGAGCTGGGCTGGGGGCTGCAGAGGTGGCTGTGGAGCATTGCCTGTGCTGTGCCAGGGGCTGGCAGACACTGAGAGGGGCTGGGATGGAGGCTCTGGGGGATTGGGGTTCCAGGGCCGGGCAGGGCTGGCCTCACCAGGCAGGATTAAAGCTGGACCTGCCCCTTCCTCCCCACACATGAAATGATCCAAGCCAACAATCTCCTCCAGTCTGTCCCAATAGGCAGTGTTGGAGGTGGACCCAAATTTGGAGATGGGAACCTGGCCAGGAAGGACAGTTCTCTTCCATAGGAAGGAAAGCACAGAGCCTTCCCCAGGGTTTTGGGCACAGATGAGAGGTGACCCTTGTGAAAGCACAGGCAGACAGACTTGTCCTGGCAATATTGCTATGGGAACAATGCCTGGATAGAAGGGAATTTGGTTTTGAAATCCCAGTTCTGGTCATGGCCTGGAGGAGAAGGACAGTTCTTTACCACAGGAAGGAAAGCACATCTGGAGCCCCAGTGTTTCAGCAGCAGATGAGAAGAGACCCTCAACATGCCAAGGTCAGCTGGACCAGTCAGGTGGCCCACGGGAGGCCAAACCAGCCAGACCTGTTCTGTGTGTCCCCTTGGTTTTATGGGGCCCTGAGGTGTCACAAGGCTGCCTTGGTTCCATGGGGTCCCACAGTTTCACAATGGTATTGTCCCTTCTGGGAACAGGGTTTTGAGGATGAAGAGGAGACAAGAATCTTGACTCCATAATTAGAAGGTTTGATTTATTATATGATATATATGTTACATTAAGACTATACTACTAAGAGATAGAAGGAAGAAGTTTTCAGAAGGCTAGCTAAGAATAGAATAGCAAGAATGATAACAAAGGAGCTGGCTCCGACAGAGAGCGAGAGCCAGCTCTGTCATGACTGGTTAAGAAATCCAAACACCCATAGAAAGCCAATCACAGATGCACCTGTTGCATTCCACAGCAGCAGATAACAATTGTTTACATCTTGTCTCTGAGGCCTCTCGGTTTCTCAGGAGGAAAAATCCTAAAGGAAGGATTTTTCACAAAAGATGTCTGCAACATCTCACCCTTTTAATTAATTAAATTAAAAAGAAAAGTGTTTGTAATTTTCTCTGCTGGGCCCATGCAGAGGAAAGCACAAACACCTGAGAGGCTATTTTTGCCAATCCAAATCTCAATCAAGTGCTGATGTGGAATGAACAGGAATTTCTTCACCTGTATAACATAAGATTCTATCAAATCACTACAACAATCTTATAATATAAGAAAATGCAAAAACAATGCAAAGAAATTCAAGTCCAAGCAGCTGAGTTTCAGGAAAAGTCCATGGACTCAAGATGTTCTTCTTTGCCATCTCTGGAAGTCCCTTTTGTTCCTGAGACAGGCTTGCAGACTCCTGAAACAACAAACTGCTGAAGGAAAATCTATCAATAGTTATCAAACAGATTCAAATAATTTTGAAAAGATTTCTAGAATGCCCTTTATTCTTGGGCTGCTAATTTTTTGGCTCTTCAATGCTTTTTGCCAGCTTTTCCTTTTTTTTTATTTAATTCAAAAAATTTTTTTTTTTTTTTTTTGTTTTTAGTCAGACAAGAGCAGCAGCAAAGCAAAGGGGCCAAAGAGAGAGGCCCTGGGGGCCCTGGCCCATGTGGAAGGATCAGGAACCCCAAACCTGGCCCACAAAACGGTGGCCCAGGCCCAGAAGGGGAAGCAGAACCCCCAAATCCAGCAGGAGGCCGGGCGGTGGCCCTGGCCCCAGCAGCCAAACCAAACAGCCCAGGCCCAGCCCGCCAGGCAGGCTTTGCTTTCCCACAGCCTGGCACCACACTGCCGATGGAATGGCAGAATGGGTGGCCAAAGGTTTCCTGTCCCCAAAATCACTGAGGCTTGCCAGCAGTGGGGAGCAGAAGCTGTGCCAGGAATTCCCATCCATCTAGGGATGTTTGTCCCCACAGCAGATAAATGATGATCGCTTTTGGCTGTGCCCTCTGCAATGCAAATGGTGGTGCTCCCATCTGCCTCCCGGTATCACCCCCCCACCCCTCCGGGCTGGGGACCAAAGGCAGAACTTTCGGGACCCACCTGCCCCCCGCCACCGGGCCGTGCGAGGGGCAGCAGAGAGACGCGCACCTCCCAAGGGGAAACCCCTGATCGAACAGCACCCAAACCAGCAAGAACTCCGATCTTAAAAACAGGCAGCCGGGCTGCTCCCACAGCCAGCTGGCGGGCCATGCCCCCCCCACAAAAGGAGAGGCTGATGCCCTCTTCCCCTGTCCCAGCTCCGCCCACAGGGGCAGCCACGGGACAGCCCGAAGAACTCGGGAGGGAAGTCTCGCTGGAAGCAGGGGGTGATGGTGATGCTGCCGCTGCCGGGGCCGGCTCGGTGTCGGTGTCAGCAGCGCCCTGAACCAGGGCGGGCTCAGCGTCGGTGTCAGCAGCATCCCGACCCAGGGCGGGCTCAGCGGGAGGCGGCACGGAGTCGCCAACATCGTCTGCCCCTGGCTCTGGGGTCGGCCGTGGAAGCGCAGGCGGAGAAGCCGGCGGGATCGGCACGGGCGGCGGAGGAGGCGGCGGTGGATGGTTGTTGCCTAGCGACATCGGCACAGTCGCAGGAAGCAGCGGAGTCAGCATGGAAGGCGGCGGTGCGGGCGCAGAAGCCTGGCGGAGCTGCGGGCGGGACGTCCCGGGCAGGCGGCGGCGGGGCGGGTCCGGGAGGCGGCCCCGCGGGCCCCGCAGGCGGGGTCTCAGGGACCGGTGCCGCCCCTCTCTGAGCGGGGCAGGGCCCAGGAGACCGGCCGGGGCGGTGCCGGCAGGGCTGCCAGAGGCGGCTCCCCATCCCCCGCACAGGAACGGGGGAGGAAAGAAACGGCATCTGAGCATGCTCCGAAGACGCAGAAAAAAAACCTTTTCGGCTCGGGACGAAACTTCGCCCCCCACTGCGGTTTGGGGGCTGAGAAGCAGGCAATCGTCCCCTCCAAAGGGTGGTCTCCCGGAGGGGAACCGGGGAACGGAGCATTCCCCTGCAGCGAGCAATCCAGGGAAAAAAACAGCTGCTCTCCGTTTCAAGACTTGAAAAAGCAGCCTGAAAGCTGGGTAGACCTTAGGACATCCAAACCCACGCTCAAAACAGAACTGAAAATGGAGTCCATGCACTCCCATACAAACAGGTCGAGAGCATAGAGCACATTAGTAAAAATCCAAAGAGCTTTGCCCATTGGAAAAACTCATAGAAATCTGTCTCCATCAGGAGAATTTCATCCTCTTGACCCCATTTTTGCCAGAGGGCAATAAGTTTCTCCTCTGAAGGGGAGAAATGAACCTCATCCCCCAAGGGAGAAGTCCTCCACATAAGCAGCCACAAATTACGACGGGCCACATTTTCAGGAGGGGAAAAACCCACAGTACCTTTACACAGTGTCCAACACTCTCTGGCCATCTGCATGGTCCTGGTAGGCTTTCCAGACATCATCCTGGAGGCTTTTCAGAAGGTTCTCTTTGTGGTCAGCCTTGCTGTGAACTCTGTCCAGATCAGGATCTTCAGTTCTTCAGCTCCTGGCTAGAAACCACTTCTGTAGTTGCTCATGAAGCAACCATCAATGCCACATAGCCGGGATTTACCCAAATGTAGCAAATGCTCCTCTGGTGGTCTCACCAAGTGAGAAATGTCCTCCTCAGTCGAAGGTCCAATTGTTCATTCTTCAGTCGGGGTCACCAGTTATTGTCCCTTTTGGGACGCAGGGTTTTGAGGATGAAGAGGAGACGAGAATCTTGACTCCATAATTAGAAGACTTGATTTATTATATTATATATATATTACATTATAACTATACTACAAAGAGATAGAAGGAAGAAGTTCTCAGAAGGCTAGCTAAGAATAGAATAGCAAGAATGATAACAAAGCAGCTGGCTCCGACAGAGAGCGAGAGCCAGCTCTGTCATGACTGGTCAGAAAATCCAAACACACATAGAAGGCCAATCACAGGTGCACCTGTTGCATTCCACAGCAGCAGATAACAATTGTTTACATCTTGTCTCTGAGGCCTCTCGGTTTCTCAGGAGGGAAAAATCCTAAAGGAAGGATTTTTCACAAAAGATGTCTGCAACACCTCAACAATCTTATCTAGTTGGGATTGAAGGAATAAGGTGTTTCCTAGGCATCTTGAATATCCAAATTTTAAATCCAGAGAGGGTCATTAGGCATCATGAAAAATTTTAACATTTTCCTCTTCATCTTTAGTATTCTGTTTGCATTAAATAATGAAGTTCTCATACTCCCTAGTGCCAAGATTTTGGCTTTCTAGATAATACCCTGCAGAGTTGTGGACAGAGAGAAAAGTGAAACGAGCAATTTCTAGTGGGGTGTATCATTGCTCCCATTGCTGTGAGGATACTCAGTGTAAACATAAATGGTTTTCTGTGTTATAGGGTAGGAATTTGAATATCTCAGTACTCATACCATTTATTGATTTTCAAAATCTGTATGGCTGAATAATATGGCACAAAATAAATCTTTTATATTTAAATAGAGCAAACAGTGATATGATGAAATTAATTTTTTATAACAGGAACATTGCTGCAATCATTGCAACAGAAAGATAACTGGGTGAGCTTGCACCTTATTAATTCCTTTTCATTGTGGAACAACCTAGTGATAATGTATTTTACTTTGCCTTTCTAAAATGAGCTTGAGATTTCTTTAGTTGAATCCCTAAACATCAGGGGAACTGTTCAGCTGAACTGGTCATGCTGAGTCATAACAATTCAGAAGTTGAACAGACAGAAATCTAATTATCCCCCAACCCTTACCACAGATCAAGTCTCTCTGGGAAAAGGTTGGTGAGTATGACTAAATGACAGTGGAAATCTTATCCATTCAGCTTCTTCAAGCTAGTTATTGCACTAGGGATCAAGTAACAGTCCTAAATTCCAGTTTTCACACTGCCTCCTGCAATTTCAAAGTAGCTGGATGTAATCTGAACATACAGATGTATCTGCATCCTTTTTAGATGGCATTGTGCGAATTATGTCTGCTTTATCCAGAAAAATTGCAGCCAAGAGGAATCATATACTTAATACTATCAATGTCGTGTGGCTGCCTCTTCAAGAGAGGTGTAGCTAACAGGCAAGGCAGGTTACACCAGCAGAGCAGTTCCCTGCTAGTCAAACACTTCAAAGTGCTCCTGCCTCTCTGTGGCTGTCCTGCAGGTGGGATCAGGCTCCTTTGCAGAAATCCTCTCCTCTTCCTTGGATGTTGATTGCCAGACCTGGCATGCAACACAGCACTTGGAATAACACTGATGTACTCTCAATGCTTTCCTGGTGGTCTCAACACTTCTGTAGGCAAAACCCTAAGAAAAAGAATCCCTGACCTCAAGAAACTTCAGACCCTGTGGTTGGCATATCTGGAAGATGTGGAGTAAGAGGCACATTTAAGTAGTGTGAGTTAATAGAAGGAAGCAAAGCACCCCCTGAACCTACTCAAGAAGACACACTTAGTGGGTTAACTCCTCATGGATGTCCTGGGACAAGTAAAGCTAGAGGATGGATTTGGATAATGATAAAGCTATATTGGGGGACCACCCAATCATCCTGTTGTGGTCTGCTGAAGGTCTGAGAAGGTGTTAAAATCCTTGAGAGAAAAGCAGATAAACAACATTTCTAACCTGAATTAGATTGCTGAAACCTTATTAGAAAAAAGTCCTGCTCAAAAAAAAATTTTTTTTTCATCATTTCAGCAGTTTCCTAGGATATCTGTGATGTCTTGCACAGCACATAGACCACTATGTCTCACTCCTAAAGGTCATTGACTGTTAATTAAAATTTCAGTGTACATCCATCTTTCAAAGGATGTCTCCTCATCTTGCCATCTGGAAGGTTAATAACACACAGATTCGCGGGCTGTGCTGCAATACTTGGATCCAAAGATGGATTTCAGACACTACTGATTGTAACAGCTGCTCAGAACTGCATTTTGGTTTCTTCACACAGGAAGGGCCCTTCTGAACATTTGGGTTCAGTGTCAAGGCTTTCACAGCGTCATGTGGAAAGATAACAAGGGATTCTCTGTGGCCATCTGGGTGGAGAGAGCAACTGAGTCACCACCTGGGACTACTTTGACAAGCAAACAGCTTCAGCCAGTTTTGGTGCCACCTTCCCTTACATGACATTGAGCCTCTGGAATTCAGGGGCAAGTAATAACATAGACAGATTTAATCTTCTCTTTTAACACCAGAAAGAGAAAGATTAGCAAAAGCTTTCTGAACACTGGACTTTCATGCCTTCTCTATGAGTCTTTAGAGTGTTTTTGTGGAATTTCTGATGATAGACTCACAGCTGTGACACTGGAAATGCAAACCTTCTGGGATGGCATTCCTAAGCATGTTTAACCCAAACTCCTTCAATGGTCTCAGCTCTCTCTTTTCCAAAGAACATCCCACTTCATTCTATCTTTCAGCATTAAATAACTGATGTTTTTTGTGCTTGGCATTTGTAAAGGTCTCCAAAGCAACAAATCCTGAACTTTAATACTGGTGTGTGGCTTTGTTTTCCTCCCACAGCCTCAACTAATTGGCCCATTCTTTGCAACCAAACCCTTGTCTAACAGGTGCAGAGAAGCACAGTGATATGTAACCCAGGAATGCTGTTTGTGCTTGGAAAATGGTGTTGCACATCTCACCCTATAACCCAAGTAGGGCTGGAGTCTTTTACCACACATGGATCATCAGCCACAGAAGGTCAAAGATGCTTGATCAAGCTGAGCTGTCCCTGTGCACGGAGTCTTGTTTCCTAGTAACATGTTACAACCCATATAATAGAAAAACAGCATCCAGAACTGTAGGCAGCATTCCCCAGAGAGGAAAAACTTGCAGCTAAAGAAAAGGCTGCCATTTGGTACATTATTCTGGCACTGCTCAACATTTTGTTCTATTTTTGCTTGGGAAGACAGCTCATGATGAAGAATGTCTCACCTTATCAGCAATGGACAGTAGCTGCTGCACGGGGATGGGAGGTCTTTAGGTGATCAGCTGTGCTGGGAATAATTTGAAGAGATGAGATTTAATTAGTCCAGGATAAAGCAAGAAGGGATCTGATTAGCCAGAGTACTAAAAGCCAATTACTTCCAGAACATAGCTAAATGGCTTTACAAAGCTAAAAAGACAGCATCTGATAGCTTTTCCAACACATAAGTTCTGAGCACTAAAAAAATGAATGGCCCCTTCTTGTCCTCCCCCAGAAAATTTAGTTCTGGAAGAGGGAGAAAGTTTGCTGCCTTTTTTTTTTTTTTAAGTAACTTCTACAAGGGTTTGTAAGATACCCAGCTACTCTTGAACAGGCTTTAATGTGCAGAAAAACTCTTCACAACAAAGCATGATTTTTTTGGAAACCAATGCTGAGAGCAAATTGATGTCTTTTACTAAGTCAAGTTGTCCTTTCTTTAAGTGGAGTTGGCACTCAGGCAAGTTGGCCCCCCTGGGAACTGCATCAGGTCAGCCTCCTAACAGCTGATCCCCTCTCCTCTGGCAAGAGCATGTCCTGTATGTAAATAATGACTTGATTGTTTTCTTCCCATGGACTGCACAATTAAATATCTACAAACTCTATTTGTGGCTGAGACATTAAGAAGTGCATTTCTGGACATTCAGGCATACTCAGTATCTTGTTTAATGTATATAAAAACAAAAGGATGCTTAAGGTAGGCAAAGCTGAAAATGTGAGGAAGAATTGGACCATCTGTGGGCTGGTCTGTGTCTGCCTCTGTGGCTGCTAGCACTTAATTCCAGCTGTACTGCTGGCTCCTTCCTTGTAAGCATACTGTCAATGTAAATTGACAGGAATTCCCGGGCTACAGCTTTGGAATGTATTCCCTTATGCAGTGCTAAGTAGCGCAGATCTGGCAGGAGTAGATGTTTGACTAATTGCATATAAAATTGCAACCAAGCCAAAAAGCAGCCTTGAAGAGGCAGTGTGCAATTTCAGATAGGGCAAAATGGGATCCCATAAATGCATTAACTCAGCCACTCAGGTTCTGCTTAAATTCTCCCAGTGAATACCCATCAGAATTTGCAGAGCAAAGCTGCTGCTCTGCGTGAATGTGAATTGCACCGCTAGCATGTCTAAACTGCGCCTTGGATAATTCATGAGAATCACCACACAGGGTCATGCCAAAGGTTCATCTAGCTCAACAGCCTGTCTCTGAGGCTGAACAGTGAAAGGTGTGTAGGAAAAAAGCATGACAAATGGGATAAGCATAGCATGCTTGTTCCCCTGGCAGGCTCTCTATCTGCTGACAGTCACTAGTTCAGTCTTCTGGAAGCTGTTCCTGCTTCCCAGATCTTAATGGCCCATAAGAGACCTTTCTGACTGATTCTGTCTAATTGCTTCTTCTGCCCATTCTTGCTTCTATCCAAAACATCCTGTGGCAAGAAGGTGTACAGTTTAATTATACATTGTGTGCAGATGTTCTTAGTTTCATTTATTGTGATTAATAATTTCATCTGTTTCTCAATTATTCCTGAGTTAAAATAGAGAGTGAACAATCTTTTCTTACTCATTTTTGCAATTTGGTCTTCCTCCCATAGATTGCTTTGTAATATTTGGAGAAAATTAAACCTTCAAGTCTCTCATTTGAAATATTAAACTGATAAGAGATCACACCTATTTGTTAACTTCCAGCTGTGACTAGCAGACCTGTTCTGAATTTCAGGTGCTAGAAATGATCTCACTTTAATGTTCAGGCTTTGAATACAATTTACAGCATGAGCCTGCCTCCAGCATTATTATCCACTGGACTACTGGGATTTAAAAACTCTTTGTATCTTGTATGGTTACTATGGCCATTCTCAAAGTCTGCTATGTCTGTGCTTTGTATCAGAGCTCTAAGTATAAGGCTGCTTAAAAAGTGAAGCATTTCAGAGAAAGTCTCTCCATGTTCAGACACAGAGGTTTCAGTAGGCCCCCAGATGGTAAGACCAAAAGGAACCCAGAAACCTTGGATCTAAAAGAAAAACAGTCCTGTTTCTCTTTCCCCCTCATCTCCACATGTAATATTGTGCAAAATGCTCCTATGAAGTTCTCCCTCTGCAACTGCTCCACCCACCATTGGCTTCTGCATCTTATTCAAAGTCTCAGTCACAGATATCCTGTCTCGCTTTGTGCAGTGTACCTGTCTCCTAATACTGCACCTGATGTATCTTCCTAACTGCTTGCCATTGGCAACAGTCATTTTTCCTTTCTCAAAGGAAAGCCATATTCACACATCAATTCTCCACCTTCATGCTTCTTGATTTCAAAGCCCCTCATACAAAATGCACAAGGGGTAAGAAATGACAGAAAATCACAGCATCTGCATTTTGTATTCCTCCAGCACTGTCTTGAGTGGCTGCACAAAAATACAACCCTGGAGTTTTGAGGTCCCCAGCTCTCATCACCCTCTTATCTCTGCTTCTGTTAAAGACTTTATTCCCTTCTGGCCTGTCTGAATTGGAGTCAAAGGCAGGAAAAAGTTATATTTACTGTTCTCCTCTTCTCAATATCAGTGGCTGGGAATATTAACAAGTTAGTGCACCCTGACAATGGTTCATTTCAAGTGTGGAGCATTACCATTCTCATCAAGGGCAAAGAACCTAGCACAGTTCACAAGAGCTCAGGCACTTTAAGCTCCTTTCTAAAATTACATTTCTGCAGACAGCAGACCATTTAGTTGAGTCATTCTGTGCAAACTGAATGAAATCTTCCAGTTGCAATTCTGTGTGATTGATAGCAGGTGCATCATTCGAGGGGGATATTTTAAACCATCCCAGGTAGAAGTTTATCTCTGGCAGCCTGGGCAGTGGCTGGGCTCCACCACAGAGGAAGGGCCAGGGCAGCCCCTTTCTCCTCCTCCTGCTGCTGATCCCTCCCACTCCAAAAGAAAGGAGAGCAAGAGCCCATCAGTGGAGACAACCAGGCAGTGCTCCCAGCTCTGCCCTGCCCAGGACTGCACCATGCAACAGGATGGACAGGGAGCCAGCAGCTGGCAGCATGGCTATGGCCTGGAGGCACCTGAGAGCTGGCACATGACAGGACAGCCTGGCCCAACCTTTGCCTGCTGTGTGTCCCTACAGAACCACTTCTGGTGGATGCCCTTGCTGCTCCAGGTGTCCTCCGTCTGTCCACCCCTGCATGACGGCACTCAGGGGATAAGTGAACACAGCTCCTCCCAGCTTCAGCTGGGTAGCAGGGGCCCATCTGCCCAGTTCTGAGGACAGAGCT
The DNA here is from genome assembly GCA_024865655.1 of Emberiza elegans. NCBI lineage: Eukaryota > Metazoa > Chordata > Aves > Passeriformes > Fringillidae > Emberiza > Emberiza elegans. Next base: position 102,016 of record JALJVW010000127.1, on the reverse strand, counting down.
GAAGCAGGCAGAACCTGGAGTGCTCAACACTCTTGAAGGATCCCAAGGATTTCTCTCTCTCCTGCTGCAGCATGATGGGCACCGACTTCCTCTGGGTGGAGGGCAGGAGCACCATCCTCAGTTCTGCAGGTGTGTTGGTTCAGGAGAAAATACTCACTCTGCCTTTTTTCCCAAAATTCAAATGGTGACGTTACAGATAACATAGATAATTCATGCTATAAGAGGTAGATATATGTCTGTATAAAATATTAGTAAAACATTAGTAAAGGATAAGATATAAGTTGGTGAAAACCCTCCTCCCCTTTCTGTCCAGAGACAGAAACTATTTCACAATGTTATCAGTTCTCGGACAGAGTCAAGATTAAATCAAGCCCTGTTCACAATATGAACAGAGCAGTTTCAGCCACGGTGATTGTCTGCACCAGGGCAGAGGGCAGCTTCAGCCACTGTGATTGTCCATGTCAAGGTGGAAGCTATTCACATGTTAACCGCTTTCCGGACTGGCTCCGGGGAACACTGGGCTTCTCACTGGAGGTGAGAGATATCATCTGGAATTTCCTGGTTGGTGATGAGCAGAAGCTCAGGAGGCCTCGAGGCCTCGCACCTGGGCCCGAGATGGCATCATCTACTACATGTGAATATCTTTTCCTCGGAACACAAGGGGAACACAATGGCCCAGATATCTCGTCTGGACTTTGGACACTCTCTTTGTCTAAATCTACACATGATGGACCCAATTTTGCATGCCAAGGAAGACAAAGAACTATGTGGTCATCTCTGCCTCGGGCAGAATAAACTGTATATAAACCGGCTGCTGGGGACGCTCGGGGTGTACCTCTTGGGGAGACGGTGCCACACGGCTGGCCGATCCCAGAGTGCACCCAGCAGCTGTCCCCAAGGCTGACGCTGTCTTGGTTGTGGGGGAAGTTTTTCAAATTTTCTATTTTTTTGATTTAATAAATTTTTGTCAAATTTTTCCGAAATTTGACTCACGAATTGATCATTTATAACAGTGAGCAGCCCGACTCCCACCATTTCCAGACAGGGCAATAAGAGCCTTTTGCTTGCAATCATCCTGCAGAAACTAGGCTGTGCTTAGACAGCAACCCCTGAGTAGAAAGGGTCTCTGGGGAGCTGCTACTTAGCACCAGCACCTTGAGCATGGCAGAGCTGGGACTCTCTGCCCTCTGGGGCTCTCTGATCCACATGGCAGATTTCCTCCCAGCACCACCACCAAGGCTGTGCTAGTGTTCCTGCTGGTTTCCAACCCTCTGTGCTCCCTGAGGAGAACAGCTGGACCCTCTCTCCCTCCTTCCCACACTAGCTCACTCCACTGGCCACACATCACCTCTGCACAGCCAGAGGCAGCTGAAAGGCAGCCTTGCTACTGCCATCCTCCCCTTCTTCTTACTGCCCCATTGCCTTCTTTCCACCACTCAGCAACCACAGTTCTTGGGGCAGGGCTCAGACCAGAGGGACACACAGCAGGGTAGCAGCTCATGTCTTTCTCAAGGAATGTTATGGATGGCAGACACACAAGGGAGGAATCAGGACAGAGCCAAGGGGAAGGGTCATCTCCCTCCACCTGTTGGTCTTCACTATCCCTTACTTTGGGCTTCACTGCTAGTCCTGATCTCTGATAAACTTGGTCCCCCTTTGGGCCACCAGCCTTTGGGCCCAGCCACTCAGCCAGCTTTCAAACCACCTCCCATTCTGATCTGCCTGCCCACAATTCCTCAGCTTCTCCAGGAGGCTATTCTGGCAGACAGTCCTCCTGAAGTGGCCAATGGCCACTCCAAATGTACTCCCCTCATGTCCCAGCCCAGCCACGTCACCACAGAAGATAATCAGGTTTGGCAAGCAGGGTTTCTTTTGCTGTATTCATGCTGGCTCCTAGTTCAAATCACCTTCATGTCCTTCACATCTCCAGGATGTGCTGTCGTATTCCAGCATCTCCATGAACATAGGATCCTCTTTTCTTGCCAAATACAATAATAAGTTCAGGGTACCTGGTGATCTTAGCCTTAATTTTTTTTCAAGCCTCTCCAAGAATGTGACAGTGAACACTACAGCAAACATTTAACAAGATGTGTGGGCTCTGTCCTCATTAGTCTAAATACAAGAGGTGAAGCAGAAGATGCATGCAGAGCAGGCATTGCTGAACAACATGAAGTTAATTGGAGCTTGGAAGAGGGGAGCCTTTGACTGGCACACAGCCCTGCATAGCAAAAGCACTGATATGAACCAGCACAGGCGAGCCCTCAGCCGCACTGCCTTGCCTATTGCCCCCGGGTCCTTCACTGGAATATGATTTTGAAACACCCCAAAAAGCCAAGGGCAAGTGAAACAGACATTTTCTATCAACTTTTCATCAAAGCTGTTTTGAAATCTGAATTCACCTTGTCTTTGCAAGCTTATTTCCTTGAGCTATGTTCACAGCACCCACTATGAAAATGTACTTCCAGGGCATTTTTTCCTTGCAGGTTTGCTGTACTATCACCCACATTTTATAGAAAGAGAACAGAGATACAGTGCAAGACTTACTCAAGGTCAGAATGTTGTAGAAATGGAAAAAGCACAGAAACAGTGCAGAAAAGATGGGTCTGATCTATACAGAAGGGACTTGAATGACAGTGATTTAAACAAGTATTTATACCAAGAAATGAAAACACAGTGTCAAGACATTTACATTATCACTTCTTTTTATTCTTAATAATGGCAATGATTTGGCTTGAAAAATAGAATTGCTCTGACCTTAAACATCGAGTTGATATTTTCCTCAGGGATTTTTAGCTTCTGATTATTATTCCTTACACTTTCTCATCTCATATTTTCCCCTTTCAAATTAACTGTCATTTATTTATGACACTATCCATGTCTGAGCTGCTAGGATGTCTCCAGTGAGCAATCCTCCCAAAGTATTTTCCAAAGAGGCTTAGGAGCAGGCCTCTTCCTCAGTCTTGCCATAAAAGCCTCCCTCTGTTACAAGAAGATCCAAATATAGTCACTATTTTCAGGGAAGTTCACGAACCAAGGGATTGCATGCAGCATTTTGTAGAAAACCATTACAATAGGCCTGTTGTTTAGCTTGAGAGTAGGTTGAAGTCAGTCCCATGCACAAGGTGACACCACAGCTCACAGCTCCCTCCGGCTGAACAGGACTTCCCCAGGAGCACCTGGTACCAGCCAGCACCAGTGCAGTGTAACAGTCTAATACCCAGTGTAGAAAAAAAAACCATTTTGCTGAAAAGAACCAGAGAACACAGGCATCAACTGTGATGTGCTCAGAGTCCCCTGAGAGGCACCATATTATGCCACCAGTGACAGTCCGGAGTAGCAGTGATGCACATCTTGCCCTCAAAGTCTTAAGAGGATCACAGGGATTTGAATACAGAGTCCACATTCAAGCTGCAAGAATAAAACTCTTTCTTGTTCCTTGGGTAGATCTGTCTCAACTACAAATGATATGACAAGAATCCTATACTGAAAAACAAGATAAAAGCACATGGAAATTATGTATCCCAGAGAGGAGAATAATGAAAAAGACCCTCTGTGATACTACAGAGAAGACCACTGTGCCTGTGTGGAGTGGATGAGTAAAAACATAAGTTTTAAATTAGTCCCCCAGCAAATGTATGGGTCATGTTCGTCTTACTACACAGGACATAAAGCATGTGCCTGGACCCTGGGTTCCTCAGTACACTCTGTAGAGGAGCCAAGTTGTCAAGTGGTCCCTAACCTATGTCAGCAGCTAGAGAGGAGCCAGAGCTGAGGGTCACAATGTCTCGCTCCTTCAATTCTATCCCTGATGCAGAAAGACATCGGGATCATGTGAGTTGGAACACGTTAATGCTGCTCCAAGCACCATTCTGGTTCCCAGTTTGTGCTGTCCGGGCCTCCCATGAACTCAAAAATCAATATGATAGAAGTGTGGAGAGTATGTTGAACTGCATGAGTTTGGCTTTGGTTATACTGCTGTCTTGGGCAAAATGAGAGCTTCAGCTAAAGTTTATTAGAGATGTCCTTCTGCCTCTTGCTGTCCTTTCTAGAGAGGAGTCCAGGTGCTGCTGGATCCAATCTTAGCCCCAGATTTGTCAATGATTTATATCTAAAGCATTGCATAGCTGTAATTGAACCTTCATACAATTTTGTCCCACAAGGTAAAGGATGGGGAACCAAATATATTTATATAAAAATAAATAATTTCATTACTAGATTAAAAGATCTTAATCAAAATTATTTAATGCACAGTAGAGGAAGCTATAACTATTAGTATTAAAGCAATATTGAAGCAATTATATTGCAGCAAGCAAAACCAGTTATTAAGTAGAGATTGATGTTACTCACCTGTGCCAACAACTGCAGGCGAATCTCTTTCACTCAGCCTCAAGGAGTAACCTTGAAGGGTGCCCCCACTTCAGGGAGGAATCTCCAAACACACTCCAAGAAGGAATATGTTAGAAGGTGTGAGCCCTGGCACAGGATGCCCAGAGAAGCTGTGGATGCCCCATCCCTGGAAGTGTTCAAGGCCAGGTTGGGTGGGGCTTTGAGCAACCTGCTCTAGTGGAAGCTGGCCCTGCCCATGGCAGGAGGGTTGGAACTGGATGATCTTTAAGGTCCCTTCCAACTCAAACCATTCTGCAATTCTATGAATACCCTGCTGTTAAAAAATGGGACTGGATTTTTATATATAAAGCGATTTTCTGTCCCTCGTATGTCTCCAGGCCAGCCGTGTCAGATCAGCATCTTTAGATAAATTATCAGCAGTATCACTTGATTGTGCCTTTATATCAGGTATTTTATCAGGTCTGCCACATCTTCACCTCACTATCAGGGTGTTTATCTTTGGGAATGATGAGTCAGTCTGTTTTCAGCATCATTCAACATCAAAAGCAGTGTGCCCGCCCCCTTCTCGTTTCACTGCTGATAGCTTTGCAAAACCAGTATTGTTCGAGTTGTTCTCCCCCCACTCCAGGCAAAGCATCCTGCTACAACTGCCCTTCAGAGCACTCACTAGAAACTATTTACTTTGACTAGAACCTCAAGTATATTATTCACTCCTGCTGCCCCCAACCTTGAAGTTAGATCTCTTTGTAATAGCATTTCCAGATGAAGTCATTAGGCCCAGTTATCTTTAATAGAGGTAACTGTTACTGGAAAAACTATAAACAGCTGTTGAGAGAGGTGATTTTTATACTAAAAGTGATAAAATACGGCTAATTGAGCAATGCTTCATTTTCCTAGGGTGAAAATATGACTGCTGGGAGGATACTAATTGATCTGATTCTTGCAGCACCTTCTGAACTCCTGACTCTTGACCTTTGCCACTCTCTCTCTTCAAAGAAAAACGCCTGGAAAAGGGGGGAACATTAGTTAACCTTGTGCTTCTCTTGGAGCTCATCAGCAGTGATTAATGGTTTGAAGGGAGAAAATCCTTCTTGCATGAGCTCCAAGAGTGACCTGAAGGATTGCTGTAATGTAGTGTCTCCTATGCAGTTTGTGAAATAAACAGGGCAGGAGACTTTTTCTCCTTTTAATGCCTTTATTAAAAATGATCAGCTCAGGATAGGGGTGGTTCGACGGATCTGCAGCTTCCGTCGACTCCCCCAGGTAGCTCGCAGGACGAGGATGAGTCACAGCTTTGTCCCCTGGGGGCAGAGTTGCAAGTCCCGTCCCCGTAGGAGCTGTGGGCGTTCCAGGCTTTACTCGGCTGCTCTCCGGGGCTCGGGGTCCCGGCTTTGGATGACTCTTGCACTCAGGGCGAGGGGCTCCTAAGGTTTTCAGCGTCTCTGTAAGTTCAGTGGCTTGTTCCTCACACGTGGACATCACTCTAATTTCTCAATTTCATTTTGGCTCGTTGTTTTGGGGTTATTTTCTGTATGTCTGAGGTCGCGGTTTCTCAAAGCACTCTGGTCTTTTACAGTTTAATTTGCATGTCCCCCGCCTCACAAGTTTCGTCTTTCCCTTACTGTCCCTGCCCGGGCAGTTCTCTCACACCTTTAGTGTTACAAAGGCCTTTCAACTCGGCCTCGGCCACTAATACAAAAGGAGTCATTAGCGAGAACGACTGGTAATTTACATAACACAGATAACACTTTAGTAGCAAAAGTGGTTAAATTAGCTATTTGTAACTTGTTTCTCCACACTAAAAATTATCAGTTTTTCTGTTCATAACAGTTTGTGATAGCAGTTACTTGCTATTTGTTCCAAAATTGAAATTTGTGTTCAGTTTGTAGCATGTCAGGCCAGGTGGGGAATATTTTACTGGCCTAAGAGACTTACCATTACTTTGAATATCCTTGCTTCTCCTTTATTGTTTAAAAGGCAAAACCCTGAGGGTTTTTTGCTTGAAGATTATATTAAAATCATACCAATGTTTTGATTTCAAACCTTTACATTTCCTGTAAATTAAAATTTTGAGGAAAAAGAAATTGCATCAATTCATTGATATTCCCATCCTGCTTCAGCCCTCTTCTAAGACTGAAAATAAGGTAAGCATGATTGTTTCAACACAGAGGCACTTTCTGACAAAAACAGCATTTTGAAGAATCATTTCTCAGGTAGCTGTTACAGAGGCAGGCTGAGAGTTTTCCAAGATCTCCCTCTGCCCACTCTGGTACTTCACCATTGCCAAAACTTGTCAGTGCCATTCATATCATTGGAATATCAAAATAAAGGGTCTGCTTTGTTATCCAACAGACTCTAGGCTTACCAAAATGGTTGAGGGAGCTGCTTTGGACCATAGCTGCATATGGGAGAGCTGAGTCACAAACTCCAGGTTTGCATTTGAGGTGAACCTTGAGATAACCTCAGTGGGGGATGTGTGCAGCTGTGGGATGGCATCAGGCAGCACTAAATGAAAAGGGGAAAATTCCCTGGCTTTCTCTGCATGGTGAGCCTTGTATATCAGGACTTCAGGAGGTCAGGGAGGTGCAGGCAGTGACACAGAGACACACTCAGCATCAGCTGCTGCTCAAGCACTCCCAGGTTTATCTACAAAATTAATATATTCAGTGCTGATAAAGTAATCCAAGATAAGATAGGAGACGATCAGAGCTGGTCTTATTAGGATGTGATATAATTAATTTAAAATTACTTATTTGTGAAACTATGATGATCAGTGTTGCGTTTTCTCTCCAGATGACAGGATTATTAGTTAGCTTCAGGCTGCCTGGGGGTATGAAGCAGGCAGGAATGTAGTTAAATAGCAAGCATGTACATGCCACACTTATTATCTTAATACCCCTCCCCTTTTTTCTCCCCATCATACCCCCTGGCCATATCTCCTTGATCTTTTACTTGCTTGACCTCTGGCAATGTCCTAGGTTGACTATATGATGCTTTTATCCCCAATCGTCTTGTTCTGTTTATGCTGAATAATAAGTTTTGCATCTTTAAGACATGTTCCAGAGAGTGAAGGGGGGAGAGAAGAAGCGCGCAGTTTGTTTTCAGACACTGCTCTCACTCCTCCACATTCCGGCTCCTGGACTGTGTTGTCTGCGGATGAACAGACAGTGGGACAGAGCTCTCCTTTGCTTTTAGTTAGTTTAGCTAGCTGAGGCAAAGAAGTTCCCTGGACTGTGGTTTTTTCCTTTTTCCCTTTTCTTTGAACCTCTTGAAACCGGCTCTGGACTGAACACCCAGCAGAGCACCGGCAGCTGCACCTGTGGCCCACTGGGCTGGGCCTGGCCTGCAACATTTCCAGCACCAGAGGGACTGATCAGAGACTGAGTGAGCTGAACTGCAACCCAGGGAGGAGACTTTCTCAGTTTGTTGTCTCTTTTGGAATAGCAAGGGGTTTTATATATTAATATTGTTTAGGTTTTATTGTTTATTAAACTGGATTTTTTTCCACTTTTCTCCAAGGAGTATTTTGTCCTGAACCTGTTGGGGGGAGCGGCGGATTGAATCTGCTTTCCTAGAGGAGCCCCTTTGGGGGTTCTGTCCCAAATTTGCCCTAAAGCAGGATAGGCATGTATTAAAAAACCACTGACAATCAAAGGTAAGTACAGTCACTTACTACTGCTTTTGAACACTATTAATCTGAATTTAATTTCAGCTGCTGCAACACAGTGTGAAATAGAGGCACTTTCTTTAAACATCTGCTGAATTTTCTCTCCAAGCCTTCAAGATTTCATTAGAATTACCCAACTGAGCTTTATCTTGCAGTGTTCAGGTCACATTCACAAAATGTTTAACAAACGAGAAAAAAATCTGTGATTCTGTGAGGAGAGGACACAGACGGTCAGTCCTTGATTCCTTTCCCCCATGCCAGGGCTCACCCAAAGCTTGTCCCTTGGTACAGGTTTGCATCAAAGCAGTCGATGTGAGCTGGAATTGGGCTCATGCTTGGAATCCTTCCTGTGCTGACAGTTTGATTCTGCACTCATCTCTGTAAGGCAGCTCCAGCACTGGTGGAAGTCCCTGGAAGCACTGCTGTATTGAATATAAAGTATGGGGCATCCCTTCCTAGCTGGAAATAAAGGATGCAGCTACCTGGAAAGCCAGGGGCAATGCTTTATTCTAATTGACTTTTCAGATATCATGGAGCCTTCTGTCACATTTCAAATTTTTTCCTTAAAGAAAAAATGGTATGTAATTCTATAAAATCCAAATAAGGCTTACGTTACATTTTAAATGGTTCCTACTGATTTTAGTGTGTTTCCATGGAGTTCTTTTTGAAACAAATTCACAACATTCTTTATACCTGCTCAGAAATCATCTCAAATTTAAAGTTTATTATCAACAGAATTAATACCTAGGAGCTTTTGCAATCTGTCCATGCCTCTTTAAAGACAGAAGGTGCTACATACAGGATAGAAACTGACACAATTTGACACACTAAAAAAAAAAAGAAAGAAAAAGGTGTTAACTGGAATTTCAGCAAAGTGAGACCATTACAGCAAGGTTAGCTCAGACTCTGTCACTCAAGCCCCTCTGGAAGAGGAGATGCTTGCAACACCTCTCCATCATTTATACATCTTTGGCTCATTCTGGGCATATTTCTTAAGCAGGTTTCTCAGTAAAGAACCTTTAAAATAGGGTGGAGATCCCTGTGAGGGTCTTTCCCCTTCATTCTCCTCTGACAGAGCTTGTTCTGAACTCCCAGGCAGACCCTATCCCACCAGCAGCATCACTCCCCAGCCAACCAGAGCACATTCCTGCAGAGTCCAAGGGGAGCTGGAGCTTTCCTCTGGGAGCAGCTGAGCTGGAAAGAAGCTCCTAAAAAAGCTCTGCTTAAAAATACCCAGGATCTGCCAAAAGGACCTGGCATGTTGTCATTTCACCAGTCCTGCCACACACGAGTACTCACTGGGTCTTGGAGTTAAACAGTTATAGCCTTGAAAATGCTTTTGAAAACAAGCAATACTAACTCCTTCCTCTGAGCAGGAACTGGTGACATCCCCTTGACTCTTCCCTATATTGAGTTGTGAACCTCATACTCAAAAATTCATATCCAAAATTAAAATGATTCATATTTATTATTTTTAGAGCTTGCCATTGGCACTGGCATATGTGAGTATATTCAGCAAGGTTGTTTTGAGGATTAGAGCACACAACTAATCTGAACTGGAAAGAATAAACTGTTTTATTATCTTATCTGACCTTTGCTTGTATTAGAGTCAAGCTTGTCACTTCAATGATAACTAATGTTTTATTGTCTTTGTATTCCTGTTACTCCTATAAACCCTGAAAATTGTGGTCCAGATTTTATTTCCATTCTTTATCACCAGGGAAATAATGTACCGAGTTCCCAAACATTTATACGCTGCAAATTCACTTGAAGCAAAGATGCCACTCAGGGTCCAGGCTGGAAAAAGGTATCAGGACCTATTTTGTTTGGTGGAACCTCTATTGAACACAATGGTCTGGGACATCTGCCCAGGTTGATTGGAGGCAATGAGAAAGTTAAAAACTTCTTCACTTGGAAACTGAGCATATAGTTTTAAATGGATATTGTGGGTGACAGCCTGCATGCAGAAGAACTTTTCCTCTTTGAAAGAGGACTCTCTTCTAAAACTCAACACCAAGATGAATGGTGTTGCAATTCCAGCAGAGAAGACTGTCACATACCAAGAGAGATCCCAAAGCAATAAGATGGGTCTAGAGGCTCAGGCAGACCTTGCTGCTGTTTTATACTGATTTTAATCAGGCTGTGCTGAAAGGCAATTTTTGGATTTCACTGTTTGTGCAGTATTCATGGATGTGGCACCTGGTACACGTCTTATCCAATTTGAAAGCAGATCTGTCTCACAGATCTTGGTTATAGGAATGGATGACAGGGAAAATCTTGGGCCAAAGCCTTGTGTTGCTGGGAGTGAGTTAAAAGGGCTAGATTAAAAGGAAACGTTACAGCTTGGATATCATCACCATTAAGAAGCATGTTTGCAGACAGATATAGTTGTCCCTTTGGGCACCCAGATGCTTCTCCTCTGGGGACTGATCCCTGTCAGGATAGCTTTTTAAATTCTAGTGGTTTTTTATTCCATCCCACAAGTAATTTTCTAGAGATGTTAGAAAACAGGAGTTAGGAAGGGATGCTTTCAGGAGATCTGGGTTGTCATCAGATCTGAAAATCAGAGCCCTGGGTTGTCCACATGTTGTGCTTCCCGAGGGAGATCCAGGGAGGTTTTTCTCAATTGGCAAAGACCAGGATTATATGAAATGATTTTAGTATATGTCTTAGTGCCTTCAAGCCCACATATTGTAAGTAATCTTTAAAAAACAAATTATGCTCTTCTAGGCTCTCTTGTGCTTTAGAGTAATTCTTACTAATCAAAAATACTTCAGCAAACTCAATAATTGACCAGAACTGGGCTTTGGAAATACCATTCACAGTTTCACTGCCTTATAAATCTATAAATAAAGAATAAACATATGACTTACACTCTGTAGCAATTATTTAGGATACAGTAAAAGCAGCAAAGGAAGGAGGAGGAGGAAAAGTGAAATCTTTCTGAGACGACGCAAATTCCTTCTGCTCTGTGGCATGTCAGCTCCTCTCTGCTCAGCAAAGCAGAAGCTGATGGGAGGCTCCTTGCAACCCAGAGGGGTGAAATTCAAAGCACTGGTGGTACCTGCACAGCAGATGGAGACAAGTCTATTTGAGGTAACGTAGAGCAAGGACCAGTCTCCTGGAAGAGATCTCTGGTCAATCCAGTGGACCATCCTGTCTCAAAGATTGAGTGTTTCAGAGTAGCCACACAGATGGAGGGTTATTTTAAACTTCACAGCAGGTTTGCTCTCAATCTCTAAGATTAGTGGTCATCTCAAGGCCTGAAATGATGAAGTTTCTTAGTTTTTCAAAAGGTGGTTTAGCAATAAAGGTTAAAACAAAACCACTGATTGCCCTTTTGTCCATACCAATGTCTGATCCCTCTTCTCATCTTGCCAAATACTGTAGACCAACAACATCCAGTTACAACAAGTTTTGTGTTTTAGTTTGAATTTGTAAAATCTATTTCCTTTGATCAGGTCTAAGTGTGTTACATCAATATTATATTGAACATCTTCTTCTCCTGCACTACAGCAGATGTTTTCTTGAGAGAGCTCCTGGCAAACCCATTGGCTAAGAAGTTAGGTTCTACAAAATTTGAAAACAAGGGAAGAAAAAAGATACAAAATCTACCAAATATTGCTATGAAATTCTTGGCTGGTTTCAGCAAAATACGGGGATAGTGCCAAAAGCATCCAGACTCCAGCTACTTGCCAGGAGTGGTGGAAACCCAGATGCACCAATGCTGTGTTAAAACACACTGGTGCAGTTGAAAGATGTGGAATACACTTCAGGTATTTAACTTCAGTCTGAGTGAAAGTGCACCACTACCTGGCAGATGTATTTGGCAGCACTGGGATGTGCGTGCTCCCTGGCAACCAGACTCCTCACACTGGGATTTTGGGTTACCGGGCTTTTTATTGCTGGTGGTAATTACTCTTGCATGGTTTTATTGCATGCCTGCCTGCACCCCTGTGTACTCCAGTTACAATGGTGGGATAAATGGAGGTGTCTTGAGGGGGAGATTCCTTCTGTCTGTCAGGTCATTTGGGGGTGATTGTGCTCAGGAGCATGCCATCTACTGATAAAGACCTAGTTATTCCCCAAATTAGATGGTACTGAAGAACACATAGCCCAGCTCCTCGGTATTGTAGGACCAATGAAGCTGTGGATGAGTACTGCCAAAGGCTTCCTCTGGCTCTTATTCACAGGAGATCTTAACAACATCCTTCTATCATGCAGTAAGTGTCTCCACAACAGCCCCATGACTGCAGTGGCCCTACTCAGCCAGGGACCCCGTGTGAGTGAGGGCGTCCATCTGGGCCTGGGAGATGTCACTGCAGCAGCTGAAGGCTCTGCCAAGCCCTCCCCAAGCAGTCTGTGCAGGCTAGCACAAAATTACGCTGGGGATTGCACTGATACAACCACAGCCAGAATAATCTGAGCAGTAGATAAAGAACCGGGAGTGATTCCCCAGTGTAATTAGGAAGAGCACTGTTATGCAATTAAGAAAATTAATTAGATGTAGATGTAGGGAGTGCAGGTTGAAGGCATATCGCAGCATCGGCTTGTCTAGCTCTGTGGTACTTTTGAGATCTGCCGGTGATATAATTTGTTTTACAGTGTCTCTGAATGAGCTGTATTCCCAGATTTCTCTACTGACCACTCCTATGTCATGGAGCATAACTTACTACAAACAGCAGAAAACTCCAGCCTATCAGAACCGATACCAAAATATGCTGAGCACCTTGTGCTCAATGCAGTGAACCTTATTAGTCTAGCCAGAATCACTCCTCCTCTAGCTGAGTTCTGATTTAGCTGTCTCCATCCCTCCATGAAATGACCTTGTACTTTGGGATGGAAACATAAAGTATCCTTAAGCCAGCTATCACTGTGTTACCAGCTCCTTTTAAATGAAATGAGTGAGACCTGGCCAACAGCATTCTACTTACCTTTATCTCCCAGGAATCCCAAAAAGAAGAGTTCATTCAGAGGAAGAGAAAGTGGAAGTAAAAAATTGTTCTCCTGGTAGCTGAGGAATCTCATATGTTGTATCTGTGAAACAGAAATTTTAGAAATTAATAAGTTAGCCTTTTACTTAAAGAAACCTCTGTCATAGTACAAAGGGCATAGGAAATGTAAATTTCGGAAGCTCCTTGCATAAAGGACAATACCAGAGGACACAAACAACCTAGATAAGAGGGTCCCCCTGACTCCATAGCTATTAGCACTGACGGACAGACTCCGATAAGCACCTAAAGACCTAAAGTGCATGTGCAAGAGAGAAAAGTTCAGAAGTTCAATCATGAGGAAGACCAAAAGCCTTCAGCCTCAGAGACCACCAAGGACCCTCGTGCGACCACCACGGCGAGCCACGCATGCCCAGAGGGGCGTGGACCTATTTAGCATACGAAGCGGGGACAGGCGGGGCCAGGGATTGAATATGCATGAAAAAGTTGTGCAATGTACTGCATATGGAACACCTTTGTGAGGTGCAGACTGCAGCTCGGGGCACAAGGTTTTTCCAAGAATTATCTCACTTGTGCCGGGCACTGACATACATACCCACTTCATAACTACATCAGGTTGTGGAGTCTATTTATTCCGCGTAACGCTTCATCTGTAGGAATACAGAGAAGCAATACCATGGTTTGACAAACACGTGATTATTCAAGACATGCTCATATATGTGCTATTCACAAAATGCACCTTGTGCTAAAAGAAATGTACATCCCTAGTGACAGTAGGGCATCACCATTACCTCACTCCATTATATCACAGAATGATGATAGGACATCAGGTACTGAGGGGAGATATCCTTTAAACTAGAATAATATTTGCATCCTATGAAGGGGGGAGCGGGGCCAAGGATTTTTATGAGGACAGGCAAAATTAAATCTGCCAGGGTAACATATAATAATAACCCACATAATTTTAAAATTAATGATTTTTTTCTTCTTACTCACGTTGCTGGTTTCACGATAGAGTGCAAGGTGTAAGCTCTGAAATTAATTATATTTTCTCTCTCTATAAAGCTTGTTCATTGTTTGTGCTCTAGTCAACTTGGACATAAAAATTTGGTTAGATAATTTCTCATTCAAGCTTTCATGCATCAGACCAGCATGCCTGCAATTCAAATATTATCAGCATGTATAAAAGCACGCACACACACACACACACACACACACACACACACACACACACACACACAAAGTATCCCAGCCCCAGCCCAAAACTGAGATGAGTTCAAATTAAATTAACATGTAGAAAGCAGGCATTCTCTGCTGGAATCAGTTTCATTATGATTAAGTTTACTACTGCTGTTTCAGATAGCTCCTTCTCTCAGTGTTCTCTCAGGCTAAAAGTGCTTTATAAATTAGAGGTCAGGTTGGTACTTTATAATTTTCTCATTTTTCCTTTAATCTCCTTTTTTATGTTTAATTAATTCTATGGTTATTGTTTCTGAAACTGAAAACATTTTCCTAGTTCCCTGTATTCATAGTTGCCATCTGCCAGGCAAAACTTCCCCAGCAAAGATTCTTTCACTCAAGACATATGGGAGCACCCTTCATATGTCACAACCTGCACACTGGAATATCCCTTGGGAATGCTGCTGCATCCCAACAGAGAGACCCTGTGGGAAGCCCCACTGCCTGCCACACCACCAATCACCACCAGTCATCAATCGCATGTTTGACAAGCACTGAATTTCCTGAGCTCCAACTCCATGCAAATCAATAAGCAAATATGATGATCTTTTAAAACATTGCAAAACACAATTTGAAATAAATTGTGTTGGTCACAAAGCTCCTTTAAACTCTCAAGAGCTCATACCTGCTGTGGTATATGTACTGGGTAAATTTGCACTGTGGTCTAAGAGTATGATTACAGCTTGGGAAAACACACATAGTTTTACAAACACAGTTGCAAGCTGGCTGGCTTAGTTACTGTGCCAGATATCTTATTAATATCAATTACCAAATAAAGCTCTTTAAATAAGAAGAAATATTTTTTTCCTGGTCAAGCCTACACGGATGCCATCAAAGACAGGTAACCTTGAAGTCCTGGTGTTCAGAGAGCTATGCCCAAGAAATGGCCTAGGAGTGCTGGCTAATCAAGTAAAGATGTGTTGAGAAACTAAGAGAAATGAGAAATCTCTGGAAATGCCAAATACTGTGCTATCTGTAGCTAAGCTGTGGCAAACGGATGCCCATCATTACTAAAGAGAGCACTTTGATTTTATATTAAAGCAATGTCACGCTGCCTTGGCCTATCCTCCTTCTCCTTTGAAAGCTTCATCAGACAAACAAGTAGCCTGACTCCTTTCAGAGGTGTTAAAGGCAATGTGAGCTACTGGTTTAGTAATAAACCAGTTTCTGTGTCTAAATACAGGCCCTCAATGGAAAAGAGGTTGGCTGCTTATTTTCTCTTCATAGTCTGTGATGCCACTGCCAGGGCAGTGGTGGGAAGTTCAGTAGTGCCCCTATGGAGCCACAGGGTTGAGTAAAGACATAGAGAAAACACCCACTTACATGGAAATGTGGTTACTGTACCCATTGTATCTATGATGCAATGAAGACATGTCTTTGGGAAGATTTGTAGTGCTTTCTACATGAACAGACTGAAAGTTTTCTTGGGGACTCTGTGGGGACTCTGTGCCCCATGTACCTGGGCTCTGAAAGCTCTTTTGAAGTGGCCTCAGCAGAGCACCTAGGTGATGTTTGCTAGTGATTGTAGCTATTCCTGCTGCTCCATCTCAGCAACTGGTGGTGGTGTGGCAAGTCTGGAGCACAGCACAGACCCTGTGATCTGGTTATGGTTTGTGTCTTCACTGGCAGGGAGCGAACAGCTAAGGAGGGTGATGAAAGTTCCCCTTCAAAACCAGCCTCCGTGGTGTTTTACGTATAACAAAGGAACACTGAAACATTTCACTGTATCAGCTGAAAAGAAGCATACAGCAGAGATAAAAATGTGGCAGTCTGTGCACTTTGGAGAATAAGAGAGAGACTATCAAGAAGGATATGGGAATTAGGGAAGCCTGAAATGCTTTAAAACATTGGAAGAGGGTCCTCACTGTTATGATCTCTGTAAGAATGAGATCAAGCTACACTGTTGAAACTAGCCTAGGAAAACCTAAATTGGTGAGGGATCACATTGAGGAGCACACCAGCTAGTTTGAACTTGAAGAAAATACCTTTCAATTTGGAGGTTTGAGGGTTTTTTGAATGAGTAAAAGGTGGGTTAGGAGAAATATCTTAATCAGTCCTTGGGCTATGTAATTTTTACATGTTTAGAGGTGAATGAATAGACAAAATTACCAATGGTTTACAGAGATTTCCAAATAGCAAAAGAGCTTTTTATTTTCTAAGTCAGCCATGTGTATTCTGAAGGAGATATACGTCTTCTTTCCTAAAACTTGCAGGGCCACAGAAGAACCCATTTTCTCCAGTTCCTGACATTGTTCAGCTCCTGAATGGACAAAAAGCTGCTTCATTCACCTTCTTCCTGGTTGTTATTCCAGTTTTTTGTTATTCCAGTTGTTATTCCTGGTTGTTTGTCCAGGTACTTCTTGAGTCCATCCCTCAGATACATTCCTCCAAAATATTTTCTGTTCTTCATCTTTGCACACAGCCCTCCCCAAGTGCCTCCTGTCCACACAGTACAAGTCAGGTGACAGCTGCATTGAAGATTTTAAAGACTGAGGAAGGAGTTAATGAGTGGCCAACAGTAACAAGTGAAGTAATTTGCTCTACTAAAGAAAGAGAGGTTTTTATGCTGTATGTGCCAGTTATACAGAGGGAGACAGACACCATGACAACAAGCTTGTCAGGCAGGAGCAGATGAACTATCACTGGGGACATCATTAGTGGTGGAGAAACTTCAAAAGCTTTGGAATTTGGGTTCCTTTTGCACACAGAATCTCATCTGCTGTTGTGGAATTTGAATCTCCAGTCTATAAGCTTAGCCTCGGATAAAAATAGCAGGCTGGGATGTTGGATGCATCTTGAATAAAATGGAAAGGAAGAATGTGCCTACAGTATCTCAGTGCTCCCAGGCCTGCCTGGTTGTTGGAACTGTATGGAAAGGAAGAATGAAAACATACCATTGAGTCAGGTTCAGCAGGTTATCTTTAAAATAAAGATTGAAAAGGAATTTGTAAAGGACTGTTCCTTCTGTGCTTATTCATAAGCCATGGATCTAATCATTAGCCTGCACTGATGGATTGATCCCCCTGTAAATCTCCCATTCTGGGAGGGTGGACAGATAATTGCACATAAGAGGTTGATTCTTTTTATTCTCTTAGCTCATAGGGAGAATCCCAAATACCTGTGGTTGTCCTGTCCACAATGCAGATACTTACTCTGATGCAAAGCTGGAGTCAGATGCTGATAAGGTAGGATTTATACCCACGGGAAGTTCCTCTGTAGGCAACCACAAAGCAATTAGTGCACAAGGCATGTGGGACTCTGAATGTGGTCTAATGTGAATCTCATTTTACCAGAGCAACGTACAGAGTTCAAGTTTCTGGTTCACCAGCCTGCAGTGCAGAGGAAAACATTTCTATGGGCAAGTGAGAGAGAAAGGAAAGATCTGAAGACTTGTGGCAGCGTTTCTGTGGGAGTCGCTTTAGCCCTGCCATATCTACAAAATGCTGAGAATGCCACACAGCAAAGTTTTCACTGTGACAGGGAACAAATCACAAATTCATGAACTTTTGTGACTTGCCTGGATTACAATTCCCCATGACCGAGCTACTTAAATCTAAGGTGAGCTGCAGCCCTTTACAGCTCCAAAAATGAAGCACAACCAACATGCAGAGTGTAAGAGTGCTGAGAGCCCAGGTGCTCAAGCTGTGGCTCAGGTCACCATGCCGCACTGCTTTCACAGGAGCTGCTGCAGGCATTTTAGTCAAAAGCTATTTTAGCCCCATCAGGACTAACTGGGAGAACTGATGAGCACAGACATTTGCCTAGCTTGCAGCACAAGGAAGGAAAATCAGGTGGACATTAATCATTTGCAGATGTGTCAAGTAAAAAGGAGAAGCATATTCAATCCCATGAAAAGGCTTATTTTTGAGCAGTTGTTCTCTAAGACCTGATAGCCAAGTGGTGTACTCAAAGAACAAATGAAAGAAGAGGTGGCCCCTCTGGTTCTGCCTGCTTTCCAAAAGATAAAGGAAGATGGAGTGCAGCACTCTGCCCATCCTGTACAGGAGGGTGAGAGCCATTGAGATAACTGTGAGAATTATTGTGATGGGGGCATCTGGCTTGCACTAAAAGGAGAAGAAGTGGGAGCATGAAATGGATTTCTGCATATGTTTGAATTTTCCCAGTCCTGTGGAGAGAGGCCTCTCTGACCATAATTGGAACAAACTCATGAATAGCATGTGTGAGCAGAAAGCAAATCTGAAGCTGCAGCAGCCAGCTCACCCCGCTGCATCATTACAAGGAGACATGTTGCATGTGCAAGATGTAGGGCAGAGAAGGACATGCTCATCCTACTGAAAAGGCAGAGCATTCACCAGAATTTTCTGGTGGTTTTGGAGAGCTCATCTTGTCCCAGGTAGCTTTTCCTTCCAGGCAAGTGGAGATACACAGATATGTGTTGTTGGTCAGCAGGCAAAAATCTGCCAGGAGAAACTGGTGGCAACCTATGACATCTGCACACACAGGTCATGGCTAGTGATAGGTGCAGAGGGACAGCAGGGGAAAGCCTGTGGTTCCTACTCTGGCTGCTTTTATCCTGCAACCCAAACTAAATATTTATTTCTCTTTTACTGGAAGAGGACATTAATTAGAAAGGCAAAGTCATGCACTGACACAGGTTATGCATCCCTTTTAGTCACATAAGGCCAGCAGCAGGAAGAAATGCAGTGAGATGTGAGGTGTGGGGTTTGTCACCAGGCATTCTGTGTTCAGAGATGGGAACCAAACAACAAACAGCTTTCTTCCTGCTCAAAGGAAGAGCTTAGGAACCAGCAGGCATGCAGAAAGGCATCTCTCAAACACAGCACTGAATAGAAAGAGGGGGACAGAGTCATGGCCCCATATCTGCCTTGAGGACACAGATGTCAGCCTGCACTCCTGCTCCTAGGGAGAAGTGTCCAACATGTTGCTGACCATGACATGCATGGTCTTGTCAGATCATTACTGCAAGTTCCAGAAATATCTTCTGATTGCTAATACAGAGTGCTAGATTATCTTGCCTGCATTACTATGATATAACTCTTTAGAATACTATGAAATTTAATGTAGAGAGGAGCTTTTTTAAAGAGGATAAATGTTTACAAGGTCTTAGGAAAGCATAGAACTGTGAGCCAGTGGGAAGTTTAGCCAGCTAGCTTCAGTTTCTTCTTTAAGTCACAATTGACGTTAACACATCCCCCACATTCTCAGGCTCTGAGACGCCCTACATGTGCATTTTTTGTTTTTTGCCGTCATGAGATTCTGAGCTCCAGTCACTCATTAAACTAAAGCTCCAAATCCCATCTTTTGGCATGCATATGGACAAGCATTCACAGGAGAAGATCTCAGCTGAAATAACTGCAGGAAATTGCATCTGACCTCTCTCTTCCTCCTGGAGGACTGAGCTGAGACTTGTGGAGGAGTGCCATCACATTTTCCTGATTCCCAGTTAATCCTTGGGGCTGTGTTTGTGCCCAAATCCTCTGTGCTCCCAGCAGCTCAGCATCTGCCTCCAAGCTCCTTACCCCCAACTTCTGCAGACACTTGGCCTAGCCAAAGCTGACAATTGTCTGCAAAGGGAGGTTGCTAAGACAGCAACATAAATTTTGCCCACACTCTTGAGCATGGAGCAAAACATATGCTGGATTTTGCAGCAATGGAGATCCTTTCCAGGATTTTGAACACTGCTGAACTTTTCTGCACAGTCAGAAGTCAAACCACAGCAACCTGGGTCCATCCATGCTAAGTCAGAACTGATGAGATTTCAGCATGGCACAGAGCAATACTCTTTGGGCAGGAAAAGTAAAGGAGGTCAGTCCTGGGTTTGTTTATTTGTTTATTTCAGATTGCATTTATTTTATAACTGACAGGTGATCATTTTATTGGCTTAAAGTAACTTGCCAGGAATAAAAAGAAGTTTCTCTTTCTTTTTTTCACGACAAGGAGATGCCAATCAAGTGGTTTCATGCTCAGAAGAGCCTCAGAGGTCTCTGCTGAATTGATTGACCATGGTTCAAACCAGTGTGCAGCACAGCCACTGAGGGAGAAACAGCACAAGGAGTCAGGGCATTAGGAAGGTCTACAAGATGCCACTGGGGCACTCTTCTGTGCCTCTTGGAGAACAAGCTGGAAAAGGCTGGAGTTGCATTTTAATCTTTTATATGTGTAGGATCCATCTGCTCTTGAACTTCAGGGAAATCTACTGCCAGGATCAGCCTCAAAGATTGCAAGTGGGGTCTCTTCAAAAGGAAGATGAGTTCTGCGGGGCAAGCTGGAGAAAGCTTCAACTTTCAACCTTGAAAAACTCTAGGGTGGGAGTATGCAATGTACAATTTCAGCTAGATTTAACTGTGACTGAGGGTCGCAGGGCTTCCTAGCCATCCTCCTCCCTTCAAGCCTTTCTTCAGCTGAGAGGACTAATTAGATGGACCTCTTGGGGCTGCTTCCAGCTGTTTCCTGAGATATATTTGTATTCTGCAAAGGGAAGGCTCAAGCTGATTGTTTTTACAACAGCTTCAACAGGAAAAATTTGCATTAAAAACAATGTGGGAAGAAAAAAGACCTGGCATCTTAAAAGGTTTCTTCTAATTCTGGCAGGTTGATCAGCACATTCTCTGCCAGAAAGAAGAGTTCCCTGCTGTCTGTTTTCTAATTAATTGACCACTGCCCTCTAAAAAGAGATAGTGAAATGCACTGTGTAAGCACCTTCTCCATCAGCCTTGGGAGTTTTGAAAGTATCTTTATTTTTTTGCTCATATAAAGGTAAAAGTTCATTCTACTAATACAGACAGGCCTTGTGGGCTGAAAAACATTTTCACATATGCAAACTTGCCCTTTAAATCACTACCATGTTTCTCTTATAACAACAATTAAATCTCTTACAATGGTGATTTAAAATAAGTGTATTTTAGTGTGGTCTACTGCTGCAGTTGGATCAGGTGATATTTCAATCTGACCAGACTTACTTCTGGCAGAGAGATCTGGATGACTCCATTCTTGTCTTTGTCCAGGAGACAGAACACTTCTGAAATGTAGAGGAGTGGGGCGAAAAAGCTGGATATAAAATACAGAGTTTGGCATGTAGAGAATCACTGCTTGACAAAATGTAAAAGTCTGACTTTTTGCCGTGATCTACCGAAAATTTAGACTGGTTCTGTAAGATAATAATACAGCGGTTCTTCTTTCTTCTTACAAATAATTTCTAAGCTGCTTCATGAGGTGGAATAGAGCTATAGCAGCAAAATGGGAGCTGGCAGCAGGACAACTATAAAATCTGATGTGGTGGCATCTGGCATGATCCAAGGACAAAGGTCTGAGTAAGGACTGCAAGTGATAAATGGTCCCATTTGCCAGAGCTGGGACAATGTGTGGGCCAGAGCACTAACCATAAGTTGCTGATAACTGTAAGGCACAAGAGAATGGTGTGGTGTGGAAATGTGTCCTCTACTCCCCATGGGCATTCAGATAGAAAGGCTTTTGCTATTTCTCCGCTGCTTCCTCTGACTCAATTTTGCTGGCACCCGGACCTTTCCATGCAATTTGCTACAGTCACAGCAAATACCTAAGGCAATCCCAAAGCTTTCAGGAATTGCCCTTGGGTACTCACTGAACAGGGTCTCCAGGCAGATCATGCAGGCCACAAAGCCATCAAAGTCAATGGTCAGCTTGGTGTTGCAGGCATAGCAAGTGACGATGCTGTGCTGCACCTCATCTTTGAACCTGAAACCTAAGGGCCAGGAGAGCACAGGATCCACTGACACAGCAGGTTAATTTGCTGTCTTGGATGCGACTTATCCATATCCTGCTGCAGCTGCAGGTTGAAGGGCAGGACTATTCCTCTGAGAAGGTCTGTTGAACTCCCTCGCCCACCTCTGTGGATCCTTTTCAAAACCAATTATGCCAGCTGAAGAGAGGCATAAAGTTCTCCCACAGCATTTTGTCAGACTGCATATTTCTCATTGTTTCACAGCATAACCAGTCCTATGTTCCCCAGATAAACCCCTAATTAACGAGTGGGCACTGCAGCTGAATAGCAGTGATTGCAGCAGAGCCAATTGCTCACATAACACATTGGGCTCTATTCAGGCCCATATTCATGCTATTTCTGTCACTGGATCATTCACATAAAATCCACTGAGCAGAAGACAAATAAAAAAAAATAGTGCTCCTCTAGATGTCCCTTAGCTGGCAAGCTCTGCTCCAAAAGTGAACACATCAGAGAGGACGTCATTGGAGCGTGCCTTGATCAGGCTTGCACCTTCTCCAGAGGAGAGAAAGGTGGTGGGAGGAAATGAAGGAAAAAGAGGGCTTGGGCATAGCTCTGAAAGAGGACTATTAGATTAGGAAATAATGAGGCAAAAAATAGATCAAGTAATAATCAGGTGAATAAAAGCAATGGTCACAGCATGGACAAAAGTACCACTGGTTCATAATGCAGAACAGAGAATGGGGTTTGATGTATGAAACAGCAAAAGGATTGCAGTGTGTGACTGTCAGGAAGGGAGAATGTCACTGGCAATGCTGTGATCTAGGTGACAGGAGAGAATAAAAGCCATTAGACCACTGTGCTCTTCTCCCAGTGTCTGGTTATCCAATCTCCAAGCAACACACTCACAATGCCCTTTCTGAGGCCATTTCATATCTCGTGGGAGTTGATGGTACCAAAGTAGTCACTGTCCACTTTCTTATAGTTTATCTGTGGCAAAGGGTGTGGTGTTGTTCACAGAGATCCCAGGAAGAAGAAAGAGACGAGGATCTGACTCCATGTTTCAGAAGGCTTGATTTATTATTTTATGATATATACATTATATTAAAACTATACTAAAAGAATAGAAGAAAGGATTTCATCAGAAGGTTTGAACAGAAAGCAAAAAGAAAAAGAATGATAACAAAAGCTTGTGTCTGACTGAGTCTGAGACAGCTGGACTGTGATTGGCCATTAATTAAAACCAACCACATGAGACCAATCACAGATTCACCTGTTGCATTCCACAGCAGCAGATAATTATTGTTTACATTTTGCTCCTGAGGCCTCTCAGCTTCTCAGGAGAAAAAATTCTAGGGAAAGGATTTTTCATAAACCATGTCTGTGACAAAAGGGGAAGGAGGGAATGGGAGAGGGCACTTGAGTGTGTGCCCCTGCAGCAATACCATGGTGTGGGCCCCAGAGGCAGGCTGGGCTGGCACAGCTGGGTCACAGCAGCCATGAAGATATGGCAACACAGGTCTCATCAGGGGCTGCAAGCCACAATGAACTACTCAGAGGGCTCCTCTAGGATAGCAGGGAGGGAAGAAGTGGGTGATGTCCCTGGCCATACACACACACACATATTCAGTGGCATGATGCATGCAGAAAACTTGGCCTTCACTGACTCAGGCTTTAAACCAAAAAAAAAATTTTGCTAGTCCACCATGCCACCCATGCCCTGCCATCCTCCCTGCTCATGTAGCTAACCAGTGCCAGGACAATCACTCTGCCTGTTCACATTGTTACTGCTGTGCCCACTGGTGGCTGGGACAGAGACTGTCCCTACCACCACAAGTTCCTACTCTTTGAAACATTAATGAGCGAGAGAAACATTTCAAGCAGTAAGTGGCAAGCTAGGCAGAGGGGTAAACACATTCTCATGGGCTGGCAGCATGCCTGCTTTCACATTACAGGCCATTGAGGGGAATATCCTATCATTTGGCAAACACTGCAACAGACCAAGTCCATCTTGCTTAATGTTTCAGACAAGATGACAGATGCCTCCTACTGCCAGCAGATTTATTGCCCAGAATTAGAAGCCACCCAGACCTAGAGTTAATAGTGGATTTGGGTCTCAAGGTTTGCTTTTCTGACAAGCCTTAGGACAGAGCTGTGTCTTTATGAACCCAACATTTCTTCATGGAACTCCAGAGCAGATGCTCTGTGATGAACAACATCAAGTATGGTGGCAGCAGGCTTGCCTGAAAGGGAGGTGGTCACACCAGGAAAGTCCAGCTCTGACCCTCCTTTAGACCGCTTCGTTCTGGGTGAACTTCTTGGGATAGTAAATCCTGTATCAGAAAAAAAAATCAACAGTTCTACAAGATTTCAAAAATACAAAGGCAGTTTTTTGTAGGTCCTAAAATGATATTTCTTGTATTTCCTTATGCTCATCCAGCCATGCAATATATAGCAATAGCTGAAATGTTCATATGAGCTTTAAGAGACCAGGCAGCAGAAAGAGCTGGGTTTGCCAATAATCAGAGTTAATCTGTCTTTCCATAGGGTGTTGCAAATTATGGAGAATGATTGGGCCAAGGTGAAAGAGGATTTGCTTGTGCTCTGTCAAGTGAGAGGTGTTTCAGAGCCCTGGAACAAACTCAAGCCCTGAGAAGGAAGGCTTCCAATTATATCTGCCTGTGAGGATTTAACTCTATCTCAGTTCTGGATCTGTACTTCAGAGCTAATAGGTGAGGCAAGGGGATAGAGTCAGAAATGTTGTTATCAAATACTTTTGAATCTTCATCCAAAGTGTCTTGAATTCTACAAGTCTCAAGGTGCTGGGTACATCGGTCTTGGTCACGTTAAGGCATGGTTCAAAAATCAGGATTCCTTTATTCTTAACAAAACTGGAGTGTAAAAACAAGAGTTGGATGGTGCAACGCTGGAGAGCAATCTGGAGAGCAGTTCTGTTAAAAATAAATCACCCATTACAGTGTCATCCTAATGCCAGTTTAGTTCTCATTTGTAATGCATCTCCATCTCCCATAGACATGTCCACTGCTCCATATTTACTTGGCTAAAGGCATGCCAAGAATTTCTAGGCTATCTTCACTCTCAAGGAATGATATATGGGATTACTAAATATATAAGCAAGATTAAAAGCACTTACATTTTGAACACTTAACAGTAGGTTAGATTTCACCTCAGGGGGAAAAGGGCTTGGTGTTGCAGCAGAAAATTGTTAGAAAGCAGAGGCAGGAGCTGCAAGTGAAGAGTGTCAGTAGATGTCTATAGTGTCCTCTCCCATATCCTTCAGGTCTTTGAACATCCCTTCCAATGTAAAATTATGCAGAAACAGAGATTTGGACACTATGACATTGTACTTACTGAGTTACTCCATTAAGCTTGGGAGCCTATGGAGTGTAGGGCAATGGCCTCACTTCTCCTAACAGCAAATTATCCACAAGATCCACAGTGAATCTTTGCTGCCCTCAATATGGCCATGCCATGGCACCAACACTAGCAAGCTCCTAGAAGCATGGGTCATCACCCTCCCAGTGCAAAGGAGCACTGAGTAGAGGTGTTGATCTCCCTTTTTCCTTTGGCTACACAAACCTGGGTAGAGGTGTTGACCTCTCCTTTTTCTTTGTCTACACAAATCTGGGCAGAGGTGTTGACCTCTCCTTTTCCCTTGACTACACAAACCTTATAAGCTCCCAAGTGTCCCCCCGATTATGCAGAAGGGAGGCAGGCACTGCCTGTACTTGCAGCCTTCTCCCTGGGAGCAGGCTCAGCCTGTCCCTGCTGCTGTGAGCTCGGGGCTCTGTAAGCAGGACCTGACTCAGAAACAGCAGCTCTGGATGTACTCACAACCTGCATCTTGCCAAGCATGCTGTGTATGCACCTGGAACTGCACAGGTGCAGCCAGGCAGAAAGGCCCTACTTCCCCCCACTATATTTAGGAAAATGTTTAAGTAATGAGAGGTGGTGGTGAGAGAAGCAGCTGATGATTAAATGGTCCTGGTTTCTGCCACCATGGACTGATAGAGATGCTTGGTTGAATTTTTTGCCCCCAGCCATGTGCTGGGACAAGTGAAGTGTAAACTTAGCCCAGCTTGTGAGGAAGTTTTACAAAAGAGACCCAGAAACTTTAAAGGTGATGAAATTATATTCAAAAGATACACTGAAAGGCTGATCATCTCTCTGCAAGTGTTAATGTTGAATCTATCACTTTTCACATCCTTTCCTGTACAAAAAGGAAATATAAAAGACTAAGTGAGAGATAGTTTAAGACAAATACTTTTCTGCAGACAATGCTGAAAATACCAACCACCTTAAAATCTTGGTAGCAAAGCAAATGCTCTGCCATTTCTTCCACTATGTCCTTTCAGTTGATTAATATGGCTTTTTTTTTTCCCCACAGTGGGAGGGGATGTTATTGGTTTTGGTGGTGATAAGTCTCTATTTGTCCACAGAAGTCATGCAGCAGCAGCATAACACTGCCCATGGTGGTCCTCCCAGAAAAGTACAGGGAATGTTGCGTCTCTGCAGAACATCTGCTGGCCGTGTTTGGAAGGGAAGCACCAGGCACTATTTTCACCCCACCCCATATTTAGAGGTTCAACAAGTCAGGAGAAATTCAGCTGGGATCAGACCAAAAGTCCGTTTTTCATCACCCCTAGCTGACAGAGTTGGGTTTTGTGAGCACAGATCCTGTTCTCAGCTCCATCCAATGGGAAGTACATAATGTCACTCACTCTTCACCAAAACCCAGTTTAGAATCCTTTAAAGTTCAGTTGCAGTCACTTCACAGTCCTGGACAGAAAACAAAACATACTGTAGGTGTTAACAAAAAAAATATTTGAAGAAAGCTCTATTAATTTGCTATTAGACATCCAGAGACTATTTTCTTTCCAAATCTAAGATACATAAACCCTTAGTTTTTTTCAAACCCTTCACATTTACCCTCAGATATCAGAGGGAGAAGATCTTCAAAACCAATCATACTTCCTAGACATTCAAACAGGAAATAAGTGGTTTGTTAGGTGCTATGGTGACGTGACCAAGTAAATGGCAACTCTTTACAATGTTTGACTGAATAAAAAGTTTCAGGAAAACATTTGAGATTTTCAGGGCTTATGGAAACTACAACCAAACAATTCTAAAATAGCCATCGTAAAACTCAAAATGGTCTTCCTAACTAAAAAGATGTTTTCCCTCTCCAGTAACAGTGGTCACCTGTTCATTAAGAGGAAACCTGACATGACAGCCACATGCTAACGCAGCAGGACTTTATAGATAATGTTTTTCAAATATATTAAGTAGAGAAAAAAGCCCAGCCGACAGTTTTTTGATTCCTGGGGCTAAACAAAAAGGAAGGAATTGGCCAGCCAAGCAAATGTCAGAATCATATGACAACTCCACAGGTAATTTATTTCACCCTGGGATAATGTTGTCACAGTCCTCACTCCTATCGCCCCTATTTTCGAAGTTTTTCCCTGCCTTGCATTACCAAGGGAAAAAAAAAAATCACATTTTGCACCAATAAGAGGAACAATTAGAGAATCTTCTCTATTGTAAAATAAACTGAACTGAAGCTATGAGTTAATAAAAGGGGAGAAATACTTGGTTTTTTGAACAGACAGTAAAAGGAATTGGCAAGTCAAATATTTGTATAACTGTAACAGAGAGGTCTCAGGTTTTTTTGTTCACTTTAATCCACTTACCTCTCCAGAGAGCTTTTGGAATGGAGTCTTGAACTCATCATCTATATCTTTGTTATCAACATGAGGCTAGAGGAAGGGGATGGCCAAAAGAGTGGTTAACAAGGTTCTAAAAGTGACCTGTGGATATTGTAAAGATGCTGTACAGGGGCTTATTTACAGCAACAGAAAATGAGCATGTGCTCTGCAGCAATGGCAAAACAGAGGCACTACTTTAGTCATGATCAGCCAGGGGCTGGCTTAGAGCAAATACTCCCTAAGGCTGATGAGAAAGTTTTCTTCTGTTACCAAGACAGCATTAGAAAAGAGCCGCAGTGAAAAAATGTTGCTGCACTTGGCCAGAGCAATTCAGCAGCTCCTTGGAAGCCTTTTGCAGCTTCTCCCAGACATCAGGAAGACTATTTGTTTCTATGGAAATGTGCCCTTTCCACCTTCTCCTACCCATGCAGGAGGTAAGGACAACCAAATATGTTGCAGTTCAGTCTACAAGGGTGAAGTCTCTGCGCCACATGGCCTGGGTACATAAAAATGAATGTGAAACTAAGACATGGACATATGTAAAAAATCCCCATGAGCAAAAAATATTTCTCCTCAGCACAAAAACATTCTGTAATCCCAGCTCAAATGAGAAATAAAAATCATGCCCCTGTTTACTTCCACATTATGAAGGACAACTCTGCCCAGTTAGTTCGTCTAACCTCATATGGCTTTGCAGACACCTCATCACCCATCATCCTAGGAAAAAAAAGAAAACGGTTAAACCAGAAATTATGAATTATGAGTCTACTTTAAATTCTTGCCTTTACAATAATTAGCAAAGTAACAACAACAACAACAACAACAACAACAAAAAAAAAAAAAAAAAAAAAAAAAAAACCAAAACCCCCCAAAACCTATTTAATTATAAGGTGTTAATAAATGCACAGAACAAGCCCCCAAGTTTCCTGCTTCCTATGCTCCGCATCCCATCTCTGCCTGCCCCAATTCTTTGAAGATATTTCCCATGGGAAATGAAACCTTGCTGTTCTTGTCTTCCATCCAGACTCTGGCTTTTTCATCCAATGGATGCTATTGATACCCCTTTCAAAACCATCTCATCATCATCCTAGTCTCAAATCCTGCACTCACTGTGGGAACTTCTTCACAGAGCTGAGGACCTTGTTCCCAGCCAAGTGCTTAGAGGACACCTCTGAAGAGCCATGTCTCTGAAGAACCATCTGCCATAGATGTGTGGTAACTATGGTAGACTGTGGAAAAAATGCATTGTGGAAATGGGCCTATTTTGCTGGTTTAGACAAAAGATCAAGCCCAGGGTATGGATGCAACATGTGACCTTCTCCTTTGCGTGCCTCCCCAGCAGAAGTGGGGGTTTTCAGGGAAGGTACTCACTGTGATTTAGCCTGATTCTCAGCAAAAACTCTCAGGCAGAACTCCCCATTCTTGTAGGACTCAAAGGTGGAGGGCATAATGTGGTACTGTCCCCTTGGCAGTGTCATGTGACTGGAGACCTCATGCAGGTTCACACAGGGGTCAGTTGGGGCTGCTGGCTGGTGCCTTGCAAAGAAAGCATGGCCTGCATGCACATCTGTGCTGCTTTCCAGCTGTGGAGAACGTGGTTTTGTCAGAAGCCCTTTGGCAGTTCCCTGGTAAACCAGCCACCTGATTTCAATTTCAGCGCTTCAAAGCCATCTCAACCTTTTCATTGCAAAAAATAATAAATCCATAAATGATGGCACAAAAGAAAACCACCAGGGTTCTGTCATGGGAAAGAGGCAGATAATTAGAAGGGGCAAGGATCTTCCTCTATAAATATTCTCTTTTCACATTCCTCTTTACACTTGGTACCATAAAATAAATAAAAGTATCATAATGTGTGCTCATATCTGATCAAATTACTACACTGTAAATTTTCTGTGCATTGAGCATTTTTTGCAAGCTTGTGGACAAATTTAATTTTCAGATTTTTTTTAGCAATTAATGGTATTGAATAATTCTCCTAATTGCATAGGAATTGTAGTCTCTGATTTCTTTAAATAGACAGAAAAAAGTAGTAAACAGAACAAAGTAGTAGTCACAAGGGTGAGACTTTTGGGGCCACATTAGGTGATTTACCCAACTTTTATTAGTAATACATTTGGATTTTGTAGAAAACAGTACTTAAATTTTCCTTAATACCAATATAGTCTGTAGGAAGTTAAACATCGCACATTGTATTTAATAAAATAAAACACTGACATAAGAAGGAACAGTAGTGTAAGAACAACATCCCTGCTATAAAACTCCTATTCATGACTTTTGGTCCACAAAGATGTCTTTCAAAAAGTATGATTCAGTGACACACAAAAAATGTTGTGTGGCTGATGCAGGATGGGAAGCATCATTTAGGGATAAGGTTTCTGTCTGTCTAAGACCAGAGCACACAAAAAATCTTACCAAACATTGTATAATCATTCAGGTTTTCTGCTGTAAATTGTAGAAAAATATGCATGTTTTTCCTCTTTTGTTCTGAGATAAGATTGAATTTGGTATTTATTCAACAGCCCCATCTTTTCCCCTCACTCAATATTAAGCTAAGTGGGACTGCACAGGTTAAGAAGACAGATCCATATCTTCCCAATATATAAAGTTCATTTTTCCTTTGCATTTGCAAGGCTGCTAAAAGAGCACAGTTAATTGCTACATGGACACATGTTCATTTACTGAGAGAGGAAAAGGGCTGAAAAGCCAAGGAAAACTTAGCAGCATAGGCTGCTGGACCTCAGTAATAAGTATAGGATATTCCTACTGCTAGACACCCCTGGGGTCTTTTTCTTCAGTAATAAAAAGTCTCTTTGACTCAGTATTGACATTTGGGGGGATTAGGGAAAGTTGAGCAGGGCTTATTCATTACCAGGAGCCTTGGCTCAGAACTGTAAAAGGAACAGATGCACAGACCTTGGCATTTCTTCTAAACAATATTAGCTACATTTTTGCAGTTTTAGAGTGCAGAGGTCCTGTTCTGCTTTCACCTGAACTAAACAGACAAATTCTGACCTTGGTTGTACAAACTTCCTGGAAGCCAAATTTCAACAAGTATAAATGAGATGAAGACTGGGAGTCAGACATCTGTAATAAATCCTTGTGTCCCAGTCCCTGAAAATGATTATTCAGAACTTGAGATATTGGTCCCGTGATTCAAGGGCAAAGCTCTCCATAAGAGAAATCATTCATAAGAAATAAGTCATTGTGGCAGCTAAATTCTCCACTGCAAGAGGAGGTGCCCATGTGGAGGCTGGAAGTCTTCAGCAGAGACTACATACCTCCTGAGGAATCCAGAAGGAAGAAAAAGAGATAGTGGTAAAGTGCTGCTATATACCTGCACCAGTAGGAAAAAAAAATCAGATAAAGCCTCCTTCAGACACTTTTTGAAAAAAAAATTCACTTACAACCACATATAATAGTATCAGATACACATGAAATTCTGTCTTGTCCTAGAGTTGTTCCAAAGGAAAAACTGTATCTTCATCCAGAGAAATTTATGGCATATCAAATTACTTTTTCCCTGATGTGGTGTTGTGAATGATACTGTTGGTTGGAAACATTTGAGTAAGTCCTTAAATGTTCACTCAGGAACAGTCAGCAAGTTAGTGCTACTTCACTAACTAAAACCAGAGAATTTATTACAACAGACCCAAACTCCACTAATCTACTGGTACTGAATATGGATAAAAATATAAGGCTACTGTCACTAGCAGTCAGCCTGGGGATGGTGAGATTGTTGTGAGGCAACTATAACAAGTAGCAAGTTTCAATATTTGGTTCTTCCTAAATTATCTGAATTGCTCTGTTAATTTGTACTTCCAAATATAAGGCAAATTTTCCAAAAGCAGTGAGTTGTCTTGAGAGCACAGATTCCAGTGAGAGCCAAAGAGACTGTCCTCCCAATTCCCAAAAGAGCTTTTACAAATATCACCCATACAACATTTCTGAAGCCTGAGTGGCCCCTTGAGACTTCAGGGTCTTTTGTTGCCTATAATCAGCACACTGGGGCAGCAAGGGCAGCAGCTGGATGATGGACACACAGTTGATGTCAGCAGGCAGCTACATGACTTACAAAAGCTCTGCAGAGCAGGTAGACAGACTTGAACACACATCTTTTCACCTTCTTCTGCAGAGAGATCTGCTTTAGGTCATCATTTCTGCAGTCCTAACTGGAGCTCCCCAGTCACAACATCAAATGCGATGAAGTAAACCTAGTGTGTGATTCAAGGGAACTGGGATCATAGCTGGGTCATAGCATACCTGAGATGACTTAGCAGCCAGGTTTTTCCAAAAAATTAACACCTTAAAGTCACTTAAGTGACTTAAGAGTCACCAAGTCTACCCTACTGTGGGTAAGGCCACAGAGGACACAGATGGGATGGAATAGATGTAAAGCACAAGGAGTTCTCCACTGTTGTATTCAGTGACGGGAGCAGGCAGATGTCCATAATGCACAACTTTAGGATGCTCATAGGTGACGGTGCCTGGTACCACAGAGAAGGCAGCTCAGAAATGTGCTCAGTGTGTGCATGCAGGCACTTGGGCACTAGGGAAAACCTTCAGTGATTTCAAGCCAAACCACGCAAGATCTATTAGCAAAAGTCAGCTGTTCCCATCTGCTCCACCTGTGCTGGCTAATGATCTTCATCCAGTGGAGTCTGTACAGCGTTTAATTGCTTTTCTGCACATATGATATTGGTCATGATGATACTGGTTGGAAATTTTTACATTTGTTTCTCTCCCCTCACTCCACAGAAATTAGAGATTACACTGTAGGTTTTTTTCTTATATTATATTTTTAGAAACACTGAGAAAATCAGGGAAAACAAACCCCCAAATTTACTGAATCAGAACAGTAGCATATGGCAGACAATGGATTAAAAAAAAAGTTTGAAATACAAGGGAAAAATAATAACAAAAAAGAAAGTGAAAACTGAGGGCTAACGATAGGCTGTAATCAGAAACACTTATCTGGTATTGCCAGGCACCATGAGCCTGCCCCCATTCAGATTTTGTAAAAGAAGATTCTCAATGAGACTGTTACTAAATTACTGCCTCAATAATTTACACTGCCATCCTGTTGAAATGGGAAAAAACTGAGCTTTAATTTATCTGAGTCTTCCCATACTAGGTTAGGAAGAAACGAGAGAAATAATTGAATCATTTTGCAAAATCCAGATCTTATTGAAGTGTAGTGCTGAATGCCAAGATGTAGCACACTGCTAATATTTTCCAGCTTAACAGGACAAGGAATTCAGTCTTTAAAGTGACGAAAAATTTTACCTGATAGAGTGAATAACCAATACTAAGCAGACCTTCTTCCATCCTCTTCTGTCTCCTGTGGTTCTTCTGCATCAAGCCCACCAGAATGGTACAGCATGGCTCATTCAAACTCCCTTCATGGTCATCATCTGGTTCATCCAACCAGATTTTAAACTGAGGATTGGTCCAGTATGTTGCTAAGAATTCCCAACAGGAGACAAAAAGGAGGAGGCTTTGCTGTCATTGCAATTGTCATTGCAATCAAGATGGTTGTCACTATATCTACAGAGAATATCTCCCTGGAAGAACTTTTGCCTGGAGTTTTTCCAATTCTTTCCACTGAGTTGTACGGGTTCATGTTTTCGCAGCTATGCTGAGTATCAACTGGAGCCATGAGAAATCAAAGCACCAGGGTATTTCCTGGGACTAAATACCAACAAGGAGGAGCTGATACTGTTAGTTCCAGCCAATCTTGTATCTCCAGGAAATGTCCTTGGCTGAGGCTGTTACTGTTGCAAGAGGACCAAATGCCAGACAGCCTCTCCAGAGGTCTAACCTGAAGACGAGTTAGAAATAACAATGCCACTGAACTGTGACACTTTCCTGGCCTACCCAACTCTTCAGAGGATTACTCCAGCCAGTAGCAAAAGCCATATAAGTAGGAAAAGCAGACAAAGAAAAAAAATTAATATTGCCACATACTAACTGCTTGGTGGGCTGGTAATCCCCCACAAGGAAATAAGTGTGAATTAGATCTTCATTTAAACTCCTAGGCTTTTTATTACTGTCCAAACCCCACAGATTTTTGCACTTCCAAGCTCTTTTTTCCCCACCAAAGCCCCCTCCAATCCAGAAGCAGTTTTTGAATGTTTTGTTTGGTATTTCACTAAAGGCTCATTTGTTTGTGTCCTTACCTTGGTAGTTCTGGCAGCCCCCAGCAGATGAACCCCATCTCCACTGTCCATTAAACAGAGTCAGGTCCCATTTGTTGACCTTGTGGCTTGTCAGTATGTCAGGAGTCAAACTGCAGATCTCAAGGCGGCTAAACTGCCTTTGGAAATCTGAAAATGCCATCACACAAGTGGCACAAAAATGGACAGGTTAGTCCATCAGCCTGCAATAGATGAGGTGGCTGAGGCTGGATACTTCTCCCAACGGTGTTAGAGAGCTGTCCAATGCCGCATTTAATTGAATTCTGAAACTTGGAACTGGCTTGTGGGAAACAAAATTGCCCACTGCCTGAATGATCTGTATCTTCTGAAGACAGCCTCTCTCAATGGCTATAACACATTTTGGGCTCACACAAACCATTTTCTGTCATTCTCCAGCTGTGGGCACTCCCCCATGGATCATGCTTCATAAACAAATTCACTGGAACTGGTGAAACAATTTGTGTGACGAGATCCCATTTAAAGGGAGTAAGATCTGGCCCTTGTGAAAGCAGCACTCTGTATGAAAACAGTCACAGTTTGATGTTTTTCTTATTCCTATAATTGATGTTTGTTTTTACCATTCCTGGTATGTTTGCATGAATGACAGACCTTGATTGCTCCATGCTGCTAGCAGAGGTCTGCTCTCATTTCCTAGTGCCTGATGGCCCATGCAGCTGATTGCACTGGAGGACAGTGGCCATTTATCTTCCTGCTAGGACAGAGTGACATCAGTTCAGCACTGATTCATATATAATCAGATCAGGGTTAGGACAGGCTTTCTATTAGGTCTGAGTAAACAGACTCTTCCCAAGCCAGTAATCTGAACTTTTTCATTAGTGTGTAGCATTTAGGCAAAAAAACAAATGTCAAAATGTAGAGCAGCTGAGGTTCATTCTTGCCACCTCATTGATTTTATTACCATCTGGTCTCTATATTTTTGGTTAGTGCTGAGTTATGCAAGCTCTAATAAAAGATAATATTTGAATAGAAAAGGAGATATAGAAGAGGTGAACAATGCATGCATGCCATTATTAACCCCCTCAGTGATGGCAGTTTTTCTCCATCCAATTGAAAATATTGCTTAAGGCACATAAAACGTCCAAAAGAGCAAGCTAAATGAACAATTCTCACCAAAACTCTCCATCATCTACTTGTTTATCCAGAGCCTGGTTTTGTTTGGGATCTACATAATTCCACTCAGGACCACTGCAGACAAAGCACAAAAGCACACTGTTCAGCTCTTGCATTTTATTCTACAGTGAGATCTGAGTTAGATGCTATCTTGGTCTGATAAAGGAATACATATTTCTTCCACAAATAGATCTTGTGCCCCTCCAAATGACAGCACACCCTGCAACCTGATTGTGCCAGGCTGGAATTAGACTGCAACAGTATTTGCAATTAAGTCTTGAATTTAATCTCCCCTGCCGTGTGCCAGAAGGTACAAACAGACTGGCTGGATTAGGAAATTCACAGTCTGAAAGTCAGTCAGAGCTTCGGCCTTTTAAGATTTATTGGGGCGCCTGATATCCTCCCTAGGAAAATGATACAACCTCCATTATTGAGGGTCATGAAGGAACAGGAAAGCAAAAATGTGATATCAGAAAATTCACTGCAGAAAACAGCATTGCTCCCTTGCCATTCTGATATTAATGTGCTCAGGATGGTCTCCTTTCTGATCTACTCCCATGTGACAGTGCAGTGCTGCACCTGCCTCAGCAAGGTTGCCCCATGGTAAAACAGGTGTGACAAAACCAGGATATGGCATATGTGTGTGCCTGAGGCACTGTTGCAGACATCTTTTGTGAAAAATCCTTCCTTTAGGATTTTTCCCTTCTGAGAAACCGAGGCGCCTCAGAGACAAATGTAAACAATGATTATCTGCTGCTGTGGAATGCAACAGGTGCATCTGTGTTTGGTCTTCTATGGGTGTTTGGATTTCTTGACCAGTCATGACAGAGCTGGCTCTCGCTCTCTGTTGGAGCCAGCTCCTTTGTTATCATTCTTGCTATTCTATTCTTAGCTAGCCTTCTGAGAACTTCTTCCTTCTATCTCTTTGTAGTATGTTCATAATGTAATATATATATAATATAATAAATCAAACCTTCTAATTATGGAGTCAAGATTCTCGTCTCCTCTTCATCCTCAAAACCCTGCTTCCCTAAGGGACAATAAGGCACCTTACCTTGGGGCTCAGCAAAGCAGCTCTGATAAAAGTAAAATTGTAATGTTATCTCTATCCTTAATTATAATACATCAGCACCCATGTTACAGTCAGTCAGAACAGGAAACTGAAATCTCAAATGTTGCATGAAAAAATATATTGGGGTTCAAATGACAGTAAAATTGATGCCATTCTAAGTATAAAAATAAAAGAGGTGTTGTCGCTACCATACTCCCAAGATAGTTGAAGCTCAGACAGTTTCTGAGAGATTTTGAAATTTCGTGTCCTTATCTTAGTCAGCATCTCAACTTTTTCAAGATTCTCAGATAGGTACCAAATTCTGGTGTGATTTAGAGCTGAGCAACCTCAGAGTCAAAGCACAGGTATAATGGTTTATCCCTGCTTTAACTCCCAGGAACAGGACTAATTTGTATATTTTACTTAGGTCCTGGAACTCATTGGTAGGATCAATTTGAGAAAAACTGTCTTGCACAATGATGATGATGTGGCTTGCATTGGGCTGCTCAGAGTCAAACCAAGGGCTGTTATCTCTGATGTGAAAGCTCCTCCTGAGGCAGGTATTAATGCCCGCTGGAAAGAATGGATCAATATTCAACCTTGGTAATAAATTAATAGTGTTTTGTTCCAACTGATTTAGTATCTCTCCTAAATACACTTTGTGATTGGATTAACTGCATTGTCCCAATTTAATTTTTAATAGATTCCAAAATACACCAAAGAGAGAGAAGCAGGAGCATATAAAAACCTACTTAATCACTCCAAGATCCAGTCCATTCTACTTCACCCCAGGGATTCCTAAGCCTCACTAGTTTCTCTGGCTGTCCTCGGTAATGTACCTAAAAGATCCACAACAAACAGAGCCTGAGCACTTCCATTATTCCAATCATCAGAGACGAATTGCTTTTCAGATAGGATAATATATGATTTGTGCTTGAGTGATGCAGTCCATTACAATTTGCAATAGTTAAAAGACACCTATATGCCTTCCACCCTTATTTTACATTATGCTGTGGCACCAAGTGAGCCATAAGCTGCAGCACTCACCATTTCATATAATGATAGCAACCTGCAAGGAAAATCATCAGCTACAAACCAGCAGAATATCTACATCCTTAAAAGCAGGAAACATTGCACAACACAGCAAGGTTGGAAGGAGCTTATCTGGACATCTGTGTAATGATTCCAGCTTCAGAGGAGCAGGAATACCTGGGGCTCGCTCTAAACATGAGACTCACAGCAGAATTCATCAAAGAGGCTTTTACTTTTTTCCCCTCAGATCTGACTGGGAAAGTGCTCACTCCCACCTCACACAATACAAACATGTGGGGAATGGCTGCCTCCTCTCCTGCTCCTCCTTTCTGTACCCTGAAGTTTGGTAACAGCTTGGCCCACCTTTACACTTTTTACCCCAGCCTCTTGGTACCATACAAGTGGCAGACTGCACAGTGTGCTTCACACCACTACCTGTACAGAGCTTCTGACCTGACTGAATGTTACAGGTACTACCTTTTTCTGTATCAGTGTATGTAAGTTTGGAACATTTTTATGGTCAGTCACTGAAAGACATCAGAAAGTTGAAGGGACCACAGTGTTGAAGCCCCAGGCTGGTTTGCATGATGGTCCCAGAGAGGCTGGCTTACCTCCTCTGCTCCAGTAATAGAGTAAGCATGTCCATTAACCAGCTTCAGACTTGTGATTGCTTCTATTTCAGCTGCAGCAGTTATCTGGAGCAATAAAAGTATGCACATTTATGATTATATATTGCATATGAACTGAGCTTTCATAAGCAAATTAATATGGGGGAAGATATCTAAAGTGGTGTGCATGATGAATACCAATATTCTTGATACAAAGTGCATTAAATTGAGGTGAGATCCACAGCAAAAGCTCTAGTCTTAATATGCAGTCCAAGCACAGAAGAAATTCGAGAATATACAGTAAAATCTAAATCTAAATCCAATTCCCAGCTCAGGTGACAGACCCAGTCACCTGCTAAGACATGCTCGCATGAATTTAGCTCTAGCCTGTCTCAGACGAGATCCAGTATAGCAAAATTGGAACTCTGGTAATTCTGTATGCCACAATGCAAACGAGATAATGAAACAGGATGTGAAAGGTGTGAAGTTTTCAAAACATGTACAAACATATGTAACTTGAGAGTGTTTGTATTACAGGTGTCAGTAATCTTTAGGACTGAAAACCAAAGCCAGAATCAGACTACAGG
Source organism: Emberiza elegans (assembly GCA_024865655.1). NCBI lineage: Eukaryota > Metazoa > Chordata > Aves > Passeriformes > Fringillidae > Emberiza > Emberiza elegans. The sequence goes on along the minus strand of JALJVW010000127.1, from coordinate 63,798 downwards.
CTACAACCAAATGTCTCAGCAAATTTGTGTCTGGCAGTCAAGTGTCTGGAGCTGAAATTTCACAAAATTTGAATAAGAAATGATATTCAGAGAATGGAGTTCCTGAAGACCAACAAGTTGTTTACAGCTGTAAGTATTATGAGGAGGATTGATCATTTAGAACCTTGTCCAAATTTTTCTGTACTGAAATCAATAAAGATCACAAATTAATTCAGTTTGCTCTTGTATCAGACCTTCCTACCTATATCTTACATTGGTCTGGGCTTTTGTCACAGTGTGGGACAGAGCCCTGAGAAGAAGAGCAGGGAGAGTAAGGCCTTGCCAGCCTCTTACATCAATGGAGTAGCCAAGCAGTGACCCAGCTCTCAGGGCCTTCTGGATAATTTGGTAGAGGTTTGAAGGAGCCCTTCACAGCTCATAGGACTCAGAGATGCCTCCAGTAAATTCCTCAAAGCCCTCCACAGTGGAGCCTCCTGCTAGAGCTTCAAAAGAGCTATTCAGCCTGGCGGGGAAAGGATAAGAGGGACAAGGATAAGAGGGACAACGGTTCATCTCCACCTGCAAGCACAAGATACCACAGAAAGAAGAGGTCATCATTTAGTATCTCTTAATTTGTTTGGTCATCAATGTAACCTGAGACAAGAAAATTCAAGCCCCTTGAAATACAGTTGGAAACACCCTTTATGGACCCAGAGGGAACTGTAGATGCTGAGTGGGAGGGAGGCTGCCTTAGAATGAAGTGTGTTGTGACTGACACTCCTGGTCTGGACCGCCACCAGGGGCAGAGCCAGGGCTACAGCTCCTGCCCAGCCCTATACTTGGCGAAGGTCTTCTCCAGCAGCAGGCTCCAGAAGTTGTTGCCCTCCTCTGAGTGCACGAAGAGCAGCTTCCTGTTCTTGGTGGGCAGCCTGTCATCCACCACTACATCCACCTATTCTCTGCACTGCCAGAACAGAGGGAAAGAAGAAAGGAAAAGATGATGGAGGTTGGTGTGCCCAAAATAGCTCCACACTACTATCCTCCTAGCCCTTCACATGTTATCACTTCCCCCTGCATAAGCCACTGTAGGATTACTCCCGTGCTGGATTGCTGTCCTTTGTAATAAAGACAAACTCCTCCCAGCTCTGTGGATAATTCAGCAGGCTTCTTCATGCCATATTAAATTTTGCTGATAGGAAATATTAACAGCATCTTGTACACAGCATCAAAAACTGTCTGAACATGTAAACTGAGTTTACATGGTGGACAGCCCAGAAAGCCAGCATGGAGATAGGATTCTCTGAACTACCTCTAGGCTCAAATCTTAAGAAAAAACCCCCAAAACAATATGCCAATAAAAATGTGTGTAAGTAGAATTCATCTAAAGGGGAAAAATACTGCTAATCCCTTCTGCAAATACTAGGAAATGTGTGAAATGTGCTTGTGCTAAATTTTGGCTTCAAAGCTAGACATGTTTAATTCAGGATTTGCTGCATTCCTGAGAGGAGAGATGATAATTCACACCAAAACACTCAAAGGTGAAAAGGCTGGTGTGAAGGCTAGGTATGTGTTCTAAAGCTTCTGTCCTCACCAGAACAGGTCCTTTAGCAGGGTGAATCCACACTGCTCCCACCTGAGCCCAACCTCCAGTCAAAGCAGGTTGACTAAATCTCAACACTCTGGCTCCACAGGCAAGGAAATAAAGGCAAAGCAGGGAGAGAAAGGGAGGAAGCAGAAGGAACCACACCAGCCTGAATTCACTCTCAATACCTGGCAGCAGCAGAGCTTGGTTTGGGCTCATATTGCCTGATAGTTCAGCTCAGTTTATAAAATCTGTATAACTCCCCAGAGCCCCATCAGCAGAATCTCACCAGTGAGCAGGTCTCATTCAACATTATTTAACACTGTTCCTATTTTCTTTCTAGCTCCCCCATCAATTTCACATACACACTGTAACTGTTGATTATTTCACGTGTTCCAAACAAAACAAAACAAAACAACAAACAACAAACAAAACAAAAACCCACACCCTAACCCCAACCCTAACCCTAACCCAGCCAGCTCAGGTGGTTACACCAGGGGACTCTCCTTTACAGACGTCTGGGAAGAATTGTGTTGGAAGAATTGCAGTGGTGGACTTGGCCTTAGAAGCAGCCATGCCTCCCTTGAGAACTGCAGAGTCCCATCTCCAAACCTTACTTTTTGGGGCCTTATATCTTTGACTTAGCTTGTGCCAACCAAAAGGAACCAGCTGGGAATTGGCTAGTAACTCGATAAAAATGGAAATATTTCTGGATGTTGATGGTTTGGGGGAATCTTTGGACAGCAGAGATGCACAACGTTCAGGCTCCTGTGATATTTACTTTCAGAGGATGTAGGAATCTGTCCATATCAAGGAGCTTTCATGACAGGGCCTAAAGTGTGCAGTTGGCCTCTTATCTTCTTGTACAACATAATAGGATCCTGGCCTATTAATAAGCCTTCTCAGCACTACTGGATAATATATGACTAGGTGTAAAAGAGTATAAATTGGTACTTCCTGTTCCCTTTTTCAAAGTTTAACATCATTTTGCCAGTAGCGAGTTTCACAATTTAGTTTGTGGTTGTGCCTACAGGACAACACAAGAGCACAAGATCCCCAGAAAGGTACCTTATGTAGGCCCTCAGACCTGTTCTGATTCAGCTGCAGGTTATAAGACATCTTTCACACTTTGAGGAAACTATTTTATTCCATTCTTAAAAAGGGAATTTTTTTGGGGAGAGAGGAAAAGAGGCCAATTGACCAATTAATTAGAATGTATTTCTGCTTCTGTTCAGTCTCATATTTCATTAACAAAAGTTTCAGACAAATGCCAACAACAGCATTTACTGCTGCTGCAGAATGTCTTATAAAGAAGCCTGCTTGATTTTTGGATCTGAAGTCTTTTCAAATGGTAGTAAAGTGAAATATTAATTGGTGGGGGTTTTGTTGTTGGTTTTTTTGGTTTTTTAAAAAATTTAAGCAATCCTGACCTTGAGTTTGTGGTGGAAAAATGAAGCCTAGCTGTGCCTAACTGCTGTGTGTGTGTATGTGTGTGTGTGTGTGTATACATATATATATATATATATATATATATATATGTAGACACGTGTGATCTTGGAGAATTACTTTGACTGTTAGTGCACTTGAAATAGAATCCCTTGCTGCTCACAGATGTCCTGAGTTGGCTCAGGTTCTCTGTGCTACCGAGGCAGCCGCTGGTTAAGAGAGATATTCAAATTGCTGCAGATAATGAATCCTTGGTGACCTAGCAGCTCAGTGACTCCTCTGTATTGATGATGTTTACCCAAGCATGCTCCACTTGCAGAGGCTGTAAAATAAATGAGAAATTTGATTTGTTTCAGTTTTGCAGAGCTGTGCTCACTTTCTGTTTAGCTCCCATCAAAGTGTCTAGACACAAAACACCTAAATCCTCCTTTGACCTTGAGATGGTGAGTTTCAGCCAAATGTCCAAGTGTCTGGTTCCAGGATGCAACTGGACAGCACAGAGGCATTTCTGTCCTGAGCCTGTTCTGGCTTGTTGCTGTTTCAGCAATGCCTGGTGTTCAGAAAGGATCCAAAAGCAATGCTGTGGCTTCCTGGATTGCCAAGCAGCTCTGACTCTCAGCTTTAGTCTCTGCTGGAAGCCTTTGTTCAGAGCTTGTAGTACCTGCAGCATCACACCAGACAACAAGGAAGCACTGCCCCACTAGCCTATAATTGATGGCAATGCAGGTTGCCTGTGCTTTGAGAGTTTTAAAGACTTTCTTTGGTTTTCTATGGAAGTTAATTTTGTGCTGCAGCTTTGTACAGAAAGGCAAAGAAGAATCCAGCAAAGGAACAGGCTTTCTTCTCCTTGGGGTCTCTGAGTTGTTAGAAAACATATTTTTAATATCAATGAGATATATTTGCTAGAATCGGGATCTCCAATATCCTTGTGCCCATGGGACTGAATGTTAGAAGGGCCATGTATTAATGTCTACAGCAAAATAAGTGAACCAGCCCAGTACTATCAAGTTCTCTCATGCCTACAACCACTTCAAAGTCTCCCTCAACAGGCATCAGATCTATCTCAGAGCTGTCTGACTTTGGTTTGTTCTCCAGGATACCTCTAGTCTCCCTAAATCTGCCTGTAGGACAAAGACATGTGTGACGGTGGTCACAGGGGTCCTCAGGTGAGGGAAGAGACGAGAATGCCGACTCCATGTTCAGAAGGCTTGATCTATTATTTTATTATATATATTACATTAAAACTATACTAAAAAGAATAGAAGGAAAAGTTTCATCTCAGAAGGTTAGCTAAGCTAAGAATAGAAAGGAATGAATAATAAAGGTTTGTGTCTCGAACAGAGAGTCCAAGCTAACTGGGCTGTGGTGGGCCTTTGATTGTAAACATCCAAGATGGGCCAATCACAGATGCACCTGTTGCATTCCACAGCAGCAGATAACCATTGTTTACATTTTGTTCCTGGAGCCTCTCAGCTTCTCAGAAAGAAAAATCCTAAGAAAAGGATTTTCATAAAAAGATGTCTGCGACAAACATGCACAAAGGCCATGTGGGGTGGTCTCCTGGGCTGGTGTAAACTGGTGCATTTGCCTTGGCTTCAGGGAGCTCCTCCAGCTGCCAGCCCCGGCCCAGGAAGCTGCTGTGCCTGCAGTGGCCTCTGGGCGTTCAGAACAAAAGGCAATTCATGAATATAAATAGTGTGGCCCTGGAAAGCTAATATTAAACTAAGGGGGTTTCAGTGGATTTTATATTATTTGGATTAAATTTATGCCACTTATTTCTGAAGAACTTCTGCAAACAGTCCTCGGGTTAAGTTATTCAGATAGCAGTCAGAAAACTTCATAAGTCACCTTTAATAACTAAGACTGTGTGACTACATTTCAAGTTGTTACTAGGCTATCAAAAAGATATGGTTCAAAGAACGTTTAAAACATTTCAAGACTTTCAAGTCTCCATCAAACTTCCCAAGCTGATATTCATCTAGCTTATGCTGTTGTCAAAGAAATAAGTTTAATGGAGTGAGATTAACTCTGGGTTTTCTTACTCCTTTTGTTCACATATACCCAGATCTGCAGTGTTATTTTTAAAAGAAAAGAGACATGTTAGAGACTATTATTAAAAATAGGCTCTATTTCCCTAAAGGATGTGTTACCCAGTCACATACGTGGCTTATGTAAATATGTAATCAGGGTCTGTTTCAATAGAAGTGTTTTACATGAGGGTTTTAGTAACGAGGACTTTGATATACAAGGTATTGGATCAAATACCAAAAAAGCTTAGTATGGCTCAGAGATGTAAAGCATATACCTGAAGGGTAGAATAAAAGTCTCATGCCTGCAGCTTAACAAATTGGATTATTTTTCTTTTTTCTTTTCTTTTTTTTCTTTTTTCTTTTTTTTTGGTGTGTGTGTGTGGGGGGGTGTGTGTGTGTGAGAGAGAGAGAGGGAGACAGAGAGAGAAAATCCTAATAACAGCAGAATCTGATTTTGGGGCTTTTCTTCTAGGTTTGGGATAGTTTTCAGGACCAGCCTTTGGGTTACTGCCCGCCAAAAGATGTCTTGGGAAACCCAGAGCAAGACACCATCCACAGACGGTGGGGTCCAGGTTTTGAGGTCCAGTTCTGTTGATACCACTATGTGATGAATTTTGGCACTGATCTCTAATGAAAGCCCATTTAGCACAAGCGACTGGGACTCCACAGAAACATTCAGCAGATGACAGAAACAGAGAAGGACTCAGGGTATTTGCATTCAGTTTCTAGGCTAAATGCAATGCACTGGCCTCTTCTACTTTAAATATAGATAAATTTTTTCAGTCCTGTAGCTTGTAAACTGTCTGGGAAAAAGAGGTTTTACTTCAGGTGCATCTTCTTAAATTTTTTTATGCCATTATAGAAACTTTCCAAATAGGAGATGACAATAAATGTTGCTTTTACTACTTATTTGAGCCATTCCCTTGAAATACAGTAAGTGATTTCTGCATACTCTGCTCTAGCATCCACCAAATAAATATGCTGGAGCGAGTATATGATTGGGCATCTTATTTTTTGCATTTGGAGCACAAGCCCACACACCAGGGAACTTTTTAGCAATTGCTTCAATAGTGCTGTGTTTACAAGAGCAGCACTGGTGTTATTTATCACCAACGACTTGCAGAAATTGTTTCAATCTCATTTGCACAATGGATGTAGTGGAAGACCGGTGAGGTCAGGAGAACTGCAGTTAGCAGCACAGGAGAGAAAAAGGCTGATTTCTCTGTGTCTAATCTATCAAATTCTCATTACAAGAAGTTCAGCCTTCTTGCCTCTCTATGCAGTCAAGGGTTTCTTGCTGCTGTCCTCTGCAGCTGGATCTTATCAGCGAGGCAGGCAGGGAAGGCAGCTGCTGCAGCAGCTAGTCTGAGGGGGAATAAAGTCCCCTTACAGCTCCCTTCTGGCCACTGGCACAGCAGCTCTGTTTAGCCAAAGGCAAGCACTGCAGAAAAATGGGTAAGGAAGGTTTTTTATGATGGATGTCAGGGAAAGGATGAGTGCTGCCTGAGAGATGCTTCCTCTGCATCAGGCCCTGAAGAGCACTGATGCAGAGGAAGGAGCTGAGCAGCACTGCCTTTTTGTCTGTGTGGCTGGTTCCTGGTTGCTCCTGTCCCTGCTCACAGCTCTACATGAATGCAGTTCAAGCAGAAAGGAGGGTTCAGCATGAAGGACTCGGAACAATTTGTTTGCTGTAGATGGTATTACAAAGTTTACATTCTCTGTTCATTTGTTTCCGATGTGGTCCTTGTTTCTAACTTATACTTGGGCCATCCTGCTTGACACAAAATGGCACATCACAGACCCAGCCCCTCTACTAAACCAGTTCCTGCTCTGTTCCTTGGTTGTTGTGTATTTGTTTTGTGTGAAACTGAGGCGGGAACTTGCTCTGCCTCCCAAATAAAAGCACCTAAGGACTAGGCTACAGCAGAAAACTTCCCTGGTGTTCCTTGTCCCCTGAGTCTTTGGAGCTGCTCTTGCTGGCATGGGCATAAATCCCACTCTCTTGCTTCAGGGCAAGTGCTCCTATGATTAGGCTGGCATCCACCTCTGTCTTAAGAGGCCAAAAGCAAAACAGTTTTCTGTTCCACATAGTTACTTCCTCCAGGAGACAGTATGGTGTCTTCCAATTTTGCCATAGCTCTTATAAGCCCACATATACCCTGTCTCAGGCAGCAGTGCTGGTATGTGAGTCGTCTTCTTGGGTATCTGTTTCTCCATACTATGTCTGGGAGATAGCCAATAATATGGTTCATGTATCAGGAGTTTTTAAGTGAAGCTTCATTTCTTTTTCTTCTTCCAAACTAAAATTCAGAAGCACTATACATACACAGCTCTCCTTGGCAGACATCTGTTCAGGTAGGTCCTCCAATTATAAACTGCAGGTGGGCACATAACTCTTGAAAAGACACAATTTCAAAGTTTGCATCACCCTTTCTGGCCTGAAAAGTTCCCTTTTCTTGTTCCTTGTTTCAATATTCAAAAACTATTAAGCACTTTGAACATTTCTTTTAAAATATACCCTTTCTCTTCTGTCTGATTAACATGGTCCCAGGAAAAAAATTATTTTTTAAATTGAGGGCTGTATGTATTTTTTGAGGCAAATCCTGACACCCTTTGCTACTAGGCACTGTCACTGATACTACTGAGATTTTTTTGCTACAGTGGAGACAGAGGTAAAAATTCACCTCAGTGTTTACATCTTATTTCATCTTGCTGAGACTTTGGTTCAAGCAGCACAAATGAGTTTGTGAATCTAGCTGCTGCCTGTGCCACTGGAACTATGTTGACTTTTCAGTGCCAACAGTGTGGAGGATGTTCCCCCACCCTGACCCTGCTTCCTAGGAGGCCAACCACACAAATGCTTTTATTAGCAGCAACCCCCCTTTCTTCCTGGCCCTTTGGGGCCAGCCAAATGGGTTATGGCAATGACTGTCACTCCTATCCCAACATTGAGCTCTCCAATGACTCATGGCCTATATTAGGAAGTCATTATTGTCTCTCGAGAGACAAAAGCCTTTTCTGTTTTTCTGAGAATTTTCCATGAGCTTCTGGATGGCAGCAAGGAACGGTTTATAGGAAACCTAACTTGGCAAGCAGAGTTGAAGACAGTTTAGGCAGCCACTGGCTCTCCTCAAGAGCAGCAGTTGTCAGCTCTGAGCATCCTGGGGAGAGACAAAGACAACCCAGGACTTGTTGTGTATGATGGAGAGCCAGTTTGTGAATCTTCGCTCCAACAGGAATCATCTCAGTTACATGTTTTTGCTACTGCCCAGTGGAGAGGGGCCCAGCACTATGTTAGCCACTGCACAGAAGAAGGTTTTGTGTAATTTTGAGTAATTTTTTCTCTTCTCCTTCCAAAGTGCTGCACCCGGTGTCAGTCAGATGCATGTGACTTTAATTACTCACTCAGACACCTGTCCTTCCTGAGCCATTCCCAAGTGCCACATGCACCTTTAACACAGCTGAGTTTCCCCTCAGGGGTCCCACTGGCTGGTCTCTGGCAGGCAGAGCTGGGACATTTAACCCTGTTGGATCTCAGCTCTCATTTATTCCTTACCCCACTATGCTTGTGTCTGTGTGTCTGCCTGCAGCAGACTCAGCACTGTGCTTGTATGAGAAACCAAAGTCTAATTTAATGAGTTTTCTAAGGTTGATCTTCCCCAAGGATAGGCAAAGCCAAGAAACACATCTATGGTATTTGTTGAGGTAACATCCAGGTGCCAGAGTGAGGTGCTGATGGATAAATGGGGTTGCCAGGGTTATTAAACCTGGAGTTACTAAAACTGCAAGCTTCTGTTTCTCACCTAGCTGGTGAAAAAAATAGCAAAGTCCAAAGCCTTGAAATTTTCTGTTCTTCTCATTCTCCTTTCCTCCACCAGATGAAGGTAATTAATTTGGGGGGGGAAGAATCCCCATTTTAAAAAATATTTCTTGATTTGCAAAATGGCAAAGGAGAAGTAAATGGGGACAGAAATAAATGACTGAAAAATGCAAGTGCAGAAAAATCTCTGAAGCCCAGATTTTGTAACTTTAAAAAAAAAATCATCATCTAATCTTTGCTGATGAAAATTACTTTCTTAGAATCACAGGCCATTTCTAGGATATATGTATTTAGGTAATAGCATTTCCAGTCATTTGCTATTTAACTCTTACAGGTAGCTTAAAGTGAGGCAGAGGATTTTATTTAGGTATTAGCCTGATTTCTTGAGGGGCACAGTGGCAATACCTCAGTGTGGGTGCTGTTACAAATGATTGTGGCTCCTGGGGTGGCCCATGGTCTGGCTGAGCTTTTGCATCCACCTCTGGATTGCACCCTGGACTTGTAGCTCTCTGGACTTGGGATGGACAGGAAGAAAGCAGGTTGCCAAGAAGCAGGTGCTCATGAAGCAGTTATAGGATTCCCTGCTTTATAATGGGCTTAGAAGACAGTGATTCTTCCTGTCCAACTTTGCTTCTGCCATGGAAGTAAAGCAAGATAGAATTAAGAGAAAAAGACCTAAAGGAACAGTGGATATTCAGCTCACCAGTGATTTAACCTGGATGTTCAGCTGGGCTTTGGTTAGGTTTGAACCCAGTGAAATAAGAGAGCACTCTTACCGTGGGGCACTTCCAGATTATCCCCTGAGTTTTGAAGGAATATGGTCCCAGGTCCTGGTAGCCTAGAGCAGAAGTACAGGCTGGGAACTCTCATCCTTGAACAGTGTGCCAGTCTTCAGGGACTGCTGCTTCAGGGGTTCATAGTCCTGCTTCAAATACTTGACAGCATTCCTGTTGGATCCAAGACCATCCGGTGCTTCTTACTCTTGTCAGAGTCTCGCAGTGACCCTGGACATGCTGTCCACCCTCCCAGCATCAGCTGAAGCTCTGCCTTTGCCTCCAAGGCAAAGAGAGGAGGTAAATATGGGCAGGCAGCAGGCTCGGGTGGAGCCAAGGACTGACTCAAGTGCTCCTGCAGCCCTGATGGGAGGAGGCATCAGGAGAGCCAATATGTACCGAGGAGATGGGAGGGAGCCACAGCCATCCCACACAAAGGCTGGGATCATGGGTACTGCTGCTGCTACTCCCATGGTATTTGCTCTTTTTGCTGTCCCTTTTTAAAATACTCTTTTAGCAAGAAGCCAGGAAGAACTTTTTGCAGGCACACCTGTTAAGAGATGGAAAGAGACTATGTGCATTCCAAGTGCTGAAAGTGAGGTTTAAGGATCAGTCCTTTAAAAATTCAGGTGAAGATGGTTCAAAACTCCTTCCCTCCCTCTGAAATTGGACTCTATGCTGTTGGAGGGTCGTACAGCCACAAAACCTGGAGATGGATATCTATTGCTACAGTTTACATGGCTATGGAGATGCCATGGAGTTTTAAAGCTACAGAACATGAAACCCACTTCTGGCTTTAATGAAAAGTTTTCTTAAAAAGACCCTCTCTTTGGTACTCTCAAAGCAGTATGAATTTATGATTTAATTTATTAGCAACAAAAGACTTGAAGTTGAGAGAGCTAGAGCTGGCCACTTGGGGAGGGCAAGGATACAACTCAGGAGCATGACCTAGACCAAAAATGGGAAATTGTTTTGTCCAGATAGGAGTGAAGCTGCTAAGCCCTGCTACCCCTCTTCAGTGTCACCTTGGGCAGAAGTCACTAAAACGTCCCTGTCTATAAAAACAGGATGTGGTCTCAGCTAGTGAGAGATTATGCATCATATTTACAGTCTTCGGGTGGTGTTTCCTGCATATAAAAAGTTTACAGGCAGAAATCAAAGAAAGCCTTGGGTGCAAAAGGCTTTATAGACCTTAGGAAATAGTGGTTCCTGTTCTTGTAGGAGAAAAGCTCCATTTCTACCCTAGCAGACCCATTTTGTACTGACACAGGGATCCATACCTCCCTAGCAAGGTGGCTGCCTTTGAAGGTTTAAGAACTGGAGGAGGAAATATTTTCCATGGAGCACAGCTGCTCTCTGCTGTCATCCTGTGTAATGGCTGGGATTCCCCAGCAGAGCCACCACGGGTCTAGCTGAGAGCTGGGTAAACAGTAACTTTGTTTGCAAAGGAGCAGGTTTGATGACTACCTCTAGGTAAGTTTAGACAGAAGGTGTGGGAAAGGGAAAAGGGAATTTTTAAGGAATGAAACCAGACATAAGGAATCGAAACAGAGGCTAGCCAGGTTGCTTCTCTGAAAATATTTGAAGAGAGTGAAAGCAGAGGAGGAAACAAAATTACTTGGTCAGTTCCAGGCAGTGAAGGCTGGGCTGAGGGAATTAATATATCAGTTACCCCAAAATTAAACTAATTCTGTTGAAATTGAGTAAAGAAAAAGAGTGGCTAGCATTTTATCCCTGTTGCATTTCAGTACTTCCAGGCATGTCTGTGTACTGAAACAGAGTGAGGAGTGGAATAACAAAAGGTTGAGGGGAGGGTTTTTTCTTTCCACAGTGGAAAGAAAAAAGACCCACTTAAGGGCACCCACTTTCTTAGTTTGTGAGGCAGAATACTGCTTTCTTCCCCCACCCTGCATCAGCCTTGTGCTGAAATGTCCTCTCTTCCTGTGGTCGGGAGGAATGCTTTCACTTTGCTGTGATTGTTGTAAGCTGCAAGTTTGGCAATGTTGTTCATGGAAAAGAATGGTGCCCCAGTAACTGGAAAAGGTCATTTTGAACAAATGGAATATTCTGTGTTCCATGTACTTTTTGAGATATACACTTGATATGTTGTGTGATCTGTAACTCCAGATGTCACTTTCAGGAAAGGAAATGAAATCTTGTGATTTCAAGGAGGATCAATTTGGCAAGCTTTGGTCCATATCCCTGCACTTCATGTGTTTTGATGGTTTTCATTCTGGTGAAATTTAAAAATTTTTTTTCAATATCCAATCCATTTCATTCATATCTTCCCCTCAATGTTCTGTCTTCCTCCTTGATTTTTCACCTGATTTTGCAACACCTGGCTACAGAGAGTGGCACGCTATTTTCCCAGGAATCGTGCTGAGAAAAGCTGTGAATAGATCAGAGCAAAGAATGATAAACAATTCTTATCTTCACTTGCTGCACCTGTTGTTGTGAACATGCGAAATGTGTTATGCAGATTTGTTTACCAAAGGGTGATTTCTTAATTGGCCAATGATGATTGAGTTTAAATTAAAGGACCAATCATGTCTGTCTGTATCAGACTATCTGTAAGGGCGATGGGTCTTTTAAGAAGCATAGTACAATAAAGCGATTGATCAGCCATCTGGAATCATGAAGTCAATGCTAATTATTACATGGCCAGGAACGCTGTGCTACAACATCTGTGAGGTTAGTTTTAGCATGTTTTCATCCTTTTCACTGCACCTCATTTCCTCCCACACCAGTATCTTGTAGTCACTAAATTGCCAAAGTTTCTTTTTTTTTCAATTGCATTTCCCTTGATCATATCTCCGTTCCAGAGTGTTTGTAAGGTTTTCTTTTCTGTTTTCAAGATTTTATTTACTTTCCTGAATGGAAGAATTTCCTATCAGGAAAGGAAATGAAATCTTGCTATTTCAATGACGATCAGTTTAGCGAACTTTGGTCCATATCCCTGCAATAATTTTGATGATTTTAAGGTCAGCAAATATTTTTTCCCCCAGTATCTATGATATTTGATTCATATGATTCCTTTAATGTTCTGTCTTCCTCCTTGACTTTTTTCCCCTGATTTCACAAAGTCTGTGAGGTCAGTTTTGGCATATTTCAGTTCTTTCCACTGCAACTGATTTAATCCTGGTCCATTTTCTTGTAGTCACAAAATTTACCAATTTTCTTTTTTCTTTCTCAATAGCATTTCATTTGATCATATCTCCTTTCCAGAGTATTTGTAAGTCTTTATTTTGTGTTTTCAAGATTTCAATGAAGATCAATTTGGCAAGCTTTGGTCCATATCCATGCACTTCACGGCATCCCATGCCTTTTGATGGAAAAAAACCCAAAGCTTTGCCAAAGTGAAAGGTCTCAAAAGGCATGAGATGCCATGAAGTGCAGGGGTATGGACTAAGGATTGCCAAATTCATCTTCATTGAAATTTAAATATTTTGTTTCCTTTCCTGAAAGGAAATTCTTCTATCAGGAGAGAAAAAGAAATCTTGAAAACAGAAAAAAAAAATTTACAAACATGCTGGAAAGGAAATATGATCAAAAGAAAATGCAATTCAGTAAAAAAGAAAGAAAATTGGGAAATTTTGTGATGACAAGAAAATAGGCCAGGATGACATGAGTTGAAGTGGAAAGGACCAAAACATGCCAAAACTAACCTCACAGATCAAGGTCTGTCCAAAATCAGGGGGAAAAATCAAGGAGGAAGACAGAACATTGATGGGAAGATAGGAGTGAGATGGCATGGATACTGAAAAAAAAAACCTTCACGGAAATGATAACCATCAAAAGGCATGAGATGCCATGGAGTGCATGGATATGGACTGCACGAGAGACATTCTGTGCTGTTCTTGTGAGCCAGCAAAGGCCTCTGGAAGATAAAGGAAAGCCCCATATCTCTCCTGAGGAAGACACCAAGATTGTCACCATGGAGATGTGATGAAGGAAAGAAAGTTAAGAGATACAGACTCTAGCTGGCTCACAAAATGACGTGGCTCCTTGGTCACCCACTGAGAACTTTGTTTCTTTCCTACAACCAATGGGCAGTGAATGTGTATGTTAAGTGAATGTAAATATATTGAAAAAGTATAAAAGCAACACGTTGCTGTAATAAATCTCTCTTGCACCTTTCTGATGGAGTCATGATAATTTGTACTGTGTCGTGCTCTATAACAACAATGGACCAAAGCTTGCCAAATTGATCCTTATTGAAATGGAAAGATTTTGTTTCCTTTCCTGAAAGGAAACGTACAGTCTGTGCTGGTAATACATCTAGCAATGCAAGGGTTTAGATATTTTTTTTACTTTTAAACGTGACCATTATTTGAAATATTTAAAGAGTTGGAGGTTCCCCCCCCCCCCCACAAAATACTTCTCTCTGAAATGTTACTCAGGGTTTACACATAAAAGTCCACCCTGTAAGATATGTAGCAGATACTCTGCAATAAGTGCAGCTTAGCAGCTAGAGATGATAACGCGGGTTAAATGATGTTCCTTCTGCATTGATGGAAACTCTGACTACACAGGCATACTCAACAAAGGTTACCATGGCTTAGCTCCTGTCCAAAAGTTAGTGTGCATTTTAAAACTTCCCAAGAAGGTGAATTCAAGCTCCTTCATTGCTCTGCGCTGGAGTCCCAAGAGAATTTCAGTGTGCTTTTTGTCATTTATAGCTGTCATTGCTTAGCTCTTGAACGTGAGACTGTCTCATGACTGATGAAAATTGTCTAGTTAAGAGTGGGTCAAAGACATGGTCCTGCTTGAGAAGGAATGTGAAGATTTTTGCAGTCTTAGTCATCTCTACTGCTTGTGATTTTTATAAGGAACCAGTGGGAAGTTTTCTGAAGGCAGTCCAGAAGGTGGCAATATGGACAGCTTAGAACTGAATGCTTGCTGCAGTTGATACCATGGTGATAACAGAAAGGACCTAAAAAATTAAAAAGGGCAAACCAAGTAGTTGGAAGGAAAAGAACATTAAACATTATTCCATTCTTCTAATGTATACTTGTTTAAATCATCATTTTTATGCAGTTTCCCAGCTTGAGTTGGTATCCCTCAAAAGGAATCTGAGACAGAATAAGCTTTTTAATGGAGTAGATGTGACAAACGCAGGCCAAGTTGCCTTCTTTTACATCAAATACAAGTCATGCTTGAGCTACTCCTTGCTTAACGTACCTAGCTCACACTAAGAACTTCCCTCATGACTGAGTAAATTTTTCTGTCATGATTGAGTAAATTTTACTGTCACTCAGAATTTTACTATCATGATTGGCATTGAAACTTTTCAAGGAAACCTCTGAACAGCAATGTTTGTGTAAAAATATATTTTATCTCCTGTCATTGTGTGAAGCAGGTAAGCCTTTTGCCATCAACAGTATTGCTTAACCTTTCATGTCATATCCCCCTTCATATCCATATTCTGCTTAAGGGTTATTAATCTACTTCAGAATTGGCACGTGGTATAAGACTACTTTTTCTCTTTGAAAGCTAATGTCATTTGACTTACTTACAGCAAATAATTCATTAATTATAAGTCCACAGCTAGCATTTTTACGCACATTCTAACCTTCTAAACAAGTAAGAAAAGCACTCTCCAATACTTTACTTTCTTAAGCACAAAAAATGCTTCTCCACTTTGCAGTTGGCAACTCTAAAATGAACCACAGGTCTGCAGTATTTTAACATGCACCATATTTAGCCAAGTAATTAAAAACATATAGAAAGCAGTCCCTTCCGTTTGGAAATATTTTAAAATTGTTTTTGTATATACAAAACATACCCTTACCTTGCACATTGCATGCAGATTTAGTCATGAAAGCAAACCCTATGTTTCTGTTCGGACAGCACAGTTTTCCACAATTGTTCTTGGCACAGTTTTCTACTTACGTGACTGTTAGGACACTCAAAGGTACTTCTACAAGGTACCGTAGTAAGCAGAAAAGGAGGAGAGGTTGTGCCTTATTTCTGGCTTCCTTTGGTTTTCTTTTTGGTTTTCTTCCTCTTGCTCCTTTTCATGTCACCTTTCTAGATACTGTGATTTAGATTTGCAGTTTACTAAGCTGTGTCTTCTGTCTGGAATTCTTGTAAATTATGAAAGGAACCCAACCTGTAAATATGCATCTTTTTATGATTTGCTAGCTACATAGAAAATCTTCCTGCTGCTCTAAAATGCTTTTATTTGATATGCATTTTTATCACCATTCAAATGAAGAGAAAACACTTCCTCTATTCACTGCTTTTGTACTGGATTCAGGTCAATGTGCACTAATGGTGCAAAAAAGTCCTGCTGGAAGAAAGGATCTGCATACAAATTGATCAAGACACATGCAACAAGGGTCTTGTAAAGGTTCAACGTTTCTCTACCTTTCTGGCAGTCTGTCTTCACGGCAATACTAGGTATTTCACTAGTATTTATTCAACAGAAAGTGATAACAAAGCAAGAAAAATGGAGCAGCAAAAGAAGATAGCAGCAAAAGGTACATTATCCCTCTGTTATTTATCATTGTCTAAACATTTTTTTTCTTGCCATGTTACATAAAATACTTTAGTAGAGCTAAAAAGTAGAAAAATGCAACTCTGTTCTGGATTCATTAAAAGCAAAGCCATCTGTGGACAGAAGTGCCCAGCGTGATGCTGGGAACTTCTAGCTCTTATCAGTAAGCTGTCTGGAGAACTGCATTTTCCGTGGGCTTTACTTGTGTGTCTGTAAGGTGGGGAGTTTATGTGCGGCTTTGAGCCCTGAGAGTGCCATGGGCACAGAGACCCATCGTGTAGCTCTCTGACCAGCCACAACACACTGAAGCATGATGGATTACTCCCAGAGTTCACGTGGTAGGAAGCTTTTCTACCCCCGTGAAGGACAACACTTCCATTTTCTTGTATAGAGCCATTCTGTATGTTACAATGGTACCTTGAATTCATCAAGTGCTATTTGCACAATGCCCAGTGAGCTTGGAATCTTATGCTTCTTGTGTTTGATCTGTTTCCTGCTTCAGTAAATAGCAAAACTTCCAAGGACTGCAATGACAATAAGATGAAGCTGCTACCGTATTTCAAATGTTTGCATAATAAAATGGTGATTCTTGCACATATTCGGAATGGTAATTTCAGGTACTGAAACACCAGCTCTGCTCAGGGCAATTCTGAAATTGACTTGAGCTGTTTTCCATGTTTCTTAGCGGGTGAACTGAGACACTTCTAGCTTTCAAGGCAAGGCGTTTGACAGTATCCTCAAAAAGGCTCAGGCTGTTGGATGAAAAGGTGAAAAACTGGGGTGAATGAGGGAAAATCTCACTTCTGGTTTATGTCATAGATTCAGCCAGATGATCAACAATCATTACTTTGATGAGGTACCAGCATAGTCTTTCACTCTCACAGATCCCTAAAAGCTTAAACCATGCAGCAGCTTTTTCCTTGCAACAAGTGCCCCAGACAAAAGCCAGGCCTGACCATCACCTTCTCCTCGCAGCCTACAAACTCTGCCAGACGTACTGGTGATTCCCACTTTCCTTCTCAGCTACATGGAAAAGCACATCCTCTCAATGTTGCCAAGTCCTTAGTGAAACCAAACAGCAGTTCACCTTCAAACAGCTCCAGGACAGAAAGCTTTCACTGACCTGTCCCCTTGCCTTTTCCTTGCAGCCTTTTATTTTCAGAGCATGCACTTAGGCATTGTTCTTGGCTTCTCAGCTGAGTGTATTGTCCCATGCATCCATCTCCTTATCACACAAACTGCTTCTGTTGAAACATGCTGATGTTATGTGCTTTCCTGCTCAGCTATTCGCACCATCACATTCTGTGTCCTGCTTGCAGTCTGAATCTCAACAGAGAAGTTTCTGGCTATGCCTCACATACACAGATGTACCAGGATGAAAAAGTTGCTTGGACCTTGCTGCTTACATTTGAAATCATCCGTCTGTTATAAATGATCAATCGAAAAGCCAATTTATCAAAAATGTGAAAAGATTTTATTTTTCTTTTTCCGCGACCAAAATACAGTCCTCAAAACCACCACAACCAAAGAGAAAGTGTTGAGCCTGGGATCAGCAGTGGGTGAACCTGGATCTGACCTCTATCACATCAGATCTACCCCCGTTCATGAGCGCTACATTTTGCGGGGCTGTTTTATACAGTTTTTTATGCCTGAGGCAGAGGAGTCCCAGTTTCTTTTCTAACTCTGCATATTCAAGACCGTTTCTTTCATTGTGCACAGCTGGACAATCGCTATTTCCTGTTCGATAGCTGGTGTTAATCACGTCCGGTGAAGTCGCGTACTCAGATGTATCTTTCTGGCGACTCCTGCTATCCTGATTGATGGTATCAACAGGGTGTTGATTGTCCTTGGGTGTCCTCTGATCATTCGGGATAATGGCAATCATTGCGCTGGGCACGTCTATTCATAAGGAGAACATGAGTATTGTTCTCCTGCCGCCTTCAGGAATCATGGAATTCAAGTAGGCATCTGTCTTTGGGCTACTTGTGGTCAGAGACTCGTTTGGATTTCACAGTCTTATAAAATAAATTCTCTCTATAAGCATGAATTATTTCATAACATATATTTATTACATGTTCACTCTACAATCAAGAGACAGCTTTCTCTGCTTTACATCCTGCAAATTTATTACACACACACATACACACACAAGAGAGCTACGTACTTTCTTTCTTTCTTTCTCAGCTTCACTCACCTATCCCCCACCTTGGCTTCTCTACCACTTTTCTCTTGGCCTTGCCATGCATGGACATTTCCTCTTA
This sequence comes from Emberiza elegans, assembly GCA_024865655.1. Taxonomy (NCBI): domain Eukaryota; kingdom Metazoa; phylum Chordata; class Aves; order Passeriformes; family Fringillidae; genus Emberiza; species Emberiza elegans. The sequence continues at coordinate 45,408 of JALJVW010000127.1, read as the reverse complement.
AGACACCCATTGTGTTGCCTACCCCTCCCCTACATTGCCTTGCTTTTCCTACCCAACCTTGCATTTCCTTGTCATTCCTGATCATTCTTTTCCTTTCCTTTGCCTTCCTGACCGTGCATGTCCTTCCTTTGTCCTTCTTACCAATCCACTGCCTTGCATTGACTTTCTCACCTATCCTGCTTTTCCTTCCCAGTTGTCCAGCTCCAATCTTTCATTTCCTTCTCCTTCTAGGACTCTTATTGCCTTGCCTCCTTCTCCTTTGTGTTGCCTTGCAAAGCCACCAGTTGTCTTGCCTTGCATTACTTTGCTCACCCATCCCCCACCTGGAATTCAACACCTCTCTTTTTGTGGAATTTCTACAACTTGCATTGCCCTGCCTGCTTCTCCTAGGATTCTCCAGGCTTCCACTGGCTTTTTTTCTCAAGGCCCTAGTGTTTCAGGAGTATGTGAGGGGAAGCCTGGAGAAGGTCACATGCAAGCACACCTATCTGTCCTGACAACTTTCTTCTGACATCTATCCTTACATGTCTTGAATTTTGGACACAAAATTCATCCTTCACCCTTGGGCTTCAGGAGCAGAATGACAGTTCTTTTGCATACAAAGGAAAGCAGTCAACCCAACTGTCTCAGGTGCAGATTAGAGATGGCACCTGCAAGATCAAGGCTGGACAGAGGGATCTGTCCTGGCCACTTTTGTGTACCAGCAATCTTTGAATGGACCTGCCACTCGCCTTGCTTTGGCAACCCAACAGTATCCTTGTCTTGGCCTGCTGATTCTCCATTGCTTTGCATTCCCTTGCATGCCCATGCCCAACATTTGACCTGCCTACATTTTTCCTTCAGGGCTTTGCCTTGCCTAGCCCTTCCTGTTACCATTACTTCCTACACCCAGCCTTGCCTCTAACTTCTGGGACTTCTCTCACCTACCACTCTATTTGTTTTCTCCTCTTAGCTTCAGCCTTCTCAACCTCTCCTGCAGCAGTCAGTGCCTTTGAGAGTGTCCGGCTAGCTGAGTGACCAGCAACTGCTACAGCAGGGGGGCTCCCGACCCGGTGGCAGGGCCCCAGGTCACTGCCTTCAGACACCCCTCCACGTCAGTGGTGGCGGGCTGTGCCTATGTGGACAAGGCCAGCGAAGAGACAAAGCTGCAAGAGGCGAAATAAGAGAGCGGACCTCCTCTGTAGGCAAATCCGGGTTTATTGATCCCAGGCTATCTGACAGGAGAAGGACCCCAAAATGGGGAATGCAACAGGTTATAAAGGGGGAGGAATCCAGGGGAGGGGTTGATACAGAGACCAACCAGGGAGAACCAAAGGGGAGGACTAGAACAGACTGACATTGTGGGGAACCAGTAGATACAAAATAAGGGAGGGGCCCCGGTTCCACAGCCAATCATTGAACTCTCCTGGGAGAGCATTCTGGAAAAACAGGAGGGGTGGAGAGTGATTGACTGGGCACTGGGGTGGAGTCTAGGGAGGAGAACATGCGCCATATTAGGGTAACTGGGGAGGGGAGTAAGGGGATACAATTTGTAACAATAGCAACTAAGGGGCTTGACAAACTGAAAGGCGGGAAAGTACAACCAGGGCAGAACCATTATACAAACAAGGGGAGAACTGGAACAAACCAACAAAACACAACACAACACTCTCCCTTGACTAGCCTACAATTGCCTACACTTGCTTTGCATTGGAAGGCAAGGCAAAGAGTGGTAGACAAGGCAAAGCAAAGACAGGAAGTTATTTGTAGGGCTAGGCAAGGCAGACATAGGCAAGCAAGCAAAGCTAGGGTAGGGTAGGCTAGGAAAACTAGGCATGGTACTGGAGGCAAGGCAAAGCCAAGGGACCTGGAGTGCCTTTCCTTGCTTGGGAAGTAAAAGATATGGTGGCAATGTTGTTAGGGCAGCTGATAAGGTACTGTGCCTTAGGTTATTGTGAGAATTGCTTGGTTTGAAGATGATTAAAAAGGGTATGAGAATACTTTTGTGCCTCTGCTATAAGGATACTTTTCAAATCCATACAAACTTCCTGCAAATGCAAAAACATGCATCCTGTATTGTCCTAGGTTACAATATAAAAATGTATTCTGTTCCTATCCTCAAGACCTGCTGAAACAAGGAGGGGCATAGTTTTTTCCTTATCTCTTGTTAACAAGCCCATCAATGTCTTGCCACATGATTCAGAGATAACTCCCTCCGGGAGCCATTTCTGTTCAACGGGTAATCAAGGACCCACTGCGCAGCTCAGAATGATATCAGCGCATTGCCAGATGCTCTGCCCAGGGAGATGAGTAAAGCATTACTTTTTCCAGCCTTTCAGGCTTGACACAGCAGTTTTTGAAAATATTGAGTTCTCTCTAGATGCCAAGGACGACATAGTGGTGTTGTGAGTTCTCCTTTGTCTTCTCTGCACAGCCTGCAACATGCTTAGAAACAAAGCACTACATGGTGTGCTGCAATGTTTTCTTGAGGAAGAGGAAAGGAGAAGCAAACCAACAGCGTCTGTGTCTGCACAGAATGCCACAGAGGAGGAAGGAACCAAAAGTGTCATCAGCATCTTCACACACACCGTCACCGAACCAGAACAGCCTGAACCAGTAGCAGTTGACCCCGCTGAGAAGAAGAAATCAAAGAGCAAATCAGTCTGCATAGTGACTGATGAAGATGTGGCAGGACCCTTGCACCCAGTGGAAGAGACAGAGCCAGAAAACATCACTTGCTCTCTATCCCTGGGTGAGCTGTGTGACCTGCAGTGGGAATTCACCCGTCAGATGAATGAGTCCATCCTGACCTGGCTGCTCCCATCTGGGATGCTGCTGCTAATGACACCATTCTGGATGGAAGTGAGGCAAGGCAACTGGGATCACTGTCCCGGGATGTGGTCATTGACCAAGGGATCAAGAGAACCCAAGAAACTCAGCCTCTGGTGGCAACTACTGATGAGTGTGAGGCACAGATACCTTTGTAAGAAAACCTCCAGGTGCATGAAGGAAAATGGAGCACAATGGAACAAGGTATCTGATGCCTGAGGGAACTGGCTGTGCTAGAGATCATTTTCTCAGAAGATGAGACATTTCATAAAAGCCCAGATTGTGTCCAGTGCACATGGCAAATGTGATTGAGATTTGTGTGGCTTGGACCAGAGATGCACTCCTGCTACCTGGCACCACTAGAATGGAGGGAAGGCGAGGACACAGTGGGCGCTTTGGCCAATAAGCTAAGAATTTATGAGGACACTGTCACCACCCCATATCGTACCCATGTCTTGTCTGTGGAAACAAGGCTGGCTGAGCAAGTCCAGAGCTTGATTGAAGAGGGCAATCAGAAACTAAAAATGGAACTTAAGGAAGAAATCTACCACATCTGGCCAGAGCCAACAAGAGTCTCTGCCATTGGCGTCACCCAGCCAATGAGAGAGGATACACTCAATGAGGTAACCTTGGGTTTTTCCTTCAGGAGCATGGAGAAGACATGAGGAAGTGGGATGGAAGACCCACCTCCTCCTTAGAAGCCTGGGTACATGAGCTGCAAAGAGGAACACCTAACACAAGAAGTTCATCTAGAGTCAATGCTGCTCCAGTCTCTCACAGAATTCCAGACAATCTAAGAATGATGATATGACTGATCCTCTTGAAGGAACCTCAGGAACCTATTGACAGGAAGAGAGCAATGTATGCCACGTCCAGGAATAGGCAGGGCCTGCCTCTAGCCAGGTAGAGGACAGGGACAGTCCGATCTATTGGACCATGTGGATCCAGTGTCCTGGCACATCTGATCCTCAAAAATATATGGCTTTTGTTGACACCAGTTCCCAATGTACCCTGATGTCATCAAGGTAGGTAGGAGCAGAATCCATTTCTATTCCTGGGGTAACTGGAGGATCCCAGCAGCTAACTGTATTGGAGGCCAAAGGGAGTTTAACTGGGAATGGGTGACAGAAAGACCCCATCGTGACTGGCCAAGAGGTCCCCACATCCTTGGCCTAGACTATCTCAGAATGGATATTTGGGCTTTTGGGATAGCTGCTGCAGAGACAGAAGACATCAGAAAACTGAATACCTTGCCTGGTCTCTCAGAAAACTCCTCTGCTATAGGACTGCTGAGGGTTGAAGAACAACAGGTACCAACAGCAACAGTACACCATTGGCAATATCGTAGCAACAGAGACTCTGTGATTCCTATGCATGAGATGATTTGTAAACTGGAGAGCCAAGGAGTGGTCAGCAAGGCTCATTCACCTTTCAACAGCCCTATATGGCCAGTGTGTAAGTCCGGTGGAGAATGGAAACTGATGGTAGATTACTGTGGCCTGAATGAGGTCACACCACCACGGAGCGCTGCCGTGCCAGACATGTTGGAGCTTCAGTATGAGCTGGAGTCCAAGGCAGCAAAGTGGTACGCGACCATGGATATTGCCAGTGCCGCCTTCTCCATTCCTTTGGCAGCAGAATGCAGGTCTCAGTCTCCACCTGGAGGGGAGTGCGGTACACCTGGAACTGACTGCCCTAGGGGTGGAAGCATGGTCCCACCATCTGCCAGGGACTGATCCAGACCGCACTGGAAAAAGGCAAGGCTCCCAAACATCTACAGGGTATCGATGACATCATTGTATGGGGGAGCACAGCAGGGGAAGTCTTTGAAAAAGGAAAGATTATCCAGATTCTGCTGAAAGCTGGTTTTGCCATTAAGCAAAGCAAGGTTAAGGGACCAGCTCAAGAAATCCAGTTTCTAGGGTCAAGTGGCTGGATGGACATTGTCAGATCCCAACAGTGGTAATCAACAAGATCACTGCTATGTCTCCACCTACCAACAAGAAGGAAACACAAGCTTTCCTAGGTGCCATAGGCTTTTGGAGAATGCACATTCCTGAGTACAGCCACATTGTGAGCATTGCTGGTCACCTGCAAGAAGAGCAATTTCCACTGGGGTCCTAAAGAGCAACAAGCCTTCACTCAGATCAAGCAGGAAATTGCTCATGCGGTTGCCCTTGGCCCAGTCAGGATGGGACCAGAGGTAAAGAATATGCTCCACTCTGTGGCTGGGAACCACGGTCTGTCCTGGAGCCTTTGCCAGAAGGTGCCTGGTGAGACTCGGGGTCGACAACTGGGACTCTGGAGGTGGAGCTACAAAGGCTCTGAAGCACTCCCACAAAGAAGAAAATCTTGGCTGCCTGTGAAGGAGTTCAAGCTGCCTCAGAAGTAATTGGCACCGAAATGCAGCTGCTTCTGGCACCCTGGCTACCAGTGCTGGGGTGAATGCTTAAAGGAAATGTTCCTTCCACACATCATGCCACCAATACCACATGGAGCAAATAGATTGCCCTCATCACTCAGCATGCCTGTATTGGAAATCCCAATCGAAACCCTGGGATTCTGGAAATAAGAACAAACTGGCCTGAAAGGGATACTTTTGGATTATCTTCTGAAGAAGAAGAGGAGCAAGTGGCATGTGCCAAGGAAGCCCCACCACATAATGAGCTACTGGAGCCTGACAGACAATATGCCCTCTTCACTAATGGTTCCTGCTGAATTGTAGGCACTAACTGGAAATGGAAAGCTGCAGTATGGAGCCCCACACGATGAGTTGCACAAGCTACCGAGGGACAAGGTGGATCGAGTCAGGTTGCAGAGCATAAAGCTGTCCAGCTGGCTCTGGATATTGCCAAATGAGTGAAGCAGCTGAGGCTCTATGTCTACACTGACTCATGGATGGTAGCTAATGCTCTGAGGGGATGGCTGAATTGATGGAAAAAGGCCAACTGGCAGTGCAGAGGGAAACCCATCTGGGCCACCGAGATTTGGCAAGACATTACCACCTGAGTAGAGAGGCTGACCGTGAAGATTCAACATGTGGATGCGCACGCACCCAAGAATTGGGTTAATGAAGAGTATCACAATACCGAACAGGTGGACCAAGTTACCAAGGTGAAAGAATCACAGGTGGATGTGGCAGCACAAGGAGAATCATTCCTAGCTTGTTGGGCCCATGATGCCTCTGGTCATCAGATGCAACATACTGATGGTCCCGTGAGTGAGGGGTGGACCTTACTATGGACAAGATAGATCACACAGGTCATCCACAACTGTGAGACCTGTGCTGCAATCAAACAGGCCAAGCAGGTGAAGCCTCTGTGGTGCAGTGGGTGATGGCTGAACTACAGGTATAGGGAAGCCTAGCAAATTGATTACATAACGCTTCCCCAAAGCTGCCAAGACAAGTGCTACATGGTAGAAGCTAAAACAGAATGGTTGGAAACCTAGGCAAGAAAAAAAAAACCCAAAAAAGGCCAGAAGAGGGACAAGAAAAAACCCACAAAAAAACCCCAAGAAGGGCAAGAAAAAATGCTGAAAAAACCCAAGAAGGGCAAGAAATAGGCCAGAAAAAACAAACAAAAAAACAAAAAACAAAAACAAACAAAAAAAAAAAAAAAAAAAACCCAAACAAAAAAGACCAGAAACCCAAGAAGGGCAAGAAAAAAACCAGAAAAAAAACCCAAGAAAAGCCAGAAGAGGTGCAAGAAAAAGCCCCAAAAAAGTCAAAGAAGGGCAAGGAAAAAGCCAGAAAAAAACCCCAAGAAGGGCAAGAAAAAAGTCACAAAAAACCCCCCAAAATAACCAGAAGAGGGGCAAGAAAATACCCCCAAAAATTCCAAGAAGGGCAAGAAAAAAGCCAGAAAAAAAACCCTAAGAAGGGCAAGAAAAAACCTGAAAAAAACACCAGGAAGGCAAGAAGTCAGGCAAGAAAAAGCCCAAAAAAACATAAGAAGGGCAAGAAAAAAGCCAGAAAAATACCCCAAGAAGGGCAAGAAAAAAGCCAGAAAAAAACCCAAAAAAGGTCAGAAGAAAGTCAAGAAAAGAGCCAGAAAAGAACCCAAAAGCCAGCCAGAAGACGGAGAAGAAAAACTCACCCAAAACCCCAAAAAAGGCTGTTGCGGTGTGTAATGTCATTTCCTGCCGACAAACCCAGGTGTACCAACCTCCCCTTCCCCCCCTCCCCTTCATCCCCTTGCCAGGTCCTGTCCATCAATCTTACATTCCAGCAAAGCCATCGTGTGATTGGCAGAAGTTCAAAAGATGCCCCTCTGGCCTGAAGTCATTGGCCTGGCCAAGTGTCTTTATCCCTGAGCCTCGCCCCCTCCTCACCTGGTTGGTAGCTTCACCTGTCCCTGCCCCTCCCCTGCCCCTGGAGCCACAATACTTTATCCCTGGAGCCCTGCCCTTGGGCTTAAAAGGAGACTGAGCCACGAGGTCTATTGTTCTGTTAGGAGCTGTCACCATGTTCAGAGCTCTGTGTCACCTGGGAATTAAACTCTGGATTTAAACCCTCCTCGGAACCCGCTCTCTTCACCTTTCCCTAAGGACTCTCTTCAGAGGTAAAGAACTGAGTTCCTACAAGCCCGGGCATTTCTAGCTGCTATCTCTTGCCAGCCTGAAGTAGCTCTGTGGTGCAGAACCGCAGCTGCTGCTCCTGGCCAAGAAGCAGGGGCCGGACAAACCTGGGCATGTTCCATCTGCACATATTGGAATTATATTCCTCTACAAAAAGCAAGAAAAAAGGCACACAAAAACCTCCAAGAAGTGCAAGAAAAAACAACAAAATATGCCAAGAAGGACAAGAAAACAGCAAAAAAAACCCAAACAAACAAACCCCAAAGAAGGGCAAGAAAAAAGCCAGAAAAACCCCAAGAAGGGCAAAAAAAAGCCAGAAAAAACACCCAAAAAGGCCAGAAGAAAGGCAAGAAAAAAAGACAAAAAACCCAAAGAAGGTCAGAATAGAAAAATCCCCCCAAAACCCCCCAAAAAGGCAAGAAAAAGGACAAAAAACCCCCAAAAAACCAAGAGGGGAAAGAAAGAAGCCAGAAATAAAACAAAAAAAGGCAAGAAGAAAGGCAAGAAAAGAGCCTGGAAAAAAACCCAAAAAAGGCCAGAAGATGGACAAGAAAAATCCCCCCAAACACCCCAAAAAAGGTCAAGAAAAAAAACAGAGAAAAACCCCAAAACTAAAAAGGGCAACAAAAAGACACAAAAATATCCCCTGGAAAGGTGAGAAAAAGAGCAGAAAATAAAACCCAAAAAAGGCCACAGGAGGGGCAAGGAAAAAGCCAGAAAAAGTCAAAGAAGGGCAAGAAAAAAGCCAGAAAAACAAAACCCAAGAAGGGAAGTAAAAGCCAGAATTAAAAACCCCAATAAGGGCAAGAAAGAAGACAGAAAAAAAAACCAAAAAAGGGCAAGAAAAAAGCCAGGAAAAAAAACCCAAAAAAGCAAGAAGAGGGGCAAGAAAAAAACCAAAAAAACCCAAGAAGGGCAAGGAAGACCCAAAAAAACCCAACAAGAGCAAGGAAATCCCAAAATACTCTCAAGAAGGGCAAGAAAATACCTCCCAAAAATGCCAAGATGGGCAAGAAAACAGCCAAAAAGAAACCCAAGAAGAACAAGAAAAAAGCCAGAAAAACACCCAAAAAAGACAAGAAAAAAGCCCAGGAAAAAACCCAAGAAGGGAAGAAAAAAGCCAGTAAAAAAAACCCCAAAGAAGGGCAAGAAAGAACCCGGAAAAAAAAAAAACAAAAAAGGGCAAGAAAAAAGCTAGAAAAAACCCCAAGAAGGGCAAGAAAAAAAGCCGAAAAATAAAACCCAAGAAGGGCAAGAAAAAAGCCAGAAAAAAAACCCAAAAAGGCCAGAATGCGATCAAGAAAAATCCCCCCCAAAACCCCAAAAAAGGCAAGAAGAAAGCCAAAAAAATACCCCAAGAAGGGCAAGAAAAAGAGCCCTAAAAAACCCCCAAAAAAGGCCAGGAGAGGGGCAAGAAATAACCCAAAAACATCCCCACAAAGTGCAAGAAAAAAAGCCAGAAAAAAAAACCACAGGAAGAGCAAGAAAAAAAACAGAAAAAAACCCCAAAAAAGACAAAGGAGGGAAAAGAAAAAACCCCAAAAATTCCAAGAAGGAAAGAAAAAAGCCAGGAAAAAACCCCCAAGAAGACCAGAAGAAGGGTAAGAACAAACTAAAAAAAAATCCCAAGATGGGAAAGAAAAAGCCAGAAAAAAAAAAAAACAAACCAAAAAAGCCAAAGGAGGGGAAAGAAAAAAACCCAAAAAATTCCAAGAAGGAGAGAAAAACACAGTGAAAAAGCCCAGGAAGGGCAAGCAAAAAGCCAGAAAAAAACCCCAAGAGAGGCCAGAAGAGTGGAAAGAAAGAACTCCATTTAAACCTCAAGAAGAGCAAGAAAAAAGCCAAGGAAGGCAACAAGTCAGGCAAGAAAAAAACCCCAAATAACACCAGAAGGGCAAGAAAAATGCCAGGAAAAACTCAGAAAGGGCAAGAAAAAAGCCAGACAAAAAACCTCTAGAAGAGCAAGAAAAAAGCAAAAAAAAAGTGCCAACAAGGGCAAGAAAACAGCCAAAAAGAAACCCAAGAAGAACAAGAAAAAAGCCAGAGAAAAACCCCAGGAAGGGCAAGAAAAAAAGCCAGAAAAAACTGCCAAAAAACGCCAGAAGAAGGGCAAGAAAAAGGACAGAAAAAACCCAAAAAAAGGGAAGAAGAGGGCCAAGAAAGAAGAAAAAAAACCCCCAAAAACCAGAAAGGGCAAGAAAAAAGGCAGAAAAAAAAAAAAAAGAAGGGCAATTAAAAGACACAAAAATTCCCCAGGAAAGGTGAGAAAAAGAGCAGAAAAAAAAAGCCCCAAATAAGGCCAGAGGAGGGGCAAGGAAAAACCCCACAAAAGTCCAAGAAGGGCGAGACAAAAGCCAGAAAAAGAAACCAAAGAAGGGAAGAAAAAAGCCACAAAAACAAACCAAAGAAGGGCAAGAAAAAAGCCAGAAAAAAACCCAAGAAGGGCAAGGAAAACCCAAAAAACCCGTCAAGAACAGCAAGAAAAAAACCCCCCAAAATACCAAGAAGGGCAAGATAAGAGCCAAAAGAAACCAAAGAAGGGCAAGAAAAAGGCTAGAAAAATCCCCAAGAAGGGCAGGAAAAAAGCCCCAAAAACAAACCCAAGAAGGACAAGAAAAAAGCCAGAAAAAAACCCCAAAACAGGCCAGAAACTAAGCCAGAAAAAAGGTAGAAAAAAACCCAAAAAAGCCAGAATCTGGACAAGAAAAATCCCCCCAAACACCCCAAAAGAGGGCAAGAAAAAAGCCAGAAAAATACCCCAAGAAGGGCAAGATAAAGGCACAAAAAACCCCCCAGGAAAGTCAAGAAAAAGCCAGAAAAAAACCAAAAATATGGCCAGACAAGGGGCAAGAAAAAAACCCCAAAAAAGTCTAAGAAGGGCAAGAAAAAACCCAGAAAAATCCCCAAGAAGGGCAAGAAAAAAAGCCTGAAAAAACTCCAAGAAGGGCAAGAAAAAACCCAAAATAAACCCCAAAAAAGGCCAGAAAATGGACAAGAAAAATCCCCCCAAAAAGGCAAGAAAGAAGCCAGAAAAAAACCACAAGAAAGGCAAGAAAAAATCCCCAAAAATGCCATGAAGGGCAAGAAAACAGCCCAAAAGCAACCCAAGAAGAACAAGAAGAAAGCCAGAAAAACACCCAAAAAAAGCAAGATAAAGCCCAGGGTAAAACCCAAGAAGGGAAGAAAAAGACACAAAAAAAATGCCAAGAAGGGCAAGAAAACAGCCAAAAAAATCCCCCAAAAAGGGCAAGAAAAAAGCCAGGAAGAAAGAAAACAATAAAGGCCAGAAGTGGGGAAAGTAAAAACCCCAAAAAAACCCCAAGAAGAGCAAGAAAAAACCCAGAAAAAAAAAACCTTAGAAGGGCAAGAAAAAAAAGCCAGAAAAAAACCCCAAAAACACCAGAAGAGGGGCAAGAAAAAAGCCTGGAAAAACCGTAAGAAGGGCAAGAGAAAAGCCAGAAAAACCCAAAAAAGGGGAAGAAGAGAGGCAAGAAAAAAGGAAAAAAAAACCCCAAAAAGCCAAGAAGGGCAAGAAAAAAGGCAGGACAAAACCCCAAAAGGGCAAGAAAAAACTAAAAAAACCCCTGAAGAATGGCAAGAAAAAAGCCAGAAACAAACCCCAAGAAGGGCAAGAAAAAAGCCAGAAAAAAAGCCTGTGAAGGGCAAGAAAGAAGCAAGGAATAAAACCTCAAAAAGACCAGAAGGGGAGCAAGAAAAAAGGCAAAAACCCCCAAAAAATGGCAAGAAAAAAGTAAAAAAAACAAACTAAAAAAAAGCCAGAAAAGGGGCAAGAAAAAAGTGTAAAAAAGCAAGAAGGGCAAGGAAAACCCAAAAAACCCCTCAAGAAGGGCAAGAAAAAAACCCGAAGTAAACCCCAAAAAAGGCAAGAAAAACAACAACAAAAAAACCCAAAACCAAGATGGCAAGAAAGAAGACAGAATAAAAACCAAAAAGGGCCAGAAGAAAGGCAACAAAAGAGCCTGAAAAAAAACCCAAAAAAAGGCCAGAAAATGGACAAGAAAAATCCCCCCAAAAAGGCAAGAAAAATGCCAGAAAAAAACCCCAAGAAAGGCAAGAAAAAATCCCCAAAAATGCCAAGAAGGGCAAGAAAACAGCCAAAAAGAAACCAAAGAAGGGCAAGAAAAAGGCCAAAAACCCCCCCCCAAAAATGGCCAGAATCCAGACAAGAAAAATCCCCTCCAACATCCCATAAAAAGGGCAAGAAAAAAGCCAGGAAAAAAAAAAAAAACAAACCAAAACAAGAAAGGCATTTAAAAGACACAAAAATTCCCCAGGAAAGGCGAGAAAAAAGAGCAGAAAAAAAATGCCCCAAATAAGGCCAGAGGAGGGGCAAGGAAAAACCCTACAAAAGTCCAAGAAGGGCGAGGCAAAAGCCAGAAAAAGAAACCCAAGAAGGGAAGAAAAAAGCCTCAAAAACAAAGCAAAGAAGGGCAAGAAAAAAGCCAGAAAAAAACCCCAAAAAAGGCCAGAGGAGGGGCAAGTAAGAACCCCAAAAAATCTAAGAAGGGCAAGAAAAAACCCAGAAAAATCCCCAAGAAAGGCAAGAAAAAACCCCCAAAAATGCCAAGAAGGGCAAGAAAACAGCCAAAAAGAAACCAAAGAAGGGAAGAAAAAAGCCCCCCCAAAAACCTCAAGAAGGGCAAGAAAAAAGACAGAAAAAACTCCCAAAAATGGGCAAGAAAAAAGTCAGGAAAAAACCCCAAAAAGCCAGAAGAGGGGCAAGAAAAAAGCCAAGAAAACCCAAGAAGGGCAATGAAATACAAAAAAAAAAACCCACCCAAAAAGGGCAAGGAAAACCCAAAAAACCCTCAAGAAGGGCAAGAAAGAAAACCCAAAAAATGCCAAGAAGGGCAAGAAAACAGCCCAAAAGCAACCCAAGAAGAACAAGAAAAAAGCCAGAAAAACACCCAAGAAGGGAATAAAAAGCCCAGGAAAAAAACCAAGAAGGGAAGAAAAAGACACAAAAAAATGCCAAGAAGGGCAAGAAAACAGCCAAAAAAATCCCCCAAAAAGGGCAAGAAAAAAGCCAGGAAGAAAGAAAACAATAAAGGCCAGAAGTGGGGAAAGTAAAAACCCCCCCAAAAAACCCCCTGGAAGGGCAAGAAAAAAAAGCCAGAAAAAAACCCCAAAAACGCCAGAAGAGGGGCAAGAAAAAAGCCTGGAAAAACCGCAAGAAGGGCAAGAAAAAAAGCCAGGAAGAAAGAAAACAATAAAGGCCAGAAGTGGGGAAAGTAAAAACCCCCCCAAAAAACCCCCTGGAAGGGCAAGGAAAAAAAGCCAGAAAAAAACCCCAAAAACGCCAGAAGAGGGCAAGAAAAAAGCCTGGAAAAACCGCAAGAAGGGCAAGAAAAAAGCCTGAAAAAACTCCAAGAAGGGCAAGAAAAAAAACCCAAAATAAACCCCAAAAAAAGCAAGAAAAACAACAACAACAAAAAAACCCCAAAACCAAGATGGCAAGAAAGAATACAGGAAAAAAAACCAAAAAAGGCCAGAAGAAAGGCAACAAAAGAGCATGAAAAAAAACCCAAAAAAGGCCAGAAAATGGACAAGAAAAATCCCCCCAAAAAGACAAGAAAGAAGCCAGAAAAAACCACAAGAAAGGCAAGAAAAAAATCCCCAAAAATGCCAAGAAGGGCAAGAAAACAGCCAAAAAGAAACCAAAGAAGGGCAAGAAAAAACCCAGAAAAAATCCCCAAGAAGGGCAAGAAAAACCCCCCAAAAATGCCATGAAGGGCAAGAAAACAGCCCAAAAGCAACCCAAGAAGAACAAGAAGAAAGCCAGAAAAACACCCAAAAAAGGCAAGATAAAGCCCAGGGAAAAACCCAAGAAGGGAAGAAAAAGACACAAAAAAAATGCCAAGAAGGGCAAGAAAACAGCCAAAAAAATCCCCCAAAAAGGGCAAGAAAAAAGCCAGGAAGAAAGAAAACAATAAAGGCCAGAAGTGGGGAAAGTAAAAACCCCAAAAAAACCCCAAGAAGAGCAAGAAAAAACCCAGAAAAAAAACCTTAGAAGGGCAAGAATAAAAAGCCAGAAAAAAATCCCAAAAACGCCAGAAGAGGGGCAAGAAAAAAGCCTGGAAAAACTGCAAGAAGGGCAAGAGAAAAGCCAGAAAAACCCAAAAAAGGGGAAGAAGAGGGGCTAGAAAAAAGGAAAAAACCCCAAAAATGCCAAGAAGGGCAAGAAAAGAGGCAGGACAAAACCCCAAAAGGGCAAGAAAACACTAAAAAAAACCCTGAAGAATGACAAGAAAAAAGCCAGAAAAAAAACCACAAGAAGGGCAAGAGAAAAGCCAGAAAAAACCCAAAAAAGGGCAAGATGAGGGCCAAGAAAGAAGAAGAAAAAAAACAAACCAAGAAGGGCAAGAAAAAAGGTAGAAAACAACCCAAGAAGGGCAAGAAGAAGCCACAATAAAACCCCAGGAAAGGCCAGACGAGGGGCAAGAAAAGAGCAGGGAAAAAAAAACAACCACAATAGGCCAGAAGACGGACATGAAAATTCCCCCCAAAAACTGCAAGAAGAAAGCCAGGAAAAAAACCCAAAAAAAGGCCAGAGGAAGGAGATGAAAAATCCCCCCAAAAACTCTAAAAAGGGGCAGGAAAAAAGGCAAAAAAGGCAGAAAAAACCACAAGAAGGTCAAGAGAAAAGCCAAAAAAAAAAACAAACAAAAAAGGGCAAGAAGAGGGCCAAGAAAGGAGAAAACAAAACAAAACAAGTAGGGCAAGAAAAAAGCCCCCAAAAAAACCCCAAGAAGAGCAAGAAAAAAAGTCAGTAACAAACTCCAAGGGCAAGTAATAAGCCAGAAAAAAACCGAAGAGAGCAAGAAAGAAGGCCGAATAAAACCCCCAAAAAAGTCCAGAAGAAAGGCAAGAAAAGAGCCAGAAAAAAACCCAAACAGGCAAGAAGACAAATATGAAAAATCCCCCCCCAAAAACCCAAAAGGCAAGAAAAAAGACAGGAAAAAAACCCAAGAAGGGAAGAAAAAACTTAAAAAAACCCCTAGAAGAGCAAGAAAAAAAACAGAAAAAAATCCCCAAAAAAGGCCAGAAGAGGGGCAAGGAAAAACCCAAAAAGTCCAAGAAGGGAAGAAAATAGCCAGAAAAAAAAACCCAAGGAGGGAAGAAAAAACTCAAAAAAACCCTAGAAGAGCAAGAAAAAAGTCAGAATAACCCACAAGAAGAGCAAGAAAATTCCCAGAAAAAAACCCAAAAAAGCCAAAGGAGGGGAAAGAAAAAAACCAAAAAATTCAAAGAAAGATCGAATAAAGCAACAAAAATACAATAGAAGGGCAAGAAAAAAGCCAGAAAAAACCCCAAGAGAGGCCAGAAGAGTGGAAAGAAAAAATCGCCAATAAACCCTACGAAGAGCAAGAAAAAACCTAGGAAAAAACAACAGGAAGGCAAGAAGTTAGGCAAGAAAAAAACCTAAAAACACACAAGAAGAGCAAGAAAAAAAACAGAAAAAACAAACAAACAAACAAAACAAAAACAAAAGCCAGAAAAAGAAATCCCAAAAAAGCCAGAAGAGGAGCAAGAAAAAAGGCAAAAAAACCCAAGAACGAAAAGGAAAATCTAAAAAAATCCTCAAGAAGGCAAGAAAAAACCCCCCTAAAAATGCCAAGAAGGGCAAGAAAACAGCCAAAAAGAAACCCAAGAAGGGCAAGAGAAAAGTAAAAAAAAAAACCCAAGCAGGGCAACAAAAACGACCCCCAAAAAAAACCCTAAAGAGGGTAAGAAAAAAAAAAAAAAAAAAAAAACAAACCATAAAAGGCCAGAAGAAAGAAAAGAAAAGAGTCAGAAAAAAAACCCCAAAAAGGCCAGAAGACGGACAAGAAAAATCCCCCCAAAAACCTCAAAAGAGAGAAAGAAAAAAGCCAGAAAAAACCTCCAAGAAGGGCAAGAAAAAACCCCAAAAATGCCAAGAAGGGCAAGAAAATATGCAAAAAATAAAGAAAGAAGGGCAAGAAAGAAGCCAGAAAAAACCCTCCGAAAGACAAGAACTGGGGAAAGAAAAAAGGAAAAAAAAAACCCAAGAAGGGTAAAAAAAAAAGAAAAAACTCTCAAAACAATGCCAGAGATGGGCAAGAAAGACAAAAAAAAAAAAATGTTTTCTACCGTCTTTAGCGTCTCTTGTCGCCTACACCAAGCAAAAGCTTTTCCAAAATGTCTCGCAAGGAGAAACTGTGCCAGTGCAAGAAATATCGTGTTCTAGAGGTGCACGGAGCTCTGCAGAGCGTTTTGCAAGAAGCAAAAAAAGTAGTCAAAACGACTTGCATTGAATGTTAAGCGTGAATAAAATGGCAGGAGAGTGGTAAGGTACTGTTTTCTATCAGTTTGCAAGCTGTGCACACAATCTCAGTGTGGCTCGGCTTGGTTGTTCGCCTTTCGGAAGGTGCCGCTCTCTCCGGCTCCCAGAGGCGAAGAAGCGGCTTCTTCGCAAAAAAAGAGCATTGTGCCGGTCGCGAAGAGCACTGTGCGGTCGCGGTGTGCTCGAAGCATGGCTTCTGCGAAAAGAAGCCAAGGACCGGCGCTTAGCTCGGGCGAGCGCCGTACCTTCGTCTTTAAGCGTCTCTTGTCGCCTACACCTAAGCAAAAAGCTTTTCCACTATGTCTCGCAAGGAGAAACTGTGCCAGTACAGAAATCATCTCCTATCGTGTTCTAGAGGTGCACGGAGCTCTGCAGAGCGTTTTGCAAGAAGCAAAAAAAGTAGTCAAAACGACTTGCATTCGAATGTTAGCGTGAATAAAATCGCAGGAGAGTGGTAAGGTACTGTTTTCTATCAGTTTGCAAGCTGTGCACACAATCCCAGTGTGGCTCGGCTTGGTTGTTCGCCTTTCGGAAGGTGCCGCTCTCTCCGGCTCCGGAGGCGAAGAAGCGGCTTCTTGGCGCAAAGAGCATTGTGCGGTCGCAGAGCACTGTGCCTCGCGGTGTGCTCGGCGCGGCTTCTGCGAAAAAGCCAAGGACCGGCGCTTAGCTCGGGCGAGCGCCGTACCTTCGTCTTTAAGCGTCTCTTGTCGCCTACACCTAAGCAAAAGCTTTTCCACTATGTCTCGCAAGGAGAAACTGTGCCAGTACAGAAATCATCTCCTATCGTGTTCTAGAGGTGCACGGAGCTCTGCAGAGCGTTTTGCAAGAAGCAAAAGAAAGTAGTCCAAAACGACTTGCATTCGAATGTTAGCGTGAATAAAATCGCAGGAGAGTGGTAAGGTACTGTTTTCTATCAGTTTGCAAGCTGTGCACACAATCCCAGTGTGGCTCGGCTTGGTTGTTCGCCTTTCGGAAGGTGCCGCTCTCTCCGGCTCCCGGAGGCGAAGAAGCGGCTTCTTCACGCAAAGAGCATTGTGCGGTCGCAGAGCACTGTGCGGTCGCGGTGTGCTCGAAGCGCGGCTTCTGCGAAGAAGCCAGGGACCGGCGCTTAGCTCGAGGGGCGAGCGCCCGTACCTTCGTCTTTTAGCGTCTCTTGTCGCCTACACCTAAGCAAAAAGCTTTTCCACTATGTCTCGCAAGGAGAAACTGTGCCAGTACAGAAATCATCTCCTATCGTGTTCTAGAGGTGCACGGAGCTCTGCAGAGCGTTTTGCAAGAAAGCAAAAGAAAGTAGTAGTCAAAACGACTTGCATTCGAATGTTAGCGTGAATAAAATCGCAGGAGAGTGGTAAGGTACTGTTTTCTATCAGTTTGCAAGCTGTGCACACAATCCCAGTGTGGCTCGGCTTGGTTGTTCGCCTTTCGGAAGGTGCCGCTCTCTCCGGCTCCCGGAGGCGAAGAAGCGGCTTCTTCGCGCAGAGCATTGTGCGGTCGCAGAGCACTGTGCCGGTCGCGGTGTGCTCGAAGCGGCGGCTTCTGCCGAAAAAAAGCCAGGACCGGCGCTTAGCTCGGGAAGTGCCGTACCTTCGTCTTTTAAGCGTCTCTTGTCGCCTACACCTAAGCAAAAAGCTTTTCCACTATGTCTCGCAAGGAGAAACTGTGCCAGTACAGAAATCATCTCCTATCGTGTTCTAGAGGTGCACGGAGCTCTGCAGAGCGTTTTGCAAGAAGCAAAAAAAGTAGTCCAAAACGACTTGCATTGAATGTTAGCGTGAATAAAATCGCGGGAGAGTGGTAAGGTACTGTTTTCTATCAGTTTGCAAGCTGTGCACACAATCCCAGTGTGGTTCGGCTTGGTTGTTCGCCTTTCGGAAGGTGCCGCTCTCTCCGGCTCCCGGAGCGAAGAAGCGGCTTCTTCGCGCAAAAAAGCGCAAGCGGTCATTGTGCGGTCGCGGTGTGCTCGAACCGCGGCTTCTGCATGAAAAGAAGCCAGGACCGGCGCTTAGCTCGGGCGAGCGCCGTACCTTCGTCTTTAAGCGTCTCTTGTCGCCTACACCTAAGCAAAAAGCTTTTCCACTATGTCTCGCAAGGAGAAACTGTGCCAGTACAGAAATCATCTCCTATCGTGTTCTAGAGGTGCGGAGCTCTGCAGAGCGTTTTGCAAGAAGCAAAAAGAAAGTAGTCCAAAACGACTTGCATTCGAATGTTAGCGTGAATAAAATCGCTGGGGAGAGTGGTAAGGTACTGTTTTCTATCAGTTTGCAAGCTGTGCACACAATCCCAGTGTGGCTCGGCTTGGTTGTTCGCTTCTTCGGAAGGTGCCGCTCTCTCCGGCTCCCGGGGCGAAGAAGCGGCTTCTTCGGCGCAAAAAGCATTGTGCGGTCGCAGAGCACTGTGTCGCGGTGTGCTCGAAGCGCGGCTTCTGCGAAAAGAAGCCAGGGACCGGCGCTTAGCTCGGGCGAGCGCCGTGCAACCGTCTTTAAGCGTCTCTTGTCGCCGCCTACACCTAAGCAAAAAGCTTTTCCACTATGTCTCGCAAGGAGAAACTGTGCCAGTACAGAAATCATCTCCTATCGTGTTCTAGAGGTGCACGGAGCTCTGCAGAGCGTTTTGCAAAAAAAAAGAAAGTAGTCAAAACGACTTGCATTGAATGTTAGCGTGAATAAAATCGCAGGAGAGTGGTAAGGTACTGTTTTCTATCAGTTTGCAAGCTGTGCACACAATCCCAGTGTGGCTCGGCTTGGTTGTTCGCCTTTCGGAAGGTGCCGCTCTCCGGCTCTCGGAGGCGAAGAAAAGCGGCTTCTTGGCGCAAAGAGCATTGTGCGGTTTTTGCATTGTGCGGTCGCGGTGTGCTCCAAGCGCGGCTTCTGCGAAAGAAGCCAGGACCGGCGCTTAGCTCGGGCGCGCGTGCCGTACAACCGTCTTTAAGCGTCTCTTGTCGCCTACACCTAAGCAAAAAGCTTTTCCACTATGTCTCGCAAGGAGAAACTGTGCCAGTACAGAAATCATCTCCTATCGTGTTCTAGAGGTGCACGGAGCTCTGCAGAGCGTTTTGCAAAAAGCAAAAAAAAAGTAGTCAAAACGACTTGCATTCGAATGTTAGCGTGAATAAAATCTTGGGAGAGTGGTAAGGTACTGTTTTCTATCAGTTTGCAAGCTGTGCACACAATCCCAGTGTGGCTCGGCTTGGTTGTTCGCCTTTCGGAAGGTGCCGCTCTCTCCGGCTCCGGAGGCGAAAAAGCGGCTTCTTGGCGCAAAGAGCATTGTGCGGCACTGTGCGGTCGCGGTGTGCTCGAAGCGCGGCTTCTGCGAAAAAGCCAGGGACCGGCGCTTAGCTCGGGGCGAGTGCCGTACCTTCGTCTTTAAGCGTCTCTTGTCGCCTACACCTAAGCAAAAAGCTTTTCCACTATGTCTCGCAAGGAGAAACTGTGCCAGTACAGAAATCATCTCCTATCGTGTTCTAGAGGTGCACGGAGCTCTGCAGAGCGTTTTGCAAAAAGCAAAAAAAGTAGTCCAAAACGACTTGCATTCGAATGTTAGCGTGAATAAAATCGCAGGAGAGTGGTAAGGTACTGTTTTCTATCAGTTTGCAAGCTGTGCACACAATCCCAGTGTGGCTCGGCTTGGTTGTTCGCCTTTCGGAAGGTGCCGCTCTCTCCGGCTCCCGGAGGCGAAGAAGCGGCTTCTTGGCGCAAAAAGCATTGTGCGAGCATTGTGCGGTCGCGGTGTGCTCAAGCGCGGCTTCTGCGAAAAGAAGCCAAGGACCGGCGCTTAGCTCGGGCGAGCGCCGTACCTTCGTCTTTAAGCGTCTCTTGTCGCCTACACCTAAGCAAAAAGCTTTTCCACTATGTCTCGCAAGGAGAAACTGTGCCAGTACAGAAATCATCTCCTATCGTGTTCTAGAGGTGCACGGAGCTCTGCAGGCGTTTTGCAAAAAGCAAAAAAAAGTAGTCAAAACGACTTGCATTGAATGTTAGCGTGAATAAAATCGCAGGAGAGTGGTAAGGTACTGTTTTCTATCAGTTTGCAAGCTGTGCACACAATCCCAGTGTGGCTCGGCTTGGTTGTTCGCCTTTCGGAAGGTGCCGCTCTCTCCGGCTCCCGGAGGCGAAAAAGCGGCTTCTTGGCGCAAAAGAGCATTTGTGCGAGCACTGTGCGGTCGCGGTGTGCTCCAAAGCGCGGCTTCTGCCGAAAAAAGCCAAGGACCGGCGCTTAGCTCGGGCGAGCGCCGTGTTTAACCGTCTTTAAGCGTCTCTTGTCGCCTACACCTAAGCAAAAAGCTTTTCCACTATGTCTCGCAAGGAGAAACTGTGCCAGTACAGAAATCATCTCCTATCGTGTTCTAGAGGTGCACGGAGCTCTGCAGAGCGTTTTGCAAAAAGCAAAGAAAGTAGTCAAAAACGACTTGCATTGAATGTTAGCGTGAATAAAATCGCAGGAGAGTGGTAAGGTACTGTTTTCTATCAGTTTGCAAGCTGTGCACACAATCCCAGTGTGGCTCGGCTTGGTTGTTCGCCTTTCGGAAGGTGCCGCTCTCTCCGGCTCCCGGAGGCGAAGAAGCGGCTTCTTGGCGCAAAAAGCATTGTGCGGTCGCAGAGCACTGTGCGGTCGCGGTGTGCTCCAAAGCCGCGGCTTCTGCGAAAAAAGCCAAGGACCGGCGCTTGCTTCGGGCGGCGCCCGTACCTTCGTCTTTAAGCGTCTCTTGTCGCCTACACCTAAGCAAAAAGCTTTTCCACTATGTCTCGCAAGGAGAAACTGTGCCAGTACAGAAATCATCTCCTATCGTGTTCTAGAGGTGCACGGAGCTCTGCAGAGCGTTTTGCAGAAGCAAAAGAAAGTAGTCAAAACGACTTGCATTGAATGTTAGCGTGAATAAAATCGCAGGAGAGTGGTAAGGTACTGTTTTTCTATCAGTTTGCAAGCTGTGCACACAATCCCAGTGTGGCTCGGCTTGGTTTGTTCGCCTTTCGGAAGGTGCCGCTCTCTCCGGCTCCGGAGGCGAAGAAGCGGCTTCTTCGCGCAAAAAAGCATTGTGCAAAGCAGAGCACTGTGCGTCGCGGTGTGCTCAAAGCGCGGCTTCTGCGAAAAAGCCAAGGACCGGCGCTTAGCTCGGGCGAGATCCATACCTTCGTCTTTGGCCTCCCTTGTCGGCTACACCGATGTAAAAAGCTATTCCACTATGTCTCACAAGGAGAAACTGTGCCAGTTCAGAAATAATCACCAGTCGTTTTCTAGAGGTTGCACGGAGCTCTGCAGAGCATTTTGCATGAAGGAAAAGAAAGTTGTCCAAAACTGCTTGCATTCGAATTTTAATGTAAATAGAATGGCGGGAGAGTGGTAAGGTACTGTTTTCTATGAGTTTGCAACTGTGCATACAATCTCAGCGTTGCTCGAGTTGGTTGTTCGACTTTCGGAACGTGCCGCTCTCTCTGGCTCCCGAAGGCAAAAAGGCGGCTTCTTCCCGCAAAGAGCATTGTGCTGGTCCCAGAGCACTGTTCCTGTCGTGGTGTGCATCGGATTGCGGCTTCTGCCAAAAGAAGCCAAGGACCGGCGCTTAGCTCGGGCGACCTCCGTTCCTTCGTCTTTAGCGTCTCTTGTCACCTACAGCTAAGCAAAAAGCTTATCCCTTTTATCTCGCAAGGAGAAACTGTGCCAGTACAGAAATCATCTCCAATCGTGTTCTAGAGGTGCACGGAGCTCTGGAGAGCGTTTTGCAAGAAGCAAAAGAATGTGGTCCAAAACTGCTTGCATTCGAATGTTAGTGTGAATGGAATGGCAGAAGACTGGTAAGGTACTCTTTTCCATCAGTTTGCAAGCTGTGAACGCAATCCCGGTATGGCTCGGCTTGGTTGTTTCGCCTTTCGGAAGGTGCCGCTCTCTCCGGCTCCCGGAGGCGAAGAAGCGGCTTCTTGGGGCAAAAAGCATTGTGCGGTCGCAGGTGTGCGGTCGCGGTGTGTCGAAGCGCGGCTTCTGCGAAAAGAAGCCAGGGACCGGCAGCTTAGCTCGGGCGAGATGCCGTACCTTCGTCTTTAAGCGTCTCTTGTCGCCTACACCTAAGCAAAAAGCTTTTCCACTATGTCTCGCAAGGAGAAACTGTGCCAGTACAGAAATCATCTCCTATCGTGTTCTAGAGGTGCACGGAGCTCTGCAGAGCGTTTTGCAAGAAGCAAAAGAAAGTAGTCCAAAACGACTTGCATTCGAATGTTAGCGTGAATAAAATCGCAGGAGAGTGGTAAGGTACTGTTTTCTATCAGTTTGCAAGCTGTGCACACAATCCCAGTGTGGCTCGGCTTGGTTGTTCGCCTTTCGGAAGGTGCCGCTCTCTCCGGCTCCCGGAGGCGAAGAAGCGGCTTCTTTGCGCAAAGAGCATTGTGCCGGTCGCAGAGCACTGTGCCGGTCGCGGTGTGCTCCGAAGCGCGGCTTCTGCGAAAAAAGCCAGGACGGGCGCTTAGCTCGGGCGAGTGCCCTACACTTTCGTCTTTAAGCGTCTCTTGTCTCCTACACCTAAGCAAAAAGCTTTTTCCTATATGTCTCTAAAGGAGAAACTGTGCCAGTACAGAAATCATCTCCTATCGTGTTCTAGAGGTGCACGGAGCTCTGCAGAGCGTTTTGCAAAAGCAAAAAGTAGTCAAAACGACTTGCATTCGAATGTTAAGCGTGAATAAAATCGCAGGAGAGTGGTAAGGTACTGTTTTCTATCAGTTTGCAAGCTGTGCACACAATCCCAGTGTGGCTCGGCTTGGTTGTTCGCCTTTCGGAAGGTGCCGCTCTCTCCGGCTCCGGAGGCGAAAAGCGGCTTAAAGCGCAAAAGCGCAAATTGCATTGTGTGCGGTCGCGGTGTGCTCGAAGCGCGGCTTCTGCGAAAGAAGCCAGGGACCGGCGCTTAGCTCGGGCGAGCGCCCGTACCTTCGTCTTTAAGCGTCTCTTGTCGCCTACACCTAAGCAAAAAGCTTTTCCACTATGTCTCGCAAGGAGAAACTGTGCCAGTACAGAAATCATCTCCTATCGTGTTCTAGAGGTGCACGGAGCTCTGCAGAGCGTTTTGCAAGAAGCAAAAAGAAAGTAGTCAAAACGACTTGCATTCGAATGTTAGCGTGAATAAAATCGCAGGAGAGTGGTAAGGTACTGTTTTCTATCAGTTTGCAAGCTGTGCACACAATCCCAGTGTGGTTCGGCTTGGTTGTTCGCCTTTCGGAAGGTGCCGCTCTCTCCGGCTCCCGGAGGCGAAAAAGCGGCTTCTTCGCGCAAATCGCAGCATTGTGCGGTCGCGGTGTGCTCGAGCCGCGGCTTCTGCGAAAAAAGCCAAGGACCGGCGCTTAGCTTCGGGCGAGCGCCCGTACCTTCGTCTTTAAGCGTCTCTTGTCGCCTACACCTAAGCAAAAAGCTTTTCCACTATGTCTCTCAAAAGGAGAAACTGTGCCAGTACAGAAATCATCTCCTATCGTGTTCTAGAGGTGCACGGAGCTCTGCAGAGCGTTTTGCAAGAAGCAAAAGAAAGTAGTCCAAAACGACTTGCATTTGAATGTTAGCGTGAATAAAATCGCAGGAGAGTGGTAAGGTACTGTTTTCTATCAGTTTGCAAGCTGTGCACACAATCCCAGTGTGGCTCGGCTTGGTTGTTCGCCTTTCGGAAGGTGCCGCTCTCTCCGGCTCCCGGAGGCGAAGAAGCGGCTTCTTCGCGCAAAAAGCAGCATTGCAAACAGAGCACTGTGCGGTCGCGGTGTGCTCGAAGCGCGGCTTCTGCGAAAAAGCCAAGGACCGGCGCTTAGCTCGGGCGAGCGCCGTACCTTCGTCTTTAAGCGTCTCTTGTCGCCTACACCTAAGCAAAAAGCTTTTCCACTATGTCTCGCAAGGAGAAACTGTGCCAGTACAGAAATCATCTCCTATCGTGTTCTAGAGGTGTGCAGAGCTCTGCAGAGCGTTTTGCAAAAAGCAAAAGAAAGTAGTCCAAAACGACTTGCATTGAATGTTAGCGTGAATAAAATCGCGGGAGAGTGGTGGTAAGGTACTGTTTTCTATCAGTTTGCAAGCTGTGCACACAATCCCAGTGTGGCTCGGCTTGGTTGTTCGCCTTTCGGAAGGTGCCGCTCTCTCCGGCTCCCGGAGGAAGAAGCGGCTTCGGCGCAAAGAGCATTGTGTGGATGCAGAGCACTGTGCGGTGCGGTGTGCTCGAAGCGCGGCTTCTGCTCGAAAAAGAAGCCAGGGGACCGGCGCTTAGCTCGGGCGAGTGCCGTACCTTCGTCTTTAAGCGTCTCTTGTCGCCTACACCTAAGCAAAAAGCTTTTCCACTATGTCTCGCAAGGAGAAACTGTGCCAGTACAGAAATCATCTCCTATCGTGTTCTAGAGGTGCACGGAGCTCTGCAGAGCGTTTTGCAAGAAGCAAAAAAAAGTAGTCAAAACGACTTGCATTGAATGTTAGCGTGAATAAAATCGCAGGAGAGTGGTAAGGTACTGTTTTCTATCAGTTTGCAAGCTGTGCACACAATCCCAGTGTGGCTCGGCTTGGTTGTTATTTCGCCTTTCGGAAGGTGCCGCTCTCTCCGGCTCCCGGGGCGAAGAAGCGGCTTCTTCAGCGCAAAAAGCATTGTGCGGTCGCAGAGCACTGTGCGGTGCGGTGTGCTCGAGCGGCTTCTGCCGAAAAAAGCCAAGGACGGCGCTTAGCTCGGGCGAGCGCCGTACCTTCGTCTTTAAGCGTCTCTTGTCGCCTACACCTAAGCAAAAAGCTTTTTCCACTATGTCTCGCAAGGAGAAACTGTGCCAGTACAGAAATCATCTCCTATCGTGTTCTAGAGGTGCGGAGGAGCTCTGCAGAGCGTTTTGCAAAAAGAAAAAAAAAAGTAGTCCAAAACGACTTGCATTGAATGTTAGCGTGAATAAAATCGCAGGAGAGTGGTAAGGTACTGTTTTCTATCAGTTTGCAAGCTGTGCACACAATCCCAGTGTGGCTCGGCTTGGTTGTTCGCCTTTCGGAAGGTGCCGCTCTCTCCGGCTCCCGGAGGCGAGAAAGCGGCTTCTTCGGCGCAAAGAGCATTTGTGCGCACTGTGCGGTCGCGGTGTGCTCGAAGCGCGGCTTCTGCGAAAAAGCCAGGACCGGCGCTTAGCTCGGGCGGTGCCGTACAACCGTCTTTAAGCGTCTCTTGTCGCCTACACCTAAGCAAAAAGCTTTTCCACTATGTCTCGCAAAGGAGAAACTGTGCCAGTACAGAAATCATCTCCTATCGTGTTCTAGAGGTGCACAGAGCTCTGCAGGCGTTTTGCAAAAAGCAAAAAAGAAAGTAGTCCAAAACGACTTGCATTCGAATGTTAGCGTGAATAAAATCAGGGAGGAGAGTGGTAAGGTACTGTTTTCTATCAGTTTGCAAGCTGTGCACACAATCCCAGTGTGGCTCGGCTTGGTTGTTTCGCCTTTCGGAAGGTGCCGCTCTCTCCGGCTCCCGGAGGCGAAGAAAGCGGCTTCTTGGCGCAAAAAGCATTGTGCGCAAAAAGAGCATTGTGCGGTCGCGGTGTGCTCGAAGCGCGGCTTCTGCGAAAGAAGCCAGGGACCGGCGCTTAGCTCGGGCGAGTGCCGTACCTTCGTCTTTAAGCGTCTCTTGTCGCCTACACCTAAGCAAAAAGCTTTTCCACTATGTCTCGCAAGGAGAAACTGTGCCAGTACAGAAATCATCTCCTATCGTGTTCTAGAGGTGCACGGAGCTCTGCAGAGCGTTTTGCAAGCAAAAAAAAGTAGTCCAAAACGACTTGCATTCGAATGTTAGCGTGAATAAAATCGCGGGGAGAGTGGTAAGGTACTGTTTTCTATCAGTTTGCAAGCTGTGCACACAATCCCAGTGTGGCTCGGCTTGGTTGTTCGCCTTTCGGAAGGTGCCGCTCTCTCCGGCTCGGAGGCGAAAAAGCGGCTTCTTCGCGCAAAAAGAGCATTATGCGGTCGGTCGCGGTGTGCTCGCGGTGTGCTCGGCTTCTGCGAAAAGAAGCCAAGGACCGGCGCTTAGCTCGGGCGAGTGCCCGTACCTTCGTCTTTAAGCGTCTCTTGTCGCCTACACCTAAGCAAAAAGCTTTTCCACTATGTCTCGCAAGGAGAAACTGTGCCAGTACAGAAATCATCTCCTATCGTGTTCTAGAGGTGCACAGAGCTCTGCAGAGCGTTTTGCAAAAGCAAAAGAAAGTAGTCCAAAACGACTTGCATTGAATGTTAGCGTGAATAAAATCGCAGGAGAGTGGTAAGGTACTGTTTTCTATCAGTTTGCAAGCTGTGCACACAATCCCAGTGTGGCTCGGCTTGGTTGTTCGCCTTTCGGAAGGTGCCGCTCTCTCCGGCTCCGGAGGCGAAGAAAGCGGCTTCTTAGCGCAAAGCAGCATGCGTGCACAGCACTGTGTTTTGTATGCGGTGTGCTCGAGCCGCGGCTTCTGCGAAAAAGCCAAGGACCGGCGCTTAGCTCGGGCGAGTGCCCGCCACCTTCGTCTTTAAGCGTCTCTTGTCGCCTACACCTAAGCAAAAAGCTTTTCCACTATGTCTCGCAAGGAGAAACTGTGCCAGTACAGAAATCATCTCCTATCGTGTTCTAGAGGTGCACAGAGCTCTGCAGAGCGTTTTTGCAAAAGCAAAAAAAAGTAGTCAAAACGACTTGCATTCGAATGTTAGCGTGAATAAAATCGCAGGAGAGTGGTAAGGTACTGTTTTCTATCAGTTTGCAAGCTGTGCACACAATCCCAGTGTGGCTCGGCTTGGTTGTTCGCCTTTCGGAAGGTGCCGCTCTCTCCGGCTCCGGAGGCGAAGAAAGCGGCTTCTTCGCGCAAAAAGCATTGTGCGTCGCATTGTGCACTGTGCGGTCGCGGTGTGCTCGAAGCGGCTTCTGCTGAAAAAAAAAGCCAAGGACCGGCGCTTAGCTCGGGCGAGCGCCGTACCTTCGTCTTTAGCGTCTCTTGTCACCTACACCTAAGCAAAAAGCTTTTCCACTATGTCTCGCAAGGAGAAACTGTGCCAGTACAGAAATCATCTCCTATCGTGTTCTAGAGGTGCACGGAGCTCTGCAGAGCGTTTTGCAAGAAGCAAAAAAAAGTAGTCCAAAACGACTTGCATTTGAACGTTAGCGTGAATAAAATCGCAGGAGAGTGGTAAGGTACTGTTTTCTATCAGTTTGCAAGCTGTGCACACAATCCCAGTGTGGCTCGGCTTGGTTGTTCGCCTTTCGGAAGGTGCCGCTCTCTCCGGCTCCCGGGGCGAAAAAGCGGCTTCTTGGCGCAAAAAGAGCATTGTGCGGTCGCGCGCACTGTGTGCTCGAGTGTGCTGGCTTCGCGGCTTCTGCGAAAAAGCCAAGGACCGGCGCTTAGCTCGGGCGAGCCCGTTTTCGTCTTTAAGCGTCTCTTGTCGCCTACACCTAAGCAAAAAGCTTTTCCACTATGTCTCGCAAGGAGAAACTGTGCCAGTACAGAAATCATCTCCTATCGTGTTCTAGAGGTGCACAGAGCTCTGCAGAGCGTTTTGCAAGAAGCAAAAGAAAGTAGTCCAAAACGACTTGCATTCGAATGTTAGCGTGAATAAAATCGCAGGAGAGTGGTAAGGTACTGTTTTCTATCAGTTTGCAAGCTGTGCACACAATCCCAGTGTGGCTCGGCTTGGTTGTTCGCCTTTCGGAAGGTGCCGCTCTCCTTGGCTCCCGGAGGCGAAGAAGCGGCTTCTTGGCGCAAAAGCATTGTTGTGCGGTCGCGGTGTGCTCGAAGCGGCGGCTTCTGCCGAAAAAAGCCAAGGACCGGCGCTTAGCTCGGGCGAGCGCCGTACTGCCGTCTTTAAGCGTCTCTTGTCGCCTACACCTAAGCAAAAGCTTTTCCACTATGTCTCGCAAGGGAGAAACTGTGCCAGTACAGAAATCATCTCCTATCGTGTTCTAGAGGTGCACGGAGCTCTGCAGAGCGTTTTGCAAAAGCAAAAAGAAAGTAGTCCAAAACGACTTGCATTCGAATGTTAGCGTGAATAAAATCGCGGGAGAGTGGTAAGGTACTGTTTTCTATCAGTTTGCAAGCTGTGCACACAATCCCAGTGTGGCTCGGCTTGGTTGTTTCGCCTTTCGGAAGGTGCCGCTCTCTCCGGCTCCGGGAAAAAAAAAAGCGGCTTCTTCGCGCGCAAAAAGCATTGTGCGGTCGCAGAGCACTGTGCGGTCGCGGTGTGCTCGAGCGCGGCTTCTGCGAAAAAAGCCAGGGACGGCGCTTAGCTCGGGCGAGCGCCGTACCTTCGTCTTTAAGCGTCTCTTGTCGCCTACACCTAAGCAAAAAGCTTTTCCACTATGTCTCGCAAGGAGAAACTGTGCCAGTACAGAAATCATCTCCTATCGTGTTCTAGAGGTGCACGGAGCTCTGCAGAGCGTTTTGCAAAAAGCAAAAAAAGTAGTCAAAACGACTTGCATTCGAATGTTAGCGTGAATAAAATCGCAGGAGAGTGGTAAGGTACTGTTTTCTATCAGTTTGCAAGCTGTGCACACAATCCCAGTGTGGCTCGGCTTGGTTGTTTCGCCTTTTCGGAAGGTGCCGCTCTCTCCGGCTCCCGGGGCGAAGAAAGCGGCTTCTTCGCGCAAAAAGAGCATTGTGGTCGCGAGCACTGCACTGTGTGCGGTGTGCTCGGCGGCTTCTGCGAAAAAAGCCAGGGACGGCGCTTTAGCTCGGAGGCGAGTGCCGTACCTTCGTCTTTAAGCGTCTCTTGTCGCCTACACCTAAGCAAAAAGCTTTTCCACTATGTCTCGCAAGGAGAAACTGTGCCAGTACAGAAATCATCTCCTATCGTGTTCTAGAGGTGCACAGAGCTCTGCAGAAGCGTTTTGCAAAAGCAAAAAGAAAGTAGTCAAAACGACTTGCATTTGAATGTTAGCGTGAATAAAATCGCGGGAGAGTGGTAAGGTACTGTTTTCTATCAGTTTGCAAGCTGTGCACACAATCCCAGTGTGGCTCGGCTTGGTTGTTCGCCTTTCGGAAGGTGCCGCTCTCTCCGGCTCCCGGGGCGAAAAAGCGGCTTCTTGGCGCAAAAAGCATTGTGTGCGGTCGGTCGCGGTGTGCTCGAAGCGCGGCTTCTTCTGCGAAAAAGCCAGGGACCGGCGCTTAGCTCGGGCGAGCGCCGTACCCAACCGTCTTTAAGCGTCTCTTGTCGCCTACACCTAAGCAAAAAGCTTTTCCACTATGTCTCGCAAGGAGAAACTGTGCCAGTACAGAAATCATCTCCTATCGTGTTCTAGAGGTGCACAGAGCTCTGCAGAGCGTTTTGCAGAAAAAAAAAAAAAGTAGTCCAAAACGACTTGCATTCGAATGTTAGCGCGTGAATAAAATCGCAGGGGAGAGTGGTAAGGTACTGTTTTCTATCAGTTTGCAAGCTGTGCACACAATCCCAGTGTGGCTCGGCTTGGTTGTTCGCCTTTCGGAAGGTGCCGCTCTCTCCGGCTCCCGGGGGCGAAAAAAGCGGCTTCAAAAAGCATTGTGTTGAAAAAAAGAGCATTGTGCGGTCGCGGTGTGCTCGAAGCGCGGCTTCTGCGAAAAAAGCCAGGGACGGCGCTTAGCTCGGGCGAGCGCCGTACAACCGTCTTTAAGCGTCTCTTTCGCCTACACCTAAGCAAAAAGCTTTTCCACTATGTCTCGCAAGGAGAAACTGTGCCAGTACAGAAATCATCTCCTATCGTGTTCTAGAGGTGCACGGAGCTCTGCAGAGCGTTTTGCAAAAAGCAAAAAAAAGTAGTCAAAACGACTTGCATTCGAATGTTAGCGTGAATAAAATCGCAGGAGAGTGGTAAGGTACTGTTTTCTATCAGTTTGCAGCTGTGCACACAATCCCAGTGTGGCTCGGCTTGGTTGTTATGCCTTCGGAAGGTGCCGCTCTCTCCGGCTCCGGGAGGAGAAGAAGCGGCTTCTTCGGCGCAAAAGAGCATTGTGCGGTCGCAGAGCACTGTGCGGTCGCGGTGTGCTCGAGCGCGGCTTCTGCGAAAAAGCCAAGGACCGGCGCTTAGCTCGGGCGGTGCCGTACCCTTCGTCTTTAAGCGTCTCTTGTCGCCTACACCTAAGCAAAAAGCTTTTCCACTATGTCTCGCAAGGAGAAACTGTGCCAGTACAGAAATCATCTCCTATCGTGTTCTAGAGGTGCGGAGCTCTGCAGAGCGTTTTGCAAAAAAGCAAAAAAAAGTAGTCCAAAACGACTTGCATTGAATGTTAGCGTGAATAAAATCGCAGGAGAGTGGTAAGGTACTGTTTTCTATCAGTTTGCAAGCTGTGCACACAATCCCAGTGTGGCTCGGCTTGGTTGTTCGCCTTTCGGAAGGTGCCGCTCTCTCCGGCTCCCGGAGGCGAAAAAGCGGCTTCTTCGCGCAAAAGAGCATTGTGCGGTCGCGGTGTGCTCGGTGTGCTCGGCGGCTTCTGCGAAAAAAGCCAAGGACGGCGCTTAGCTCGGGCGAGCGCCGTACCTTCGTCTTTAAGCGTCTCTTGTCGCCTACACCTAAGCAAAAAGCTTTTCCACTATGTCTCGCAAGGAGAAACTGTGCCAGTACAGAAATCATCTCCTATCGTGTTCTAGAGGTGCACGGAGCTCTGCAGAGCGTTTTGCAAAAGCAAAAAAAGTAGTCCAAAACGACTTGCATTCGAATGTTAGCGTGAATAAAATCGCGGGAGAGTGGTAAGGTACTGTTTTCTATCAGTTTGCAAGCTGTGCACACAATCCCAGTGTGGCTCGGCTTGGTTGTTCGCCTTTCGGAAGGTGCGCTCTCTCTCCGGCTCCCGGAGGCGAAGAAGCGGCTTCTTCGCGCAAAAAAGCATTGTGTCGCAGAGCACTGTGCGGTCGCGGTGTGCTCGAAGCGCGGCTTCTGCGAAAAAAGCCAAGGACCGGCGCTTAGCTTCGGCGAGCGCCGTACCAACCGTCTTTAAGCGTCTCTTGTCGCCTACACCTAAGCAAAAAGCTTTTCCACTATGTCTCGCAAGGAGAAACTGTGCCAGTACAGAAATCATCTCCTATCGTGTTCTAGAGGTGCACAGAGCTCTGCAGAGCGTTTTGCAAGAAGCAAAAAAAGTAGTCAAAACGACTTGCATTCGAATGTTAGCGTGAATAAAATCGCGGGAGAGTGGTAAGGTACTGTTTTCTATCAGTTTGCAAGCTGTGCACACAATCCCAGTGTGGCTCGGCTTGGTTGTTCGCCTTTCGGAAGGTGCCGCTCTCTCCGGCTCCGGGGGCGAAAAAGCGGCTTCTTGGCGCAAAAGCATTGTGCGGTCGCAGAGCACTGTGTGTCTCGGTGTGCTCGCTCGCGGCTTCTGCGAAAGAAGCCAGGACCGGCGCTTAGCTCGGGGGCGAGCGCCGTACCGCCGTCTTTAGCGTCTCTTGTCGCCTACACCTAAGCAAAAAGCTTTTCCACTATGTCTCGCAAGGAGAAACTGTGCCAGTACAGAAATCATCTCCTATCGTGTTCTAGAGGTGCACGGAGCTCTGCAAGCGTTTTGCAAGAAGCAAAAAAAAGTAGTCCAAAACGACTTGCATTGAATGTTAGCGTGAATAAAATCGCGGGAGAGTGGTAAGGTACTGTTTTCTATCAGTTTGCAAGCTGTGCACACACAATCCCAGTGTGGCTCGGCTTGGTTGTTCGCCTTTCGGAAGGTGCCGCTCTCTCCGGCTCCCGGGAAGAAGCGGCTTCTTAGCGCAAAAAAGCATTGTGCGGTCGAGCACTGTGTGCGCGGTGTCGAAGCGCGGCTTCTGCAAAGAAAAAAAGCCAAGGACCGGCGCTTAGCTCGGGCGAGTGCCGTACCTTCGTCTTTAAGCGTCTCTTGTCGCCTACACCTAAGCAAAAAGCTTTTCCACTATGTCTCGAAAAGGAGAAACTGTGCCAGTACAGAAATCATCTCCTATCGTGTTCTCTAGGTGCACGGAGCTCTGCAGAGCGTTTTGCAAAAAGCAAAAGAAAGTAGTCCAAAACGACTTGCATTGAATGTTAGCGTGAATAAAATCGCTGGGGAGAGTGGTAAGGTACTGTTTTCTATCAGTTTGCAAGCTGTGCACACAATCCCAGTGTGGCTCGGCTTGGTTGTTGTTCGCCTTTCGGAAGGTGCCGCTCTCTCCGGCTCCCGGGGCGAAAAAGCGGCTTCTTGGCGCAAAAAGCATTGTGCGGTCGCAGTGCACTGTGCGGTCGCGGTGTGCTCAACGCGCGGCTTCTGCGAAAAAAGCCAAGGACCGGCGCTTAGCTCGGGCGAGCGCCGTACCAACCGTCTTTAAGCGTCTCTTGTCGCCTACACCTAAGCAAAAAGCTTTTCCACTATGTCTCGCAGGAGAAACTGTGCCAGTACAGAAATCATCTCTATCGTGTTCTAGAGGGTGCGGAGCTCTGCAGAGCGTTTTGCAAGAAGCAAAAAAAGTAGTCCAAAACGACTTGCATTGAATGTTAAGCGTGAATAAAATCGCAGGAGAGTGGTAAGGTACTGTTTTCTATCAGTTTGCAAGCTGTGCACAATCCCAATCCCAGTGTGGCTCGGCTTGGTTGTTCGCATTTTTCGGAAGGTGCCGCTCTCTCCGGCTCCGGGGAGGCGAAAAAAAGCGGCTTCTTCGCGCAAAAAGCATTGTGTCTATCGTGTTCACGGAGCTCTGCAGCGTTTTGTGCGGTGCGGTGTGCTCGAAGGCGCGGCTTCTGCGAAAGAAGCCAGGGACCGACCTTAGCTTCAAAAGCTCGGCGAGTGCCGTTCGTCTTTCTTTAAGCGTCTTTCTCTTTCGCCTACACCTAAGCAAAAAGCTTTTCCACTATGTCTCGCAAGGAGAAACTGTGCCAGTACAGAAATCATCTCCTATCGTGTTCTAGAGGTGCACAGAGCTCTGCAAAGCATTTTGCAAGAAGCAAAAAAAGTAGTCCAAAACGACTTGCATTCGAATGTTAGCGTGAATAAAATCGCAGGAGAGTGGTAAGGTACTGTTTTCTATCAGTTTGCAAGCTGTGCACACAATCCCAGTGTGGCTCGGCTTGGTTGTTCGCCTTTCGGAAGGTGCAGCTCTCTCCGGCTCCCGGAGGCGGAAAAGCGGCTTCTTGGCGCAAAAAGCATTGTGCACTGTGCGGTCGCGGTGTGCTCGAAGCGCGGCTTCTGCTGAAAAGAAGCCAAGGACGGCGCTTAGCTCGGGCGAGTGCCGTACCACCGTCTTTAAGCGTCTCTTGTCGCCTACACCTAAGCAAAAAGCTTTTCCACTATGTCTCGCAAGGAGAAACTGTGCCAGTACAGAAATCATCTCCTATCGTGTTCTAGAGGTGCACGGAGCTCTGCAGAGCGTTTTGCAAAAGCAAAAAAAAGTAGTCAAAACGACTTGCATTGAATGTTAGCGTGAATAAAATCGCAGGGGAGAGTGGTAAGGTACTGTTTTCTATCAGTTTGCAAGCTGTGCACACAATCCCAGTGTGGCTCGGCTTGGTTGTTTCGCCTTTCGGAAGGTGCCGCTCTCTCCGGCTCCGGGGCGAAGAAGCGGCTTCTTGGCGCAAAAAGAGCATTGTGCGGTCGCAGAGCACTGTGCGGTCGCGGTGCTCGAGCGCGGCTTCTGCGAAAAAAGCCAAGGACCGGCGCTTAGCTCGGGCGAGCGCCGTACCTTGCCGTCTTTAAGCGTCTCTTGTCGCCTACACCTAAGCAAAAAGCTTTTCCACTATGTCTCGCAAGGAGAAACTGTGCCAGTACAGAAATCATCTCCTATCGTGTTTCTAGAGGTGCAGAGCTCTGCAAGCGTTTTGCAAAAAGCAAAAAAAGTAGTCAAAACGACTTGCATTGAATGTTAGCGTGAATAAAATCGCGGAGAGTGGTAAGGTACTGTTTTCTATCAGTTTGCAAGCTGTGCACACAATCCCAGTGTGGCTCGGCTTGGTTGTTCGCCTTTCGGAAGGTGCCGCTCTCTCCGGCTCCCGGGCGAAAAAGCGGCTTCTTGGCGCAAAGAAATTGTGCATTGTGCACTGTGCGGTCGCGGTGTGCTCGAGCGCGGCTTCTGCGAAAAAAAGCCCAGGACCGGCGCTTAGCTCGGGCGAGCGCCCGTACCGCCGTCTTTAAGCGTCTCTTGTCGCCTACACCTAAGCAAAAAGCTTTTCCACTATGTCTCGCAAGGAGAAACTGTGCCAGTACAGAAATCATCTCCTATCGTGTTCTAGAGGTGCACGGAGCTCTGCAGAGCGTTTTGCAAGAAAAAAAAAAGTAGTCAAAACGACTTGCATTCGAATGTTAGCGTGAATAAAATCGCGCAGGAGAGTGGTAAGGTACTGTTTTCTATCAGTTTGCAAGCTGTGCACACAATCCCCAGTGTGGCTCGGCTTGGTTGTTCGCCTTTCGGAAGGTGCGCTCTCTCCGGCTCTCGGGCGAAAAAGCGGCTTCTTGGCGCAAAAAGCATTGTAAAAGAGCATTGTGCGGTCGCGGTGTGCTCGAAGCGCGGCTTCTGCCGAAAGAAGCCAGGGACGGCTTTGCTTAGCTCGGGCGGCGCCGTACCCGTCTTTTAGCGTCTCTTGTCGCCTACACCTAAGCAAAAAGCTTTTCCACTATGTCTCGCAAGGAGAAACTGTGCCAGTACAGAAATCATCTCCTATCGTGTTCTAGAGGTGCACGGAGCTCTGCAGAGCGTTTTGCAGAAAGCAAAAGAAAGTAGTCAAAACGACTTGCATTCGAATGTTAGCGTGAATAAAATCGCAGGAGGTGGTAAGGTACTGTTTTCTATCAGTTTGCAAGCTGTGCACACAATCCCAGTGTGGCTCGGCTTGGTTGTTCGCCTTTCGGAAGGTGCCGCTCTCTCCGGCTCCCGGAGGCGAAAAGCGGCTTCTTGGCGCAAAAAAGCATTGTGCGGTCGCAGGCACTGTGCTCGCGGTGTGCTCGGCGGCTTCTGCGAAAAAGCCCAGGACCGGCGCTTTAGCTCGGGCGGCGCCGTACCTTCGTCTTTAAGCGTCTCTTGTCGCCTACACCTAAGCAAAAAGCTTTTCCACTATGTCTCGCAAGGAGAAACTGTGCCAGTACAGAAATCATCTCCTATCGTGTTCTAGAGGTGCACAGAGCTCTGCAGAGCGTTTTGCAAGAAGCAAAAAAAAGTAGTCCAAAACGACTTGCATTGAATGTTAGCGTGAATAAAATCGCAGGGGTGGTGGTAAGGTACTGTTTTCTATCAGTTTGCAAGCTGTGCACACAATCCCAGTGTGGCTCGGCTTGGTTGTTCGCCTTTCGGAAGGTGCCGCTCTCTCCGGCTCCCGGAGGCGAAGAAGCGGGCTTTGGCGCAAAAAAGCATTGTGCGGTCGCGGCGGTGTCTGTGCGGTCGCGGTGTGCTCGAAGCGCGGCTTCTGCGAAAAAGCCAGGACGGCGCTTAGCTCGGGCGGCGCCGTACCTTCGTCTTTAAGCGTCTCTCTCTTCGCCTACACCTAAGCAAAAAGCTTTTCCACTATGTCTCGCAAGGAGAAACTGTGCCAGTACAGAAATCATCTCCTATCGTGTTCTAGAGGTGCACAGAGCTCTGCAGAGCGTTTTGCAGAAGCAAAAGAAAGTAGTCAAAACGACTTGCATTGCATTCGAATGTTAGCGTGAATAAAATCGCAGGAGAGTGGTAAGGTACTGTTTTCTATCAGTTTGCAAGCTGTGCACACAATCCCAGTGTGTGGCTCGGCTTGGGTTTTTTCGCCTTTCGGAAGGTGCCGCTCTCTCCGGCTCCCGGAGAAAAAAGCGGCTTCTTCGCGCAAAAGCAGCATTGTGCGGTCGCGGTGTGCTCGCGGGTGTGCTCGCGGCTTCTGCGAAAAAAAAAGCCAGGGACGGCGCTTAGCTCGGGCGAGCGCCGTACCGCCGTCTTTAAGCGTCTCTTGTCGCCTACACCTAAGCAAAAAGCTTTTCCTATATGTCTCGCAAGGAGAAACTGTGCCAGTACAGAAAATCATCTCCTATCGTGTTCTAGAGGTGCACGGAGCTCTGCAGAGCGTTTTGCAAGAAGCAAAAAAAGTAGTCCAAAAACGACTTGCATTGAATGTTAGCGTGAATAAAATCGCGGGAGAGTGGTAAGGTACTGTTTTCTATCAGTTTGCAAGCTGTGCACACAATCCCAGTGTGGCTCGGCTTGGTTGTTCGCCTTTTCGGAAGGTGCCGCTCTCTCCGGCTCCCGGGGCGAAGAAAGCGGCTTCTTGGCGCAAAAAGCATGCGGTGCACTGTGCGGTCGCGGTGTGCTCGAAGCGCGGCTTCTGCTTGAAAAAAAGCCAGGGACCGGCGCTTAGCTCGGGCGGCGCCGCCCGTACCTTCGGTCTTTAAGCGTCTCTTGTCGCCTACACCTAAGCAAAAAGCTTTTCCACTATGTCTCGCAAGGAGAAACTGTGCCAGTACAGAAATCATCTCCTATCGTGTTCTAGAGGTGCACGGAGCTCTGCAGAAGCGTTTTGCAAAAGCAAAAAAAAGTAGTCAAAACGACTTGCATTGAATGTTAGCGTGAATAAAATCGCGGGAGAGTGGTAAGGTACTGTTTTCTATCAGTTTGCAAGCTGTGCACACAATCCCAGTGTGGCTCGGCTTGGTTGTTCGCCTTTCGGAAGGTGCCGCTCTCTCCGGCTCCCGGGGCGAAAAAGCGGCTTCTTGGCGCAAAAAAGCAAAAGAGCATTGTGCGGTCGCGGTGTGCTCGAAGCGGCTTCTGCGAAAAAAGCCAGGGACGGCGCTTAGCTCGGGCGAGTGCCGTACCTTCGTCTTTAAGCGTCTCTTGTCGCCTACACCTAAGCAAAAAGCTTTTCCACTATGTCTCGCAAGGAGAAACTGTGCCAGTACAGAAATCATCTCCTATCGTGTTCTAGAGGTGCACGGAGCTCTGCAGAGCGTTTTGCAAGAAGCAAAAGAAAGTAGTCAAAACGACTTGCATTTGAATGTTAGCGTGAATAAAATCGCAGGAGAGTGGTAAGGTACTGTTTTCTATCAGTTTGCAAGCTGTGCACACAATCCCAGTGTGGCTCGGCTTGGTTGTTCGCCTTTTCGGAAGGTGCCGCTCTCTCCGGCTCCGGAGGCGAAAAAGCGGCTTCTTGGCGCAAAAAGCATTGTGCGGTCGCAGAGCATTGTGTGCGGTCGCGGTGTGCTCGAAGCGCGGCTTCTGCGAAAAAGCCAGGACCGGCGCTTAGCTCGGGCGGGCGAGTGCCGTACAACCGTCTTTAGCGTCTCTTCTTGTCGCCTACACCTAAGCAAAAAGCTTTTCCACTATGTCTCGCAAGGAGAAACTGTGCCAGTACAGAAATCATCTCCTATCGTGTTCTAGAGGTGCACGAGAGCTCTCTGCAGAGCGTTTTGCAAGAAGCAAAAAAAAGTAGTAGTCAAAACGACTTGCATTGAATGTTAGCGTGAATAAAATCGCAGGAGAGTGGTAAGGTACTGTTTTCTATCAGTTTGCAAGCTGTGCACACAATCCCAGTGTGGCTCGGCTTGGTTGTTCGCCTTTCGGAAGGTGCCGCTCTCTCCGGCTCCCGGAGGAAAAAAAGCGGCTTCTTCAGCGCAAAAAAAGAGCATTGTGCGGTCGCGGTGTGTGCTCGCGCGGCTTCTGCGAAAAAAAGCCAAGGACCGGCGCTTAGCTCGGGCGAGCGCCGTACCTTCGTCTTTAAGCGTCTCTTGTCGCCTACACCTAAGCAAAAAGCTTTTCCACTATGTCTCGCAAGGAGAAACTGTGCCAGTACAGAAATCATCTCCTATCGTGTTCTAGAGGTGCACGGAGCTCTGCAGAGCGTTTTGCAAGAAGCAAAAAAAAAAGTAGTCAAAACGACTTGCATTGAATGTTAGCGTGAATAAAATCGCAGGAGAGTGGTAAGGTACTGTTTTCTATCAGTTTGCAAGCTGTGCACACAATCCCAGTGTGGCTCGGCTTGGTTGTTCGCCTTTCGGAAGGTGCCGCTCTCTCCGGCTCCCGGAGGCGAAAAAAGCGGCTTCTTGGCGCAAAAAGCATTGTGCGGTCGCAGAGCACTGTGCTCGGTGTGCTCGAGCGCGGCTTCTGCGAAAAAAAAAGCCAGGGACCGGCGCTTAGCTCGGGCGAGCGCCGTACCTTCGTCTTTAAGCGTCTCTTGTCGCCTACACCTAAGCAAAAAGCTTTTCCACTATGTCTCGCAAGGAGAAACTGTGCCAGTACAGAAATCATCTCCTATCGTGTTCTAGAGGTGCACGGAGCTCTGCAAGCGTTTTGCAAAAAAAAAAAAAAGTAGTCAAAACGACTTGCATTGAATGTTAGCGTGAATAAAATCGCGGGAGAGTGGTAAGGTACTGTTTTCTATCAGTTGCAAGCTGTGCACACAATCCCAGTGTGGCTCGGCTTGGTTGTTCGCCTTTTCGGAAGGTGCCGCTCTCTCCGGCTCCCGGAGGGCGAAAAAGCGGCTTCTTCGCGCAAAAGAGCATTTGTGCGGTCTGTGCGGTGTGCTCGAGCGCGGCTTCTGCGAAAAAAGCCAGGACCGGCGCTTAGCTCGGGCGAGTGCCGTACCAACCGTCTTTAAGCGTCTCTTGTCGCCTACACCTAAGCAAAAAGCTTTTCCACTATGTCTCGCAAGGAGAAACTGTGCCAGTACAGAAATCATCTCCTATCGTGTTCTAGAGGTGCACGGAGCTCTGCAGAGCGTTTTGCAAGAAGCAAAAGAAAGTAGTCAAAACGACTTGCATTGAATGTTAGCGTGAATAAAATCGCAGGAGAGTGGTAAGGTACTGTTTTCTATCAGTTTGCAAGCTGTGCACACAATCCCAGTGTGGCTCGGCTTGGTTGTTCGCCTTTCGGAAGGTGCCGCTCTCTCCGGCTCCCGGAGGGCGAAAAGCGGCTTCTTGGCAAAAGAGCATTGTGCGGTCAGAGCACGGTGTGCTCGCGGTGTCATGCTCGAGCGCGGCTTCTGCGAAAAAAAGCCAGGGACGGCGCTTAGCTCGGGCGAGCGCCGTACCTTTCGTCTTTAAGCGTCTCTTGTCGCCTACACCTAAGCAAAAAGCTTTTCCACTATGTCTCGCAAGGAGAAACTGTGCCAGTACAGAAATCATCTCCTATCGTGTTCTAGAGGTGTGCGGAGCTCTGCAGAGCGTTTTGCAAGAAGCAAAAGAAAGTAGTCAAAACGACTTGCATTGAATGTTAGCGTGAATAAAATCGCAGGAGAGTGGTAAGGTACTGTTTTCTATCAGTTTGCAAGCTGTGCACACAATCCCAGTGTGGCTCGGCTTGGTTGTTCGCTTTTTCGGAAGGTGCCGCTCTCTCCGGCTCCGGAGGCGAAAAAAGCGGCTTCTTGGCGCAAAAGCAGATTGTGCGCAAAGAGCATTGTGCGGTCGCGGTGTGCTCGAAGCGCGGCTTCTTCTGCGAAAAAGCCAAGGACCGGCGCTTAGCTCGGGCGCCGTGCCCGTACCAACCGTCTTTAAGCGTCTCTTGTCGCCTACACCTAAGCAAAAAGCTTTTCCACTATGTCTCAAAAGGAGAAACTGTGCCAGTACAGAAATCATCTCCTATCGTGTTCTAGAGGTGCGGAGCTCTGCAGAGCGTTTTGCAAAAGCAAAAAAAGTAGTCAAAACGACTTGCATTTGAATGTTTAGCGTGAATAAAATCGCAGGGAGAGTGGTAAGGTACTGTTTTCTATCAGTTTGCAAGCTGTGCACACAATCCCAGTGTGGCTCGGCTTGGTTGTTCGCCTTTCGGAAGGTGCCGCTCTCTCCGGCTCCCGGAGGCGAAAAAAGCGGCTTCTTCGCAAAAAGCATTGTGCAGAGCACTGTGCGGTCGCGGTGTGCTCGAGCGCGGCTTCTGCGAAAAAAAGCCAGGGACGGCGCTTTTAGCTCAGGCGGCGCCGTACCTGCCGTCTTTAAGCGTCTCTTGTCGCCTACACCTAAGCAAAAAGCTTTTCCACTATGTCTCGCAAGGAGAAACTGTGCCAGTACAGAAATCATCTCCTATCGTGTTCTAGAGGTGCACAGAGCTCTGCAGAAGCGTTTTGCAAGAAGCAAAAAAAAAGTAGTCAAAACGACTTGCATTCGAATGTTAGCGTGAATAAAATCGCAGGAGAGTGGTAAGGTACTGTTTTCTATCAGTTTGCAAGCTGTGCACACAATCCCAGTGTGGCTCGGCTTGGTTGTTCGCCTTTCGGAAGGTGCCGCTCTCTCCGGCTCCCGGAGGCGAAGCGGCTTCTTGGCGCAAAAAGCATTGTGCGGTCGCAGCGGTGTGCGGTCGCGGTGTGCTCGAGCGCGGCTTCTGCGAAAAAAGCCAGGGACCGGCGCTTAGCTCGGGCGAGTGCCGTACAACCGTCTTTAAGCGTCTCTTGTCGCCTACACCTAAGCAAAAAGCTTTTCCACTATGTCTCAAAAGGAGAAACTGTGCCAGTACAGAAATCATCTCCTATCGTGTTCTAGAGGTGCACGGAGCTCTGCAGGCGTTTTGCAAAAAGCAAAGAAAGTAGTCAAAACGACTTGCATTGAATGTTAGCGTGAATAAAATCGCGGGAGAGTGGTAAGGTACTGTTTTCTATCAGTTTGCAAGCTGTGCACACAATCCCAGTGTGGCTCGGCTTGGTTTTTCGCCTTCGGAAGGTGCCGCTCTCTCCGGCTCCCGGGGCGAAGAAGCGGCTTCTTGGCGCAAAAAGCATTGTGCGGTCGCGGTGTGCACTGTGCTCGCGGTGTGTGCTCGGCGGCGGCTTCTGCGAAAAAGCCAAGGACCGGCGCTTAGCTCGAGGCGAGCGCCGTACCAACCGTCTTTAAGCGTCTCTTGTCGCCCACCTACCTAAAAAAGCTTTTCCACTATGTCTCGCAAGGAGAAACTGTGCCAGTACAGAAATCATCTCCTATCGTGTTCTAGAGGTGCACGGAGCTCTGCAGAGCGTTTTGCAAGAAGCAAAAAAAAGTAGTCAAAACGACTTGCATTCGAATGTTAGCGTGAATAAAATCGCAGGAGAGTGGTAAGGTACTGTTTTCTATCAGTTTGCAAGCTGTGCACACAATCCCAGTGTGGCTCGGCTTGGTTGTTTCGCCTTTCGGAAGGTGCCGCTCTCTCCGGCTCCCGGAGGCGAAAAAGCTTCTTCGCGCAAAAGAGCATTGTGCGGTCGCAGAGCACTGTGCGGTCGCGGTGTGCTCGAGCGCGGCTTCTGCGAAAAAAGCCAAGGACCGGCGCTTAGCTCGGGCGAGTGCCCGTAACCGTCTTTAAGCGTCTCTTGTCGCCTACACCTAAGCAAAAAGCTTTTCCACTATGTCTCGCAAGGAGAAACTGTGCCAGTACAGAAATCATCTCCTATCGTGTTCTAGAGGTGCACGGAGCTCTGCAGAGCGTTTTGCAAAAGCAAGCAAAAAAGTAGTCAAAACGACTTGCATTCGAATGTTAGCGTGAATAAAATCGCGGGAGAGTGGTAAGGTACTGTTTTCTATCAGTTTGCAAGCTGTGCACACAATCCCAGTGTGGCTCGGCTTGGTTGTTCGCCTTTCGGAAGGTGCCGCTCTCTCCGGCTCCCGGAGGCGAAGAAGCGGTCTCTTAAGAAAAGCTTCTTGCGGCAAAAGAGCATTGTGCGGTCGCGGTGTGCTCGAAGCGGCTTCTGCGAAAGAAGCCAAGGACGGGCTTAGCTCGGGCGAGCGCCGTACCTTCGTCTTTAGCGTCTCTTGTCGCCTACACCTAAGCAAAAAGCTTTTCCACTATGTCTCGCAAAGGAGAAACTGTGCCAGTACAGAAATCATCTCCTATCGTGTTCTAGAGGTGCACAGAGCTCTGCAGAGCGTTTTGCAAAAGCAAAAAAAGTAGTCCAAAACGACTTGCATTGAATGTTAGCGTGAATAAAATCGCAGGAGAGTGGTAAGGTACTGTTTTCTATCAGTTTGCAAGCTGTGCACACAATCCCAGTGTGGCTCGGCTTGGTTGTTCGCCTTTCGGAAGGTGCCGCTCTCTCCGGCTCCCGGAGGCGAAAAGCGGCTTCTTGGCGCAAAAAAGCATTTGTCGCAGAGCACTGTGCGGTGTGCTCTCGAAGCGGCTTCTGCGAAAAAGCCAGGGACCGGCGCTTAGCTCGGGCGGCGCCGTACCTTCGTCTTTAAGCGTCTCTTGTCGCCTACACCTAAGCAAAAAGCTTTTCCACTATGTCTCGCAAGGAGAAACTGTGCCAGTACAGAAATCATCTCCTATCGTGTTCTAGAGGTGCACGGAGCTCTGCAGAGCGTTTTGCAAGAAGCAAAAGAAAGTAGTCCAAAACGACTTGCATTGGAATGTTAGCGTGAATAAAATCGCAGGAGAGTGGTAAGGTACTGTTTTCTATCAGTTTGCAAGCTGTGCACACAATCCCAGTGTGGCTCGGCTTGGTTGTTCGCCTTTCGGAAGGTGCCGCTCTCTCCGGCTCCCGGAGGCGAAAAAGCGGCTTCTTGGCGCAAAAGAGCATTTGTGCGGTCGCGGTGTGCTCGCGGTGTGCTCGGCTTCTGCGAAAAAAAAGCCAAGGACGGCGCTTAGCTCGGGCGAGTGCCGTACCAACCGTCTTTAAGCGTCTCTTGTCGCCTACACCTAAGCAAAAAGCTTTTCCACTATGTCTCGCAAGGAGAAAACTGTGCCAGTACAGAAATCATCTCCTATCGTGTTCTAGAGGTGCACGGAGCTCTGCAGAGCGTTTTGCAAGAAGCAAAAGAAAGTAGTCCAAAACGACTTGCATTCGAATGTTAGCGTGAATAAAATCGCAGGAGAGTGGTAAGGTACTGTTTTCTATCAGTTTGCAAGCTGTGCACACAATCCCAGTGTGGCTCGGCTTGGTTGTTCGCCTTTCGGAAGGTGCAGCTCTCTCCGGCTCCCGGAGGCGAAGAAGCGGCTTCTTCGCGCAAAGAGCATTGTGCAGAGCATTGTGCGGTCGCGGTGTGCTCGAAGCGGCTTCTGCGAAAAAAGCCAGGGACGGCGCTTAGCTCGGGCGAGCGCCGTACCTGCCGTCTTTAAGCGTCTCTTGTCGCCTACACCTAAGCAAAAAGCTTTTCCACTATGTCTCGCAAGGAGAAACTGTGCCAGTACAGAAATCATCTCCTATCGTGTTCTAGAGGTGCACGGAGCTCTGCAGAGCGTTTTGCAAGAAGCAAAAGAAAGTAGTCCAAAACGACTTGCATTCGAATGTTAGCGTGAATAAAATCGCGGGAGAGTGGTAAGGTACTGTTTTCTATCAGTTTGCAAGCTGTGCACACAATCCCAGTGTGGCTCGGCTTGGTTGTTCGCCTTTCGGAAGGTGCCGCTCTCTCCGGCTCCGGAGGCGAAGAAGCGGCTTCTTCAGCGCAAAAAGCATTGTGCACTGTGCGGTCGCGGTGTGCTCGAAGCGCGGCTTCTGCGAAAAAAGCCAGGACCGGCGCTTAGCTCGGGCGAGCGCCGTACCTTCGTCTTTAAGCGTCTCTTGTCGCCTACACCTAAGCAAAAAGCTTTTCCACTATGTCTCGCAAGGAGAAACTGTGCCAGTACAGAAATCATCTCCTATCGTGTTCTAGAGGTGCACAGAGCTCTGCAGAGCGTTTTGCAAAAAGCAAAAAAAAGTAGTCAAAACGACTTGCATTCGAATGTTAGCGTGAATAAAATCGCAGGAGAGTGGTAAGGTACTGTTTTCTATCAGTTTGCAAGCTGTGCACACAATCCCAGTGTGGCTCGGCTTGGTTGTTCGCCTTTCGGAAGGTGCCGCTCTCTCCGGCTCCCGGAGGCGAAGAAAAGCGGCTTCTTGGCGCAAAAGAGCATTGTGCGGTCGCGGTGTGCTCGAGCCGCGGCTTCTGCGAAAAGAAGCCAGGGACCGGCGCTTAGCTCGGGGCGGCGCCGTACCCGTCTTTAAGCGTCTCTTGTCGCCTACACCTAAGCAAAAAGCTTTTCCACTATGTCTCGCAAGGAGAAACTGTGCCAGTACAGAAATCATCTCCTATCGTGTTCTAGAGGTGCACAGAGCTCTGCAGAGCGTTTTGCAAGAAGCAAAAGAAAGTAGTCCAAAACGACTTGCATTCGAATGTTAAGCGTGAATAAAATCGCAGGAGAGTGGTAAGGTACTGTTTTCTATCAGTTTGCAAGCTGTGCACACAATCCCAGTGTGGTTTCGGCTTGGTTGTTCGCCTTTCGGAAGGTGCCGCTCTCTCCGGCTCCGGAGGCGAAAAAGCGGCTTCTTCGCGCAAAGCATAAAGAGCATTGTGCGGTCGCGGTGTGCTCGAAGCGCGGCTTCTGCGAAAAAAGCCAGGGACCGGCGCTTAGCTCGGGCGAGCGCCGTACAACCGTCTTTAAGCGTCTCTTGTCGCCTACACCTAAGCAAAAAGCTTTTCCACTATGTCTCGCAAGGAGAAACTGTGCCAGTACAGAAATCATCTCCTATCGTGTTCTAGAGGTGCACAGAGCTCTGCAGAAGCGTTTTGCAAAAGCAAAAGAAAGTAGTCCAAAACGACTTGCATTGAATGTTAGCGTGAATAAAATCGCGGGAGAGTGGTAAGGTACTGTTTTCTATCAGTTTGCAAGCTGTGCACACAATCCCAGTGTGGCTCGGCTTGGTTGTTCGCCTTTCGGAAGGTGCGCTCTCTCCGGCTCGGGGCGAAGAAAGCGGCTTCTTGGCGCAAAAGCATTGTGCATTGTGCGGTCGCGGTGTGCTCGAGCCGCGGCTTCTGCGAAAAGAAGCCAGGGACCGGCGCTTAGCTCGGGCGGCGCCGTACCTTCGTCTTTAAGCGTCTCTTGTCGCCTACACCTAAGCAAAAAGCTTTTCCACTATGTCTCGCAAGGAGAAACTGTGCCAGTACAGAAATCATCTCCTATCGTGTTCTAGAGGTGCACGGAG
This sequence comes from Emberiza elegans, assembly GCA_024865655.1. Taxonomy (NCBI): domain Eukaryota; kingdom Metazoa; phylum Chordata; class Aves; order Passeriformes; family Fringillidae; genus Emberiza; species Emberiza elegans. The sequence goes on along the minus strand of JALJVW010000127.1, from coordinate 1,015 downwards.
CTCTGCAGAGCGTTTTGCAAGCAAAAGAAAGTAGTCCAAAACGACTTGCATTCGAATGTTAGCGTGAATAAAATCGCGGGAGAGTGGTAAGGTACTGTTTTCTATCAGTTTGCAAGCTGTGCACACAATCCCAGTGTGGCTCGGCTTGGTTGTTCGCCTTTCGGAAGGTGCCGCTCTCTCCGGCTCCCGGAGGCGAAGAAAAGCGGCTAACCAGCGCAAAAGAGCATTGTGCACTGTCGGTCGCGGTGTGCTCGAAGCGCGGCTTCTGCGAAAAAGCCAGGACCGGCGCTTAGCTCAGGCGAGCGCCGTACTAACCGTCTTTAAGCGTCTCTTGTCGCCTACACCTAAGCAAAAAGCTTTTCCACTATGTCTCGCAAGGAGAAACTGTGCCAGTACAGAAATCATCTCCTATCGTGTTCTAGAGGTGCACAGAGCTCTGCAGAGCGTTTTGCAAGAAGCAAAAAAAGTAGTCAAAACGACTTGCATTCGAATGTTAGCGTGAATAAAATCGCGGGAGAGTGGTAAGGTACTGTTTTCTATCAGTTTGCAAGCTGTGCACACAATCCCAGTGTGGCTCGGCTTGGTTGTTGTTCGGAAGGTGCCGCTCTTCGGAAGGTGCCATTGTGCTCTCTCCGGCTCGGAGGGACCGAGCTCAGGCGGCGCCGTGCAAAGCGTCTCTTGCCTACACCTAAGCAAAAAGCTTTTCCACTATGTCTCACCAAGGAGAAACTGTGCCAGTACAGAAATCATCTCCTATCGTGTTCTAGAGGTGCACGGAGCTCTGCAGGCGTTTTGCAAAGCAAAAAAAGTAGTCAAAACGACTTGCATTCGAATGTTAGCGTGAATAAAATCGCGGGAGAGTGGTAAGGTACTGTTTTCTATCAGTTTGCAAGCTGTGCACACAATCCCAGTGTGGCTTGGTTGTTCGCCTTCGGAAGGTGCCGCTCTCTCCGGCTTGCCAGTACAGAAAATCATCGTGTTCTATCGTGTTCTAGAGGTGCGGAGCTCTGCAGAA
>JALJVW010000126.1:70287-96705 GCA_024865655.1 Emberiza elegans | reverse complement strand
TGCCACGTAGGAACAGAAACAGCTGCCAGGGCTGCTGCTAAAGGAACCAGGAGCTGGTTGGCAGCAGCAGTGCCTGGAGCAGACAGTGTTTGTGGAGGAGCTGAGCCCAGGGGCTGTTGGCCAAGGCCGAGGCCCAGGGAGCATTTCTCAGCTGGCAGGGTGGCCTGAGAAGGGAGGGGAATGCAGCAGCACAGGGCCCATGGAACCAAGGACCATTGTGACACCGTGGCCCTGATAGACCAAGGGCCATGGTGACACTGTGGGGCCCTGTGAGAACAAGGGACATTGGGACATTGTCACACCCCATAGAACCAAAGGTCCACTGTGACATTGCAAGGCCTCATGGAACCATGGAACCTTGGAAAGACCATTGAGACACTTCACAGCCTCATGGAACCAAGGGGCTGTTGTGGCACTGAGGAGACTCATGGAATCATGGAGACCATTGTGACACCACGAGGCCCCATGGAAAAAGCAAAAGCATTGTGACGCTGTGGGGCACCATGGAACCAAGGAGACCATTGTGACACTGTGGGGCACCATGAAACCAAGAGGCCTTTGTGACCCTGCAGGGCTGCATGGAACCAAGGGCCATTGTGACATTGCCAGGCCTTCTGTCATCAGTGGTGCATTGTGACACTAAGAAACCAAGGGGGACCATTGTGACACTGCAGGGCTTCATGGAACAAAAGCTCCAGGGTGACACAGAGAGGCCACCTCATCAATGCTCCATTGTGACACCGTGGAGCCAACGGAGACCATTGTGACACCACAAACCCTCATGGTCCAAAGGCCCATTGTGACATTGCAGGGCTCACGGAACAGAGGGTGACATGACATTGTGAGGCCTGTGGAAGCACAGAGACCATTGTGGCACTTCAAGGCCTCATGGAATCCTTGGGGCCTTTGTGACACAGCAAGGGGACCTTCAGGAAGCTGGGAGCCATTGTGAAACTGTGGGACCCCATGGAACCAAGGCAGCCTTGTGACACCTCAGGGCCCCATAAAACCAAGGGGACACAGAACAGGTCTGGCTGGTTTGGCCTCCCGTGGGCCACCTGACTGGTCCAGCTGACCTTGGCATGTTGAGGGTCTCTTCTCATCTGCTGCTGAAACACTGGGGCTCCGTGCTTTCCTTCCTGTGGTAAAGAACTGTCCTTCTCCTCCAGGCCATGACCAGAACTGGGATTTCAAACCAAATTCCCTTCTATCCAGGCATTGTTCCCATAGCAATATTGCCAGGACAAGTCTGTCTGCCTGTGCTTTCACAAGGGTCACCTCTCATCTGTGCCCAAAACCCTGGGGAAGGCTCTGTGCTTTCCTTCCTATGGAAGAGAACTCTCCTTCCTGGCCAGGTTCCCGTGTCTCCAAATTTGGGTCCACCTCCAACACTGCCTATTGGGACAGACTGGAGGAGATTGTTGGCTTGGATCATTTCATGTGGGGGAGGAAGGGCAGGTCCAGCTTGCCCTGCCCGGTGAGCCCAGCCCTGCCCTGCCCTGGAACCCCAATGCCCCCAGAGCCTCCATCCCAGCCCCGCAGTGTCTGCCAGCCCCTGGCACAGCACAGGCAATGCTCCACAGCCACCTCTGCAGCCGCCAGCCCAGCTCCTGAGGGACCAAATGACTCCAAGTCCCCACCTGGGGAAGGGCCCAGGAAGACCAAGGGTATTTAAGTCTGACCACAAGGCAAGCACACATCTTGACCCTCCCTCCTCTTGCAAGTTCCATCTGAACAACACTGGAATCCAGGTGGGGGGTGCTTCTCTGTATCTTATATGTCTTTTCTCTTCTGTGTCTATTTCTCCTATTTCTTTCTCTCTGCAAATTTTGATTACCTTAAAATGGAATGGGCATAGAGATTCTGAAGTGCAATGGGCCAAGTTAATGCTTTGAGAAGTGTGTTTTGCTGATTGAATGTTATAATGTACCTTTTGCCAAAGTTTCTCTGATTTTCTAAATTTACCAATAAAATCTGGTCAGTTGTTTTGAGCTCCTGAGGATCTCTGGTAGCTATTTCTCCAGTACATCCAACTCAGAGGACACCAATAATTGTAACTCCTTTAAAATGTCTCATGGAAAGAATTGTTTGGGGGCATGGGAGTGCGGGCTTTGTGTCCTGTTTTGGCACAGCCCAGGCAGGGCTTTCCCAGCCCCATTCCACACTCCATTTCCCAGCTGCAGCCCCTGGTGCCTCTGAGTGCTGCTTGCCCAGCCCCGGGACGCTCTCCTTGTCTGCCCATTCCCCCACGGTCTCTGGGCAGGGCTGGCTCAGTGGGGCTGCTGACATCCTCAGCAATTTGCAGAGGCTGCTGCTGAATTCTACTGCTCCAGAGGCTCGACGTGTATTCCAACTGAATGTAACATATTTAAAAAGACAGTGAGAAAACATTTGTGAGGTCCTGCTTAGGTTTTTCTTCCTGTAATACATTGATATGTGCAATCTCCAACTGACACTGTGTCAAAGTACCAGTGTTCTGCCCTACCTGGCAACCTGGGGACACTTTATAAATATGAGTTATGTCCCTCAGTGGGAGCCATTTAGAGTTAAAGGAAGTTTGACTTTGAATCTGATTTTGAGTTTTTGAGGGAGGTTTGGAGCACACTCGGAGGCACTGATGAGGGTGATGCAAAGAGCACCAAAAAGAGGCCCTGTGATGTGTCTGTGAGGTTCCCTGGGCTGTGTCAGTGCTGCTGGCAAGCTGGGCCGGGCTCCTGGCCCAGAGCAGCTGCTGGCAGAGCCCAGCAGGGCTGGGGCACTGCCGAGACAGCTCTGGACAGGCATGGCTCCAGGGCACAGAGCTGAGCAGACAGGGGCTCAGCCCTGGCAGGGGATTCAGGCCCTGGCCCATTGAACCAGGACAGCACCAACCAGACTGGCTATGTCCAGGGCACAGAGCATTGCTGGATGTCAGCAAGGGGCTGTGACAGCACAGAGGCTGTGAGATCACAGCAGCACCTCTGACATCACAGAGTCCTTGCTGCATGAACAGGAGGTCAGCTGGGATGTCAGCAAGAGGGCTGTGTGACATCACAGATGTGGGCTGTGTGAGCTCACAGACTGGGCTTTGACATCCACAGAGTTTGTTGTGTGAGGTCATGGGCTGAGCAGTGACATTACAGAGTGGTCTGTGTGACATCATGGAGAGGGTTGTGTGATGGTCATTGTGTGCAGATGGCGTTACAGGCAAGGTGTGAGGTGGCTGTGTGTGGGTACAGTAGGGTTACCTCTGCCAGAACATGGACACAAACATCATTAGAGTCATCGAATTTGGACAGAGGAACACACAGGGGCTGGCTGGATGTCTGGAAACCCACATCCCAGGCCGGATGGGACCACCCACTTACCTTCATGGGGGGACATCAGCTGGGCCTTGACCTAGCTGGATGTTGGTCACAGACTGCAGCCCTGGCCTGTCCCTTGTCCCCCAGGTAATTCCTGGGCAGCATTGTCCTCAGACTGCACTGGGTGAGGGGTTTCCTGGGAATATCTGAAAGGGGTGTTCAAAGACATCCTTCATAAAAAGGGGTTGAACATCATAAAAAGCCAGATGGAATCGGTTAGGTTGAGTTGGAATCTCAGGGAAAGGAAGGGAGGTTCTGGCATGTGAAGGCTTGGGTCCGGGTCCCCCAGAGCTGTCCAACCTCACTTGGACAGGTTTGTACTTGGCCTGTCGGGGTATTGGTGGCCTTTGTGGGCAGGGTTTTGGGGTAGGACTCTCCCCCATGAGCCTTTAATAATTTTGTTTGGCCTGACTGCCTGGGGGTGTCGAGGGTTGGAGCCTGACAATTTTGCGGGGTTCACCCTCTTTGACCCTTGAAGGACTACTGTCACGCTTTGCCCTATGGCCCCAAAAACCAGATTGATTTGGCTGCAGAACAGTCATGTTGTACCTCAAGGCACTTGCGGAGGGGATTTTAGGCGGTTCAAAGAAAAAAAGCAACAAAAAGGGAAAACAGGTGTTTTGCAAAGAAGAAAATGAACCAGGTGAACTGCTTGAATGATACCTGGGCTCTTCAGCATCCCACCAAAAGAACAGAAGGTCTGGCATCTTTAATACTGGTAACACAGCCCCAATGCCTAGCTCTACCCCAAAAACAAAATATTCAACTTAGCTTTTCGGGGTTTGTAACAACTTAGCAAAAGGACAAGGTAGCAGCATGCTGAACTCAGCTTACAGCTAGGGATCTACCTTTGGTTGTCCTGGAAACAGGTCAGGCCGAAGGATGGGGTGTTCGTGTGGGATTTCTTTGAGCACCTTGTCACTGGTAGGGTGTCGATGAGGCACCTGAATGGCTGATGGGGTAATGGCCGAAACTGTTGCCCTCTGGCACAAGCCCCAGCAGCAAAATCACACAGAAACATCGTTGATGCTCGGTCTCACCCTTCAGGGTCCCTCAGGCACTGTCTGGTGGTTCGGTGGTCTGTCACTCTCCTCTGGAACAGGGGAGTGGGGGGACGCCCCAGGAGCATGTCCTGAAAACAGAAACTCACAATTCTCATCAGCCCTCATTCTGCTCTTGGTGAAGGTCAGGCCCACTTGACCTAAGCGGACACCACCTGATTTTGCCATCCTTTTTGACAGCTGCTTACCCTCCCAGGTGAGCATCAGTCTCAGCCCTGTTCCCAGCGCCTAACTCATTTCTGAATGACTTGTGGGCCCTCCTCTAATGCCTCGGTGGCCCAGTGTTTTGCAGACAGGCCTGTTTGTTTCCTCCCCCCAGGGGAACTGATTCAACGCCTAGGCAAGGTGGTTGCCAGCACACGTGCTTGATCTCCTGGGGGAATGGAATTGGCAAAACCCTCTGCTTCTGCCAACACCTCTAGTTTGGTTTTCAGGGTCTGGTTTGCTCTCTCAACTATGGCCTGCCTGACACTGTTATATGGGATACCTTGCACTAAGGTGATGCCCCATTTGGGGGAACTCTTGACTGGAACAAGGGAAATTGGAACATTGTCAGTTTTGATGGAAGGGAAGGTCCATGCCATGGCTGTCAGCCAATGGAACCATGGAACCTTGGAATTACCATTGAGACTGTGCTGTGTGGAACCATTGTCCTGCTGTGACACTGAGGACTGTCACTGGAAGCCATGGACCGGGGTGACAGCAATTGGCACAGGCCTGAAGTCCGACTGTGGGGATCTCTGGAACCTTGGAGACCATTTGGGTTGACCCCACTGAAACCAAGGGTGACTTGTGGCATTGAGGGCAGGTGGAACCACATGTTTTGTGACATTGCCAGGCCCACATCTCCTTGCCAGTGCTTTGGCTCCCATGGGGGACCATTGTGCAGTTGGCATGGCTTCCTGCAACCGTCCACCACACCTTTCGCTGCGGCGTCAACTTTGTCGTGCCGATCTGAAGTAGCCTTTGACTGGGTTATGACTGTTGATGTGGATGAAGGACACGGTGCCCTGTGGCGAGGAGAGCCCTTTTTCCAGCATCAGGGCACGGAACAGAGATGTCGACACACCTGGTCCTGCCATGGCTAGGCAGAGCTTTGCAATGAATATAGAGTCCGTTACAATGTTGAGGCGTTCATCTCCAAAGAGTCCATATGCCAGGACCACTGCTGCTGCTTCCAGCTGTTGCACTGAAAGTGTGGGGTCACTTCGCCAAGGCGCCAATGCCATTGTTCTCCTGTCTGCCACACTGCCGCTGCAGTGGAAGTCTGGAGGAAGCGTCTGTGAAGACCGTTGGTCCTGGTTGCGGTCGGTCCATGACCTTTGGCGGCATGTCCATGTCGACAGTGGTCAACAGCTGGGTCAAGGTGGTTTGGTGGGTAGGAGATTTCTCCTCCGAAGCCTGCAAAGAGCAAGGGCCAGGTGCTCCGATATCGTGGTTGACTCTGTGGTCAGTTGCTTGTGGAAAGGAAGGTGGATTGTTGTCAGCTCGGTTCCTAGGTGTTTCAGGCAGTGTCCTGCCTTTCGTTATGAGGTTGGCGATGCATTCGATTCCCAGAGAGAATGCACGGGCAGGTCTTCCGAGGATCACCCACAGGATCGGCCTGGACTTTTCGGAAGGTCCTTGAGCCAGTGTCCCACAACCTCCCCTTCGGCGTGAAGTGGACGTACAAGTCCAGCGGGATGGCTCGGTTCCACCTGGCCAGTGTGCCAGTGGACATCTGGTGTTCGATGAAGTCGAGGGAACTCTTTGCTTGTGGTGTCAGCTCCTTGGGTTCCCAGGAATGCTTTCCTTTCAGGAGGTCATATAAAGGGTCCATGACCTCAGGAGGGATTAGGATGATGTTGCGAAGCCACTGCAGCGATCCCACCAGGCGTTGCACATCATGGAGCGTCTTGATGTCCTGGCAGACCTTCACCTTGGGGGTGTCACATAGGAACCTGTGATTCCCACTCCCAGGAAGGTCACGCAGGGTCCTCTCTTGATCTCTTTTGCTTGCTATCAGCAAAAGCCGTTGGCCTGGAGGGTCTCTGTGATCGTGGACACCAGGTGATCCACTTGGCTTGCTGATTGACGGTCAATGCGGCGACCAGGATGTCGTCCATGTACTGGATGATGGTCGTCAGTTGTAGGGCAGGAGTGTCGGACTGGCATCAGTGCTTTGTCCACGGTGATTTGGCATATGCTGGGGCTGTGCACAAAAGCCTTGTGGAAGGACCTTCCATTGGAAACAGAGGTTTGGCCATTCGCCATTTAGGAACACAATGGAAGGCAGTGAATCATTCTCTGTCGTCAGGGTGTAGGGGTATGGAAAAGAAACAGTCTTTGATGTCCAGCACTTTTCATGGCTGCCCTTCTGGGGAACAGCTGAGTTCATGGGCAGCAGTGTCTGAACTGGACCCATGGGTCAGGTGGTTTTGTTTACTTCTCTCAGGTCATGGATGAGATGATAACCCCTCTCCGGACCTTTTGGGGATCACAAATACAGGGGGTATTCCACGGCGCTGATGGAGGGTTCTATGTGACCTTTTGCAATTCGCGGTCGACCAGTTCCATCAAGGCTGCCGTTCGAGGCTCTGACAAGGGCCACTGCCCGACCCATACGGGATCTGATGATTTCCAAGTCAATTTGATCGGCAGTGGGGGTGAACGGCAGTGGCCCCTCATGATAAATTTGTAATCCTGACTCCTAGCATGGCAAGGGACGTCTCTCCCTATCAGGGGTGGAGTTTTTGCAAAATGTAGGGATAGATTGCTACTGTCTGTTCTGGTCCCTCTTTCGTGTGGAGTGTCATGGCCACCAGCTGGGTGTTTTTCCATGCCCGGGATTGCCTCCCACCCCGTTCACTGGAGGGACTTCTTTGAATGGCCAATGCCCGGGCCAGTGTGCTTGGGGTAGAATCGTGCAGTCTGATCCCGTGTCTGCCCAGAACTGAAGCCCTATAACGTGGGGATCCTGACTGCCATAAAGGCGGCATGCCCCCACACCCCTCAGGGGTTCCTTCTCTTTTTTCATGGCCAGGGCCACCCAAGGGTCCCGCTCTGGGCGCCCCCTGCTGGCCCTGTGCTGGCTTGTGGTGGTGGTGGAGTGCGAGGCACTGTGGACGGGGCTCTGCAGCCCTGCCATTGGGCTGCTGGTGGGGGCGTGGAACAGGCTGCCCCCTGTGGGAGTATGGGATATGAAGTTCCCGTGCCCCATTGGGGGTTGGCATAGGTGGGCCATCTTGCATTCGCAGCGGGAGGAGGCTGAACATGGCCCACGTGCCCCCTTCCCCTCCTGTTTCCCCAGAGCCGGGATCTACATTCCCTGGCCAGATGGCCCCTTTTCCCACAGCTCCAATAGATCCCTCTCAAGCGTGTTTGACTGGGGGTGCTGCCATCAGGGAGGTTGTGCCGGCTGGGGCAGCTGCGCGCAACATGCCCCGCCTGTCCACATTTAAAACATGCCATTGCACTGGTCAGGGTGTGCACGGCTGCTTGGATAGGAGTCAGTTGTTCCTCCCTTACCACATGTTTGATCATATCGGCCACGCTGGCCCCGGCCGGCAGCGAATGCAAGATATCTTTGGTGATGGAGTTACATTGCTGACGTAAGCAGTCAGCCACGACTGGCCCCTTCGCCCCTACCGGCAAAGTAGAGGAATCTACTGCCATCTGCAGGCGGTCGACAAACTGCGTAAAACCTTCGCTTTCTCCCTGTTTAATGGTGGACCACGGTGCTGGCTTAGCCACTACCCGAGGGGCTGAGCAGAATCGCACTCTGGTGGCTCGGGTGGTTCCCCGAACCCCCTCAGCCCGCAACTGTGTGCTGCTTGCTGCTGGGGTGTAGCTACCTGAGAGCGTCATGTTTTCCCAGCAGTGAAGACAAGCAAAACCATGCAATTGCTGTCCCTCTCCGGACGCGAGTCCGAGAGCTGTTGTGCAGTTGTCCTGCCACTCCTGCTTAAATACAATTAAGCCAGCTCCGTCAAAGAGCATGCGGCTTATTTGTATAATATCAAAAGGCAGTAAATCACCATTGCTGAAAAGACCACCCACGAGAGTGGAAACCACAGCTGAATGAATTCCCTTCTCTGAAATAGTTTTAGCAATTGTCTGAATTTCTTTGGGGTTTATCAGGGTGTAATTCCTTTGTTGATTCCCCTGTGCTCCGGTAACCCTTACGGAGAAAGCATGTATTGTCCGCTTGTGGGGTGAAGTCAACACATGAGATCTTTCTTTTTCCCCAATCAGTAAGTTTATGTTGTACCTGCTTCCCGGCTTTGTCTAGAGATTTGTTCGGTTTCACTCCAAACCGCATTGATTCTATGTTCTTGGTTTCTGAGAGCCAGCCAGGTTTGGCTGATTCTTCGGAGCTGTCGGAGGAGCTGTTGCTCATCTCCAAGCCGGAAGTTGAATACCACCACACTTTTGGCCCTCCGTGCCGTTTTGTTCAGCTCCGACCCCGCCCCTCCCCTCAGGGACGGTGCCGCTCCCGCCCCCTGGGCTTGTCCTGCCTCTAGCGGGGAGGGATTTCTCCCTTTTATGGTGGTGGCATTGGGCGTGGATCTCGATTGGGGGAACACCTCTGCCGCCCCTTTGAGCGCATGTGTGTCAGCGGCTATTCACGGTTCCAGGCTGTTCAAGCCACGAACAGGCTGGGCCCGCCCCCCTCCCTCCTGGTCAGCGCCATGTTCGTCCCATAGAGGCGGCTGCCGCGATGGCACCGTCGCGCCGGTTCGGGCTGGCCACTTTTTCGGCTTCCCGCGCCTCTCCAGACAGTCCTCCCCAAAAGGATTTCGCTTGTTAGTGTATCTCCCATGCAGTATCGGAAGCCGGCGGCAGCGGTGGGGGGTCCGCTGTTTGTTTGGGTGGCTGCGGGAGGGGAGGCGGGGGGGTAGGGGGCTCCGGAGGGCCTGGGCTTCTGTGGGGGGCTTCCCTGGTGATTCTGGGTGCTGTGGGTCTGGCTTAAGGGAGGGACAAAACGCGCACGACCCCCGCGTATCCCTGCCTCCCCCCCCGGGTCGCTCTCTGGGGCAGGTCCTGTGGCTGCGGCCACTCCTGCCTGCGGCGCATCTAATAAACACATTCGTGCTTCTTTCCACGTCTCCTGTTCCTCTAATGCCTGGCGTAGGACTTGTTCTACCTTTCCCCACGCTTTAAGACTTTTTCCACTACCTGAGAGCTTGGTATCCTCAGCCAACATGATGGTATTTTTATCCCATAATTCCAAATGTAATATTTCGGCGGGACATTGAATCGCCCCTAATTCTAAGAGTTTCGCAATAGCGAAGTTGAAATGCCTAAGTTCGCATTTTATTCCCCACTGATTATGAACTAAACTTACGACCTTCGCTATGGCCTCCATGGCCTCCAGCTGATCCCGGGGCGTCCCCCTCCGCTTGCAGTCGGTCCTGCCACTGCAGCTGCAGACTTCCAACCAGGTGAATCCCGAACCCCTGGGGCGCTGCTTGTGTCCCGGGTTGTCGGCACCAACCCTTTGTTGCAAAGACAAGCAGGTGACCTGGCTCAGAAGAACAGCACAGCGACCCCAAATTCCAGGGCCACTCGGGCCTATGACAAAAACACTACTACATATTTGGTCGACGGTCAAAAGGTGTTTATTTCTTGTTCAGAGGGGTTATATAGGTCAGGGGACAGTGCTACGATAAGAGGGGCCTTACATTACCATCTATGGTCAAAAGACGGTAAAAACTAATGGGGTTGGTGGAATTCTTTGCTCAAACTAGGGGGAGCTACATTCTTGGGTGATCTTATCAAGAGAGGAATTGGGGAAGAAGGGAATCTCGGCTGTCTTCCTGTGACATCGTGAGATCTTCCGAGACGCCTTACTGTGTCTCACCACACCTGGAAGCGGGGATCTCTGCTTTAATGTCAGCATCTTGCATTTTGTTTCCCTCAGGGAGAATGGTGAACCAGGAAAATCCCCTGATGATATACACCGAACTGGAGTATATTGGCAGCGGGTGAGTCCAACCGCAGTTACTCCTGCACAACCATGGGCCAGGGGTTTTTCCAGTGGAATGTCTATCCAGCCTGAAGTCAGGCCAGCTGCAAAGATATTCACACACTGGGGACAGATTGTCCCATCTCTCAGTGCTGCTCAGAATCTGTGAGTGGGCTCAGGAGGCATTGTCAGCGACATCTCCATGCTGCCAAGCTCTTGCCTGCAGCAAGGAACAGGACCTGGAATGTCTCCTTGTATCTCAAGTGTGGGACAGCTCTGTGTTGATTTCTTTAGCATTTTTTGTATGTCTCAAAATCATACTGGCACACTAATGATAAAAGAAGAAACTAGCTTGCCTGAAAGAGACACCTACCCCCATCAAAGCTTTGAGATAACAGTTCCCAGGAACAATTCTTTCCTCTGGTTTGCAGAAGGAAACATGCTGTGGTCAGCATAGGAACCACACAGTTTAGAAAGTGAAACCCAAGAGGAAAGACTAAACTTCCTTTAGAAGTTGAACCCCAGTGGTTCAGGAACAGGCCCAGTGCCCATGCACTTGAGAGGAAAATGCATCATCTGCCTTCTGGCAGAGCCCTCCTGCATCCTGCAGGTTTTGACACTTCCAGCAAAAATCTCCTGTGTGGGCTGCCTTTCACTTCAGGAGCTAAACACCTTCTCCTTTCTCTGCTTCTCTTTTGTTTCTAGGGGTTTTGGAGATGTGGTCAGAGCACCCAACAATGCCACAGAGAGAGAGGTAAATGTCAACACGCCCTGCAAACTCTGCTGCTCTTGAGGGGCTTTCCCCTCTGGTGTGAGCTGTGGCTGGAGCTTTGGGCAGAGCTGTGCTGAGAAGGCACAAGAAGCACAGACTGGTGCCAGCCTGCAAAATACATTTGGGACTTTGTCCTCCTCAGCTGCAGGAAGGAAGGCAAGCAGGGCAGCGCTACCTTTCAGAGAACGATGCGCTCACTCGCTCTCCATTGCTAAAACAAAGGTGGTGCCTTCGAGCACCTCACTGCTCTTTGGGGCTACAGCTTCAGAGTCCTCAATTCTCATCTCTGGCTGCCAGCAAATCCATCTGAAAGTTACTGGTAGTTCCTTAGCCACCTGCAGTGCTGCACTTGGGAACTGCACGCAGGGAGAGATCTGCAAGGCGCCCTAAAAGCCCTAAACCCCGCCCATAGCCCAAGATGTATCCACAGAGTATTAAGGCATGGATTACTCCTTCTGAATCCCAAACAAAGCAGCAGAGACTGTGGTCAGAGGTTTGTGGGTGATAGCTGAGACATCACTGTTACCAAAATGTCAGTGGTCCCACATGTCCTGTCAGTGTCCCCCAAGGGAGCAGAGAAAGGGGCTGTTGGAATGTCAGTTCCTAATTACTGCAGTGCCTAATCACAAGGCAGTTTGGCACAGCTCAGCTGTGTCATTGCAAAATCACTCGCTCCATTGCATTGTGGTCTCCTGCCACCAACTTCTCAAGTTACTGATTTTCAATGTCATTTTAGGTGGCAATAAAGCAAATAAATCTTCAAGGAGTGAGGAGGAAGGAACTAACTATTAATGAAATCAAGATCATGAAGAAGTGTAGGAGTCCCAGTGTTATGAATTATTTAGACAGGTGAGTGGTTATGGTTTATCCCATCAATGGGCATTTTGTACAGCAAACACGAGAGGTTAAAAACCCACATTGGTCAGTGACAGAAAGTAGAGCTGTTAATTTTTATTTACTCATATTTCTCTGTGACATCTCCAATGGGATGAGAAGAGCTGCATGTTTGTCTGCATGAGTTTTCCCTGGCACACCTAGTTTGAAAACTATTCCAACATTATTCAAAACCTGGATCCAGCTGTATCAGCCCAAGTCAATACCCTCAAATTACACTGCCTCCACATTTTTTCCGGGATTGATTCCCTCTGCCCCGGCCCCCTCACAGTTCCCCCAGAGCAGTCCAACCCTGCTCGTGCACAGCGGGGTCCCCTGTCCCCGGGTCCCCTGGCCCCACAGCCTCCCAGAGGATGTTCCACGAGATCGAGCCCAGAGCCTGACGCCTGGGGCCGGGGCCGGGGCCCTGGGGGTGGCACAGGGGACAGGGACCCCGGCAGCATCCCGTGTCCCCAGGGCCAGAGCCTGGGCCAGGGCTCCTTCACCCTCTTACAAACGAGGGGCTGAGAGCGCTGAAAAATCCCAGCAAGGAATCAGCAAAAACCAGATTGAATATTAAGGAGAGCAGCACAGAGTTCCTTGGCAAGAGTCACTCTGCTCCTGACTGGGCACTCTAGGCACACCAAAAGAAACAAAGCAACAAAAAAAAACCAAACAAAATCCAGTCAAAGAAGAAATGAACCAAAACCAGGACTTGACTGATACCTTAGACTTCAGCATTTAGCAAAAGAACAGCACTTAACAGTATTTAACCTTACTTGTAACCTAGGACTTAATGATGTAGCTCTGCAATAAAACTTAACAATATTCAACTATTTATAACTTCTATTCAATGTAACAACTTAGCAAAAGAACAACTCTTAGCAGCATTGAACTCAGCTACAGCTTGTGACTCACCATCTTGCAGGCCTGACTGGCTCAGCTCTCCAAGGCACCCAAGCCCTCAGAGCAGCATTTGTGCCACATTTCCCCAGCACAGGCACTCCTGTGTGCACACAGACACCAAGAGTCAGTGCAAGGCACCTGTGAGCAATTCCCCTGAGGGCAGGGAATGCTCCCTGAGGATGTTTGGCATCTCCCCAGTGGGCAAAGGGCTGAGCCTGGAGGAGGGGGGATCGGCCCAGGCTCCGTCGTTGTTCAGGATCCCCGAGTGCAGCAAACGGGAGAGTTCCCGCCTGGGAGGCCCCACTGCGAGGGGAGTGGCCCAGGAGAGCTGCAAGGGCTCTTTTTGGAGCGCTGCTTGCAGGGCCCCAAGAGAGGGCTTCAGTCCCAGCCATGGTTCATCCTGGCCGCACTTGGCACCAGCAGCTTTCTTTGGCAGGGTGAGAACAGGGATGTTGTGCCACGCAGGAACAGAAACAGCTGCCAGGGCTGCTGCTAAAGGAACCAGGGGCTGGTTGGGCAGCAGCAGTGCCTGGAGCAGACAGTGTTTGTGAGGAGCTGAGCCCAGGGGGCTGTTGGCCAAGGCCGAGGCCCAGGAGCATTTCTCAGCTGGCAGGGCGGCCTGAGAAGGGGAGGGGAATGCAGCAGACACAGGGCCCATGGAACCAAGGGACCATTGTGACACCGTGGCGCCCTGATAGACCAGGGGCCATGGTGACACTGTGGGGCCCTGTGAGAACAAGGGACATTGGGACATTGTCACACCCATGGAACAAAAGGTCCACTGTGACATTGCAAGGCCTCATGGAACCATGGAACCTTGGAAAGACCATTGAGACACTTCACAACCTCATGGAACCAAGGGGCTGTTGTGGCACTGAGGAGACTCATGGAATCATGGAGACCATTGTGACACTACGAGGCCCCATGGAATAAGCAAAGCATTGTGACGCTGTGGGGCACCATGGAACCAAGGAGACCATTGTGACACTGTGGGGCACCATGAAACCAAGAGGCCTTTGTGACCCTGCAGGGCTGCATGGAACCAAGGGGCCATTGTGACATTGCCAGGCCTTCTGTCATCAGTGGTGCATTGTGACACTAAGAAACCAAGGGGGACCATTGTGACACTGCAGGGCTTCATGGAACCAAAGCTCCAGGTGACACAGAGGCCGCCTCTCATCAATGCTCCATTGTGACACCGTGGAGCCAACGGAGACCATTGTGACACCACAAACCCTCATGGTCCAAAGGCCCATTGTGACATTGCAGGGCTCACGGAACAGAGGAGTGACATGACATTAGGAGGCCTGTGGAAGCACAGAGACCATTGTGGCACTTCAAGGCCTCATGGAATCCTTGGGGCCTTTGTGACACCGCAGGACCTTCAGGAAGCTGGGAGCCATTGTGAAACTGTGGGACCCCATGGAACAAAAGGCAGCCTTGTGACACCTCAGGGCCCCATAAAACCAAGGGGACACACAGAACAGGTCTGGCTGGTTTGGCCTCCCGTGGGCCACCTGACTGGTCCAGCTGACCTTGGCATGTTGAGGGTCTCTTCTCATCTGCTGCTGAAACACTGGGGCTCTGTGCTTTCCTTCCTGTGGTAAAGAACTGTCCTTCTCCTCCAGGCCATGACCAGAACTGGGATTTCAAAACCAAATTCCCTTCTATCCAGGCATTGTTCCCATAGCAATATTGCCAGGACAAGTCTGTCTGCCTGTGCTTTCACAAGGGTCACCTCTCATCTGTGCCCAAAACCCTGGGGAAGGCTCTGTGCTTTCCTTCCTATGGAAGAGAACTGTCCTTCCTGGCCAGGTTCCCGTGTCTCCAAATTTGGGTCCACCTCCAACACTGCCTATTGGGACAGACTGGAGGAGATTGTTGGCTTGGATCATTTCATGTGGGGGAGGAAGGGGCAGGTCCAGCTTTGCCCTGCCGGTGAGCCCAGCCCTGCCCTGCCCTGGAACCCCAATCCCCCAGAGCCTCCATCCCAGCCCCGCAGTGTCTGCCAGCCCCTGGCACAGCACAGGCAATGCTCCACAGCCACCTCTGCAGCCCCAGCCCAGCTCCTGAGGGGACCAAATGACCCCCAGTCCCCACCTGGGGAAGGGCCCAGGAAGACCAAGGGGTATTTAAGTCTGACCACAAGGCAAGCACACATCTTGACCCTCCCTCCTCTTGCAATTTCCATCTGAACAACACTGGAATCCAGGTGGGGGTGCTTCTCTGTATCTTATATATTTCTCTCTTTCTGTGTCTACTTCTCCTATTTCTTTCTCTCTGCAAATTTTGATTACCTTAAAATGGAATGGGCATAGAGATTCTGAAGTTGAATGGGCCAAGTTAATGCTTTGAGAAGTGTGTTTTGCTGATTGAATGTTACAATGTACCTTTTGCCAAAGTTTCTCTGATTTTCTAAATTTACCAATAAAATCTGGTCAGTTGTTTTGAGCTCCTGAGGATCTCTGGTAGCTATTTCTCCAGTACATCCAACTCAGAGGACACCAATAATTGTAATTCCTTTAAAATGTCTCATGGAAAGAATTGTTTTGGGGCATGGGGTGCGGGCTTGTGTGTCCTGCTTGGCACAGCCCAGGCAGGGCTTTCCCAGCCCCATTCCACACTCCATTTCCCAGCTGCAGCCCTGGTGCCTCTGAGTGCTGCTTGCCCAGCCCGGGGACGCTCTCCTTGTCTGCCCATTCCCCACGGTCTCTGGGCAGGGCTGGCTCAGTGGGGGCTGCTGACATCCTCAGCAACTTGCAGAGGCTGCTGCTGAATTCTACTGCTCCAGAGGCTCGGCGTGTATTCCAACTGAATGTAACATATTTAAAAAAGACAGTGAGAAAACATTTGTGAGGTCCTGCTTAGGTTTTTCTTCCTGTAATACATTGATATGTGCAATCTCCAACTGACACTGTGTCAAAGTACCAGTGTTCTGCCCTACCTGCAACCTGGGGACACTTTCATATGAGTTCTGTCCCTCAGTGGGAGCCATTTAGAGTTAAAGGAAGTTTGGACTTTGAATCTGATTTTGAGTTTTTGAGGAGGTTTGGAGCACACTCAGGCACTGATGAGTGTGATGCAAAAAGCACCAAAGGCCCAGAGGGTCATTGAAGTCCCTGTGCTGTGTCTGTGCTGCTGAGCTGGGCCGGGCTCCTGGCCCAGAGGCAGCTGCTGGCAAGGGCAGCGCTGCAGAGAGAGACAGCTCTGGGCAGGAGCAGCTCCTGTGCAGAGCCCAGCAGGGCTGGGGGCACTGCCAGGGCCCCTCAGGGACACCAGCAGGGCACAGACTGAGCTCCCAGGGGCTCCAGCACTGGCAGGGGCTGTGCCATGGCCCAGAGGGGGCTGTGTCACAGCAGCACCTCTGTGGCTGTGTCCTAGAGGCACAGAGCAGCTGGGCATGTCAGCAAGGGGCTGTGTGACAGCACAGAGTGGGCTGTGTGAGCTCACAGACTGGGCTCTGACATCACAGAGTTTGTTGTGTGAGGTCATGGAGCAGCTCCAGCATCATGGGGTCTGTGTGACATCATGGAGCAGGCTGTGATGGTCATGGTGTGTGCAGTGACGTTACAGAGCAGGGTGTGAGGTCATAGTGTGTGCAGTGACATTACAGAGTGGCAGTATGGCATCACAGAGAGGGTTGTGTGACATCGCTGATGGACTTGTGACATCGCAGAGGTGGCTGTGACATCACAGAGTAGGGTGTAAGGCCATAGAGCAGACTGTACCATCATGGAGGGTGGCTCTGTGACATCAGACTGGGTTGTGACATCACTGGATGTCTGAGTAACATGACAGAACCGGCTGTGACATCACAGAAGAGACCGTGACATGCAGGGGTGATTTGTGACCTCAGACTGCAGCTGTGTGACAGCCCAGAGTGATATCCCAGCATTGGCTCTGTGACATCACATGGGGGATTTGTTTCATCCCATGCTGGGCTTTAACATCACAGGGCCTGTGTGACATCATAGGTGGTTCTGTGGAATCACAGATGGCTCTGTGACATGACAGGGGCTGTGTGAGGTCACTGGGGAGGTCCCTCTGCCCGCCCCCCTCACAGTTCCCCCAGAGCAGTCCAACCCTGCTCGTGCACAGCGGGTCCCCTGTCCCCGGGTCCCCTGGCCCCACAGCCTCCCAGAGGATGTTCCACGAGATCGAGCCCAGAGCCTGACACGGGGCGGGGCCGGGGGGCCCTGGGGTGGCACAGGGGGACAGGGACCCCCCGGCAGCATCCCCGTGTCCCCAGGGCCAGAGCCTGGGCCAGGGCTCCTTCACCCCCTCTTACAAACGAGGGGCTGAGAGCGCTGAAAAAATCCCCAGCAAGGAATCAGCAAAAAACCAGATTGAATATTAAGGAGAGCAGCACAGAGTTCCTTGGCAAGAGTCACTCTGCTCCTGACTGGGCACTCTAGGCACACCAAAGAAACAAAGCAACAAAAACCAAACAAAATCCAGTCAAAGAAAAATGAACCAAAACCAGGACTTGACTGATACCTTAGACTTCAGCATTTAGCAAAAGAACAGCACTTAACAGTATTTAACCTTACTTGTAACCCTAGGACTTAATGATGTAGCTCTGCAATAAAACTTAACAATATTCAACTTAGCTTATCACTTCTATTCAATGTAACAACTTAGCAAAAGAACAACTCTTAGCAGCATTGAACTCAGCTTACAACATGACTCACCATCACTTGCAGGCCTGACTGGCTCCAGCTCTCAAGGCACTCCAAGCCCTCAGAGGCAGCATTTGTGCCACATTTCCCCAGCACAGGCACTCCTGTGTGCACACAGACACCAAGAGTCAGTGCAAGGCACCTGTGAGCAATTCCCTGAGGGCAGGGAATGCTCCCTGAGGATGTTTGGCATCTCCCCAGCGGGCAAAGGGCTGAGCCTGGAGGAGTGGGGGGATCGGCCCAGGCTCCGTCGTTGTTCAGGATCCCCGAGTGCAGCAAGCGGGAGGTTCCCGGCTGGGGGAGGCCCCACTGCGAGGGAGTGGCTGGCCCAGGAGAGCTGCAAGGGCTCCTTTTGGGCCCGCTGCTTGCAGGGCCCCAAGAGAGGGCTTCAGTCCCAGCCATGGTTCATCCTGGCCGCACTTGGCACCAGCAGCTTTCTTTGGCAGGGTGAGAACAGGGATGTTGTGCCACGCAGGGAACAGAAACAGCTGCCAGGGCTGCTGCTAAAGGAAACCAGGGCTGGTTGGGCAGCAGCAGTGCCTGGAGCAGACAGTGTTTGTGAGGAGCTGAGCCCAGGGGCTGTTGGCCAAGGCCGAGGCCCAGGGAGCATTTCTCAGCTGGCAGGGGCGGCCTGAGAAGGGAGGGGAATGCAGCAGCACAGGGCCCATGGAACCAAGGGACCATTGTGACACCGTGGCGCCCTGATAGACCAAGGGGCCCTGGTGACACTGTGGGGCCCTGTGAGAACAAGGGACATTGGGACATTGTCACACCCATGGAACCAAGGTCCACTGTGACATTGCAAGGCCTCATGGAACCATGGAACCTTGGAAAGACCATTGAGACACTTCACAACCTCATGGAACCAAGGGGCTGTTGTGGCACTGGGGGAGACTCATGGAATCATGGAGACCATTGTGACACTACGAGGCCCCATGGAATAAGCAAAGCATTGTGACGCTGTGGGGCACCATGGAACCAAGGAGACCATTGTGACACTGTGGGGCACCATGAAACCAAGAGGCCTTTGTGACCCTGCAGGGCTGCATGGAACCAAGGGGCCATTGTGACATTGCCAGGCCTTCTGTCATCAGTGGTGCATTGTGACACTAAGAAACCAAGGGGGACCATTGTGACACTGCAGGGCTTCATGGAACCAAAGCTCCAGGGTGACACAGAGAGGCCGCCTCTCATCAATGCTCCATTGTGACACCGTGGAGCCAACGGAGACCATTGTGACACCACAAACCCTCATGGTCCAAAGGCCCATTGTGACATTGCAGGGCTCACGGAACAGAGGAGTGACATGACATTGTGAGGCCTGTGGAAGCACAGAGACCATTGTGGCACTTCAAGGCCTCATGGAATCCTTGGGGCCTTTGTGACACTGCGGGACCTTCAGGAAGCTGGGAGCCATTGTGAAACTGTGGGACCCCATGGAACCAAGGCAGCCTTGTGACACCTCAGGGCCCCATAAAACCAAGGGGACACAGAACAGGTCTGGCTGGTTTGGCCTCCCGTGGGCCACCTGACTGGTCCAGCTGACCTTGGCATGTTGAGGGTCTCTTCTCATCTGCTGCTGAAACACTGGGGCTCCGTGCTTTCCTTCCTGTGGTAAAGAACTGTCCTTCTCCTCCAGGCCATGACCAGAACTGGGATTTCAAAACCAAATTCCCTTCTATCCAGGCATTGTTCCCATAGCAATATTGCCAGGACAAGTCTGTCTGCCTGTGCTTTCACAAGGGTCACCTCTCATCTGTGCCCAAAACCCTGGGGAAGGCTCTGTGCTTTCCTTCCTATGGAAGAGAACTGTCCTTCCTGGCCAGGTTCCCGTGTCTCCAAATTTGGGTCCACCTCCAACACTGCCTATTGGGACAGACTGGAGGAGATTGTTGGCTTGGATCATTTCATGTGTGGGGAGGAAGGGGCAGGTCCAGCTTTGCCCTGCCCGGTGAGCCCAGCCCTGCCCTGCCCTGGAACCCCAATCCCCCAGAGCCTCCATCCCAGCCCCGCAGTGTCTGCCAGCCCCTGGCACAGCACAGGCAATGCTCCACAGCCACCTCTGCAGCCCCCAGCCCAGCTCCTGAGGGACCAAATGACCCCAGTCCCCACCTGGGGGAAGGGCCCAGGAAGACCAAGTGGTATTTAAGTCTGACCACAAGGCAAGCACACATCTTGACCCTCCCTCCTCTTGCAATTTCCATCTGAACAACACTGGAATCAGGTGGGGGTGCTTCTCTGTATCTTATATATCTTTCTCTCTTTCTGTGTCTACTTCTCCTATTTCTTTCTCTCTGCAAATTTTGATTACCTTAAAATGGAATGGGCATAGAGATTCTGAAGTTGAATGGGCCAAGTTAATGCTTTGAGAAGTGTGTTTTGCTGATTGAATGTTATAATGTACCTTTGGCCAAAGTTTCTCTGATTTTCTAAATTTACCAATAAAATCTGGTCAGTTGTTTTGAGCTCCTGAGGATCTCTGGTAGCTATTTCTCCAGTACATCCAACTCAGAGGACACCAATAATTGTAATTCCTTTAAAATGTCTCATGGAAATAATTGTTTGGGGCATGGGAGTGCAGGCTTGTGTGTCCTGCTTGGCACAGCCCAGGCAGGGCTTTCCCAGCCCCATTCCACACTCCATTTCCCAGCTGCAGCCCCTGGTGCCTCTGAGTGCTGCTTGCCCAGCCCAGGGGACGCTCTCCTTGTCTGCCCATTCCCCACGGTCTCTGGGCAGGGCTGGCTCAGTGGGGGCTGCTGACATCCTCAGCAACTTGCAGAGGCTGCTGCTGAATTCTACTGCTCCAGAGGCTCGACGTGTATTCCAACTGAATGTAACATATTTAAAAAGACAGTGAGAAAACATTTGTGAGGTCCTGCTTAGGTTTTTCTTCCTGTAATACATTGATATGTGCAATCTCAACTGACACTGTGTCAAAGTACCAGTGTTCTGCCCTACCTGCAACCTGGGGACACTTTCATATGAGTTATGTCCCTCAGTGGGAGCCATTTAGAGTTAAAGGAAGTTTGGACTTTGAATCTGATTTTGAGTTTTTGAGGAGGTTTAGAGCACACTCGGAGGCACTGATGAGTGTGATGCAAGAGCACCAAAGGCCCAGAGGGTCATTGAAGTCCCTGTGCTGTGTCTGTGCTGCTGAGCTGGGCCGGGCTCCTGGCCCAGAGGCAGCTGCTGGCAAGGCAGCGCTGCAGAGAGACAGCTCTGGGCAGGAGCAGCTCCTGTGCACAGCCCAGCAGGGCTGGGGCACTGCCAGGGCCCCTCAGGGACACCAGCAGGGCACAGACTGAGCTCTCAGTGCTCAGCACTGGCAGGGGCTGTGCCATGGCCCAGAGGGGGCTGTGTCACAGCAGCACCTCTGTGGCTGTGTCCTAGAGGCACAGAGCAGCTGGCATGTCAGCAAGGGGCTGTGTGACAGCACAGAGTGGGCTGTGTGAGCTCACAGACTGGGCTCTGACATCACAGAGTTTGTTGTGTGAGGTCATGGAGCAGCTCCAGCATCATAGGGGGTCTGTGTGAAATCATGGAGCAGGCTGTGATGGTCATGGTGTGTGCAGTGACGTTACAGAGCAGGGTGTGAGGTCATAGTGTGTGCAGTGACATTACAGAGTGGCAGTATGGCATCACAGAGAGGGTTGTGTGACATCGCTGATGGACTTGTGACATCGCAGAGGTGGCTGTGACATCATAGAGTAGGGTGTAAGGCCATAGAGCAGACTGTACCATCATGGAGGGTGGCTCTGTGACATCAGACTGGGTTGTGACATCACTGGATGTCTGAGTAACATGACAGAACCGGCTGTGACATCACAGAAGAGACCGTGACATCCAGGGGTGATTTGTGACCTCAGACTGCAGCTGTGTGACAGCCCAGAGTGATATCCAGCATTGGCTCTGTGACATCACATGGGGATTTGTTTCATCCATGCTGGGCTTTAACATCACAGGGCCTGTGTGACATCATAGGTGGTTCTGTGGAATCACAGATGGCTCTGTGACATGACAGGGGCTGTGTGAGGTCACTGGGGAGGTCCCTCTGCCCCGGCCCCCTCACAGTTCCCCCCAGAGCAGTCCAACCCCTGCTCGTGCACATGGGGGTCCCCTGTCCCCCGGGTCCCCTGGCCCCACAGCCTCCCAGAGGATGTTCCACGAGATCGAGCCCAGAGCCTGACACAGGGGCCGGGGGGGGGGCCCTGGGGGTGGCACAGGGGACAGGGACCCCCAGCAGCATCCCTGTGTCCCCCAGGGCCAGAGCCTGGGCCAGGGCTCCTTCACCCTCTTACAAACGAGGGGCTGAGGCGCTGAAAAAAAATCCCCAGCAAGGAATCAGCAAAACCAGATTGAATATTAAGGGAGAGCAGCACAGAGTTCCTTGGCAAGAGTCACTCTGCTCCTGACTGGGCACTCTAGGCACACCAAAGAAACAAAGCAACAAAAAACCAAACAAAATCCAGTCAAAGAAGAAATGAACCAAAACCAGGACTTGACTGATACCTTAGACTTCAGCATTTAGCAAAAGAACAGCACTTAACAGTATTTAACCTTACTTGTAACCTAGGACTTAATGATGTAGCTCTGCAATAAAACTTAACAATATTCAACAGCTTATAACTTCTATTCAATGTAACAACTTAGCAAAAGAACAACTCTTAGCAGCATTGAACTCAGCTTACAGCTTGTGACTCACCATCACTTGCAGGCCTGACTGGCTCAGCTCTCCAAGGCACTCCAAGCCCTCAGAGAGCAGCATTTGTGCCACATTTCCCAGCACAGGCACTCCTGTGTGCACACAGACACCAAGAGTCAGTGCAAGGCACCTGTGAGCAATTCCCTGAGGGCAGGGAATGCTCCCTGAGGATGTTTGGCATCTCCCCAGTGGGCAAGGGCTGAGCCTGGAGGGGGGGGATCGCCCAGGCTCCGTCGTTGTTCAGGATCCCGAGTGCAGCAAACGGGAGAGTTCCCGGCTGGGGAGGCCCCACTGCGGGGGAGTGGCTGGCCCAGGAGAGCTGCAAGGGCTCCTTTTGGGCGCTGCTTGCAGGGCCCCAAGAGGGGGCTTCAGTCCCAGCCATGGTTCATCCTGGCGCACTTGGCACCAGCAGCTTTCTTTGGCAGGGTGAGAACAGGGATGTTGTGCCACGCAGGGAACAGAAACAGCTGCCAGGGCTGCTGCTAAAGGAACCAGGAGCTGGTTGGGCAGCAGCAGTGCCTGGAGCAGACAGTGTTTGTGAGGAGCTGAGCCCAGGGGCTGTTGGCCAAGGCCGAGGCCCAGGGAGCATTTCTCAGCTGGCAGGGCGGCCTGAGAAGGGGGGGGAATGCAGCAGCACAGGGCCCATGGAACCAAGGGACCATTGTGACACCGTGGCGCCCTGATAGACCAAGGGGCCATGGTGACACTGTGGGGCCCTGTGAGAACAAGGGACATTGGGACATTGTCACACCCCATGGAACCAAAGGTCCACTGTGACATTGCAAGGCCTCATGGAACCATGGAACCTTGGAAAGACCATTGAGACACTTCACAACCTCATGGAACCAAGGGGCTGTTGTGGCACTGGGGAGACTCATGGAATCATGGAGACCATTGTGACACTACGAGGCCCCATGGAATAAGCAAAGCATTGTGACGCTGTGGGGGGCACCATGGAACCAAGGAGACCATTGTGACACTGTGGGGCACCATGAAACCAAGAGCCTTTGTGACCCTGCAGGGCTGCATGGAACCAAGGGGCCATTGTGACATTGCCAGGCCTTCTGTCATCAGTGGTGCATTGTGACACTAAGAAACCAAGGGGGACCATTGTGACACTGCAGGGCTTCATGGAACCAAAGCTCCAGGGTGACACAGAGAGGCCGCCTCTCATCAATGCTCCATTGTGACACCGTGGAGCCAACGGAGACCATTGTGACACCACAAACCCTCATGGTCCAAAGGCCCATTGTGACATTGCAGGGCTCCACGGAACAGAGGGTGACATGACATTGTGAGGCCTGTGGAAGCACAGAGACCATTGTGGCACTTCAAGGCCTCATGGAATCCTTGGGGCCTTTGTGACACCATGGGACCTTCAGGAAGCTGGGAGCCATTGTGAAACTGTGGGACCCCATGGAACCAAAGGCAGCCTTGTGACACCTCAGGGCCCCATAAAACCAAGGGGACACAGAACAGGTCTGGCTGGTTTGGCCTCCCATGGGCCACCTGACTGGTCCAGCTGACCTTGGCATGTTGAGGGTCTCTTCTCATCTGCTGCTGAAACACTGGGGCTCCGTGCTTTCCTTCCTGTGGTAAAGAACTGTCCTTCTCCTCCAGGCCATGACCAGAACTGGGATTTCAAAACCAAATTCCCTTCTATCCAGGCATTGTTCCCATAGCAATATTGCCAGGACAAGTCTGTCTGCCTGTGCTTTCACAAGGGTCACCTCTCATCGGGCCCCAAAACCCTGGGGAAGGCTCTGTGCTTTCCTTCCTATGGAAGAGAACTGTCCTTCCTGGCCAGGTGCCCATGGCCAAATTTAGGTCCACCTCCAACACTGCCTATTGGGACAGACTGGAGGAGATTGTAGGCTTGAATAATTTCATGTGTGGGGGAGGAAGGGGCAGGTCCAGCTTTGCCCTGCCCGGTGAGCCCAGCCCTGCCCTGCCCTGGAGCCCCAATCCCTCCTTGGCCTCCATCCCAGCCCCGCAGTGTCTGCCAGCCCCTGGCACAGCACAGGCAATGCTCCACAGCCACCTCTACAGCCCCCAGCCCAGCTCCTGAGGGACCAAATGACCCCAAGTCCCACCTCGGGGAAGGGCCCCGGAAGACCAAGGGGTATTTAAGGCTGCCCACAAGGCAAGCACACATCTTGACCCTCCCTCCTCTTGCAATTTCCATCTGAACAACACTGGAATCCAGGTGGGGGTGCTTCTCTGTATCTTATATGTTTCTTTCTTTCTCTGTCTACTTCTCCTATTTCTTTCTCTCTGCAAATTTTGATTACCTTAAAATGGAATGGGCATAGAGATTCTGAAGTTGAATGGGCCAAGTTAATGCTTTGAGAAGTGTGTTTTGCTGATTGAATGTTACAATGTACCTTTGGCCAAAGTTTCTCTGATTTTCTAAATTTACCAATAAAATCTGGTCAGTTGTTTTGAGCTCCTGAGGATCTCTGGTAGCTATTTCTCCAGTACATCCAACTCAGAGGACACCAATAATTGTAATTCCTTTAAAATGTCTCATGGAAAGAATTGTTTGGGGCATGGGGTGCGGGCTTGTGTGTCCTGCTTGGCACAGCCCAGGCAGGGCTTTCCCAGCCCCATTCACACTCCATTTCCCAGCTGCAGCCCTGGTGCCTCTGAGTGCTGCTTGCCCAGCCCCGGGGACGCTCTCCTTGTCTGCCCATTCCCCACGGTCTCTGGGCAGGGCTGGCTCAGTGGGGCTGCTGACATCCTCAGCAACTTGCAGAGCTGCTGCTGAATTCTACTGCTCAGAGGCTCGGCGTGTATTCCAACTGAATGTAACATATTAAAAAGACAGTGAGAAAACATTTGTGAGGTCCTGCTTAGGTTTTTCTTCCTGTAATACATTGATATGTGCAATCTCAACTGACACTGTGTCAAAGTACCAGTGTTCTGCCCTACCTGCAACCTGGGGACACTTTCATATGAGTTATGTCCCTCAGTGGGAGCCATTTAGAGTTAAAGGAAGTTTGGACTTTGAATCTGATTTTGAGTTTTGAGGAGGTTTGGAGCACACTCGGAGGCACTGATGAGTGTGATGCAAAAGAGCACCAAAGGCCCAGAGGGTCATTGAAGTCCCTGTGCTGTGTCTGTGCTGCTAGGCTGGGCGGGGCTCCTGGCCCAGAGGCAGCTGCTGGCAAGGGCAGCGCTGCAGAGACAGCTCTGGGCAGGAGCAGCTCCTGTGCAGAGCCCAGCAGGGCTGGGGCACTGCCAGGGCCCTCAGGGACACCAGCAGGGCACAGACTGAGCTCCCAGGGGCTCAGCACTGGCAGGGGCTGTGCCATGGCCCAGAGGGGCTGTCACAGCAGCACCTCTGTGGCTGTGTCCTAGAGGCACAGAGCAGCTGGCATGTCAGCAAGGGGCTGTGTGACAGCACAGAGTGGGCTGTGTGAGCTCACAGACTGGGCTCTGACATCACAGAGTTTGTTGTGTGAGGTCATGGAGCAGCTCCAGCATCATAGAGGGGTCTGTGTGACATCATGGAGCAGGCTGTGATGGTCATGGTGTGTGCAGTGGCGTTACAGAGCAGGGTGTGAGGTCATAGTGTGCAGTGACATTGCAGTGACATTACAGTGTGGCAGTATGGCATCACAGAGGGTTGTGTGACATCACTGATGGACATCATCAGAGGTGGGGAGGCATCACAGAGTAAGTGCCATAGAGCAGACTGTACCATCATGGAGGGTGGCTCTGTGACATCAGACTGGTTGTGACATCACTGGATGTCTGAGTAACATGACAGAACCGGCTGTGACATCACAGAAGGAAGCTTGACATCAGGGTGATTTGTGACCTCAGACTGCAGCTGTGTGACAGCCCAGAGTGATATCAACATTAGCTCTGTGACATCATGGGGATTTGTTTCATCCGTGCTGGGCTTTAACATCACAGGGCACATGTGACATCATAGGTGGTTCTGTGGAATCACAGATGGCTCTGTGACATGACAGGGGCTGTGTGAGGTCACTGGGAGTCCCTCTGCTTGACCCCCCTCGATTCCCCCCCAGGCAGTCAACCCTGCTCGTGCACAGCGGTCCCCTGTCCCCAGGTCTCCCTGGCCCCAGCCTCCCAGCAGCATCCCCGTGTCCCCAGGGCCCAGAGCCT
>JALJVW010000126.1:28273-62799 GCA_024865655.1 Emberiza elegans | reverse complement strand
TCCTTTCTGCCTGCTTGTTCATCCAGGCAAGGTTTGGGAAAGGGAAATTCTGTTTTGGGGGAAAGCAAGATGAGAGGGTTGGGAGTGGGTTGGGAGTTCCTTCTACCCAAATCTATCTGTAGAAGTTACCAGGTACCTTGTGTCCATATAAACCTCTGAAACCCCAAGATTCAGAAAACACTCCCACCCAGGAGTTCCCCCACTCTGGTCTCTCCTCTTTGGGGTCTCCTTTGCGGGCTCCCCCCTTTCTGGGCTGCCGGAGGTCCTGGGGATCCCAGAGGTTCCCCTTCCTTGGGGTCTGTTATGTTTGCCCAATTATCCCCTCATAAAAAAACCAAACAATATTTGAGATAGCAGCAATTTTAATTAAACAGTTTGGAAAATATATAAATAAGGGATAATTTGATTCTAATAATAACACATAAGCAAAAGATAACCACGGGGTACGGAGTGCAGGGCTCTTGGACCCGTGCCACCTCATGTACGAGCTTGCCAAGTGAAGATTCTCCCCTTATATACCCAGTGTTAATACCATATTCTCCTAGTTCCGGTTCATCATCTACCTATCTCCGGCCTCATTAACACCTTTACTGTGCATGCGCCACCACTCAGTTTGGTGGTTGCACAAGTCTTTGGGGGTCTTCATTGATGAAGAATTGTAGTCTTCCTCTTTGTCCTTTAATTCACCTTTGAGTTACACATGCGCCCCAAGCCAGTACAATGTAAGCCAAGAGTAACATATCACTGCATCTACATATTGAAGTAATAAATCACTTATAATTAGCATTTTTCTGGGACCTGATCAGGTTCTTGTTCATTTTTAGCAACTGCATCTTCAGCTTCTTTCCTCCTGTCCTTGTGAACATCTGCCGGGAGGGGGTGGGGGGGGGGTGGAGCCCCTCCTCTCCCTCTCTTCTTTTGGCATTACAAATTTTAACTATTTTTATTATTCCCAAATATTAATTACGGTACCAATATTAATTACTGTTTCAATTTTATCAGCACGAATCATATCTGTTTACCACAGTAGCAACAAATCAACAAGTTAGAGTGCCTCAAGCAATAATGACACAAACTAAAGACAAACATAAAGATACCCATTGGGGTATTGAAGGTACAGTAGACAATTTGGAAAGGCAGCTACTTAGTGTTAGGCTGACAGGGACTGTGACAACTGAAATGTAAAATCTGCTTACAGTTATGCACAGTTTTACAAAAGACTGACCTTAGGGATCCCAAAACAGGGTAATAGTGCAGGAGATTAATGCCAAAGACATTTTTCTGACTTACCTCAGCAAGAAGGATAAAACTACTTAGGTTTAGTAGACCCATTTTCTGCATGGCCAGAGGCTTTTTCTTGTCACACCAAACAAAGCTAAAGAAGTACCTCAAGTAATAACGAAAGAAATATTACTAAGACTAGGGATTCCTTTTAGTATGTCATCAGATAGGGATTCTCATTTCATGAACCCAGCAAAATTCATGTGAAACACTCCCAGTTAAATGGGACCTACTTAGCCCATGGAGGTCATTCCCCACCAGCACAGCTGAGAGACCAAGTCAGAGTCTAAAACCAGAAATGAGTAAAAGTTGTCAGGAAAACTCACTGAAGCAGGCACAAGTGCTTTCCCTTGCACTGTTGAGGATCAGAATTCCAGTGGCTTCTAAAGAAAACGTGAGCCCATAGGAAATGCCCTATAGAGGACAATACCAAATTACAATCCTTTCTAGAGAAAGTCATATGATAGGAAATGATAATTGCAGTCAGTTTTTATCATCTTTGTGAAAAGTGCTCTCAATTTCGCACTAGTTTCTGATGGGAGCATTCCTGGTTGCTTTGGATTCTCAAGTGACATCCTCATCAATCCAGGACTGTGTCTTATGTCAGAAAGCACAGCAACAAGGCACTTAAAGAAAAGTGGAAAGGAACCATTTCAATTGTTCTTAAACAGTCCTGAAGCAATAAAAAAGGATGGGAGCAGTACATTGATACACGTTCCCCCAAGGAATGCCAGCCCCAACAATAAAGGAACCGGTTGCAAAAATATAGACAAGAATTTGAAGTTTTAATTTGTTAAAGCATGAAAATAAAACCTTTTTATGCAGTGTAGAATTAGTCAGAAGAAATGTCATAAAAGGAAAGATGAATCATGAAGGGGTAACTATGAAAAATCCCCACTCTCAGCCCACCCTCAGCAGCAGCACTCTTGCACGCTCTGTCAACCAGCAGCAGCCACCAGGCCAAGGGGAGGCTCCCCAGCACAATTCACCCCATGCCCCCCACGGCAGCGTTCCTGGGGCTGCTGCACTGCAGAGCTGGAGGAACAACCCCTGACTCTGGGAAAAAAGCACCCAAGTCTCAGGGTGTAAGAGGTGACATTTTGTTGAACTTCACCTAAAGGAGAACAGAAGGGCAACAGCAGCTCAGGGGTTCAATCACAAAACACCCCAAGACCACTCAGGTGTGGGGTTCAACATCATTGCATGGAAACAACTGAGGCATTTGTAGAATCCTCTCTAAGGAAGAAAGGGGCGTTCAGAACCACCTTTGAGTGTTCTCAAATGTTATCCTCCCCTAGCCAATTTCATATCCTTCCCCAAAACAAGGCTACAGCCTTGCTGGCAACACCACTACTGTGTCAGCTGAATGAATACATAGCAGGAAACTTAGGAAAAGGACCAGACATCAAAGGCCCCATGGCTCTGTGCAGGAATCAACATCTGTGTCTCTCTAGATAGGCTGGTTGAGACAGACTAGTTTTAAAAATGCTAAGAAATGGACAGCATTTCCATAGGGACGCTTGAACCCAATTTCTCTTTGAAACCCATTGAAGTACCTTGCCTTCAACACGTTTATATATGTTTTACAGAACTCTTGCAAAGGTCTGAATGTGCCTTGGCTCTCTGACAAGGTGAGGCCATGGTCTCCAAGCAGTCATGAGAGCTGCTTCAGCTGACACCTTAGAGCAGCCCACGTGCATCCTCTGTAACCCTCCAGAACAAGGTGATTTGGGGACAGGGCTGCACAAACCTCTATGCCTTCCACCACTTCAGGCAAAGATCTTATATTAACAAGAAAGGTCAGAAAACAGGCTTATTCTAATCATAAAGAATTTCCATTTGTTGCAATCTTTTCTTAAAATGGGCACAACTTCATAGTAGAGGTTGTGGGTTTCCACCCTCTACTGATAAAACTCATTCAGTGGGAAAACCGAAGTCTTGAAGAGAAGAATTGACCAGAAGAAAGACACTCCAAATATGATAGAAGTGACAATAGAAGGAGTTAACAATCATGCAACTTCTTTATTACTAAAGTTCAATACTAACTTCTATAATCTTAGAAGAATTAAGCCTACATTTTTAACAAATAATCATCTGCTCATTGCTAACTTGAAGAATCCTAAAACAACTAATCTTCTTTTAAAATAAAAAAAATTGGAGTCCATAGATGTTCCCTTGCTGATGCAGACAACTGGTGCCAGGACTCCACTTGCTGCTGGCCAAATTCAGACACTCATTGCTGAATGTGGATCAGCTTTTTGTGGAGGTACTGGCACCTGCTCTTTGTCTCAGAATAGCTGGGACTACCCTGTGAAAGAGAAAGAAAAAAGAAGATTAGGGCCTGCCAACATTTCTGCAGAGTTTAGTATTTCATGACCTTTGCTTTAAAAGAGCCTGGAGGCACACTCAGAGGTTACCAAGCCTGGCCAGTTTGTTTTATTGATGTAAAACTGTAAAAATACGCTCAGTTTGACTTTTGAGCTATTTTTCTCTGTGAGCCACCACCCTTCTGGCAACTTTGCAAACTGAGGCTTTTGTAATAGACAGCCCTAAGAACAAATTCTAGACAAGTCTGAAACCCCAACAACAACCCAAAGCACATCAGCTCCTAAGGAGTCCAAAACTCATTAATGCCTAAAGCCACTGATGGGAGTCCAAACTTCTTCAATCCTCTCTCCCTCAAATCAACACAAGCGTGGTTTATCAAGCTTATGACACAAATCCAAGATGAAGTGGGAATGAGAATAATAGATGCCACTTCCCAACACTCCCACACCCATGCTTCTGCTCCTCTGGGCCTGAAAACCTGGTTCTTTTTGGATGACAAAAACTCCCTCCCCAAGGGAATAAACAATTCAAACCATCCTGAGATTAATATTTACAAGCAGTAAATCTTTAACACATTGAAATTCAGTACCAGGACTGAAAACAACTTGTGCCAAGGATGCATCCCAGGCTACATGCACATGAATGGTGTGCAGGATCATTTGGAAAAGAAAACTACAGATGGCTTGCAACATTTTGGGAGGCACCTGAGAAGCAGTAGCCTGCACTACTGCCTTCTGCCCAGTGACATTTGCTGGCAAGAGCCCCAGCACAGGCCTGACTGCACAGCTCCCCTGCAGGGCCAGCCTTGCCCTCAGCCTTGCACGGAGCATCCCTGGCTGCATCCAGTGTGAGCCAGGGCCCTGCCGCGCCTGCTCCAAAGGCCGCAGCTGCCCCAGAGCCCCAGAGCTGCAGGAGGCCTGACTGCCCTTGCCAACATCCCTGCTCTGACACAAGCTGGCAGCAATTCCCAGTGTTTGATACCACACACACACACACACTTCTCCCTCCCCTCCTGCGCTGCAAATTCGATGAGGGGATGCAGCCCCACGGCTGCAGCTGAGCCTGTGCAACTGCACTGCAGGAAGGGAGGGCCCGTCCGGGCCTAACCCACCTCGGTGTTCATCTCAGCACTTCCACCCACCTGGCCCATCTCCTCCTTTATTCTTTCTATCTCCCTAATTCACATTTACTTGTAAATAACATTGTATTAACTTTAATATGTATAAACTGTATAACTGTAGTATTCCCTCTAAAATATGGTCTTGCTTGCACCCTTATTCAAACAGAGGCTTCTCTTAATAATCAAATTTTACTCCACCTATTTCCACACTGGAGTTAGGAAAAGCAGCACATTAATACCTTCATTGAAATCCAAGGGACACTACTGCTTCAGCCTCCCCAGTTCTCTTCACATCTCTTGGGACATGGGAGTCATCTGCACACAAGGGCTGGCATTCTAGAACTCCAAACTGTGCCTTTTTCTATAATCTAAAGGGTGCAGGGGAAATGGAGCCCAGGCTTGGAGACAGGTAGGAAGTAGAATGGGATGTCAAAGCCAGCACCCAGGAAGAAGAGTGGCCACCAGCTGCTGCCTGGATGTAACTGGGCTACTGCTCAGTCCTCTGCTTCTTGCTCCTCACAGGACTGATCAAGCCAGAAGCCTGGGGCCGTTTCTGCAACAACAGCAAAATAATTCATTAATCTATGATCAGCATCAGCTTTTGCTCCCATTCTAAAAAAGCAGCATTTGGCAAAGGTTGAAAACACATCTTGTTTTATTCAAACTAGCTGTCAAATATGGAAGGTAAATATCTGCTCTGTTGCATTCCTAATTTCACATCTTAGGACTTAGCAAGTCCTTCTCCAAGTCTACTGCTAAAAGGCTTTGGGGGGTGGACACTCCCTTCAGCAGCTCCAGCAAAGCCTCCCCACAATGGGGCTGCCCATTAAGTTTTGTCTATGTCCCAATTACTGTTCGCACATGCCAGGAAAAGACTCAGCATTTGCTATCAAACACCCACATGATGTGTTAAAGAGGAACCTGGCTGTTTTGGAGTTTTAAGTGTTAAAAATAAGATTATTGCATCAGTATTACAACCCAGAAGTACAGGGTGTGATGGTTGGTTGTGAATTCTCATCAGGATGAACACAGACAGCAGCCACAGGTCAAGAAACTTTTGTGATTTTAGGCACAGCTGTTTTAAATCCAGCAGGCTCCCCACTCTGCAGACTCAAAAGCTCTTGGCTAACAACCCCTTCCATTTGTACAAGAGTTTCACAAGTGGTTACCAACAAGCCCTGACTGTTGCTCAGTGCCCTTTGCTCATCTCTCAGCTCCTCCCAAGGAGCTTCTCCAAGGTGCTGCCTCACAAGGCAGAGCACACGGCCACAAGCTCCCCACAAGCACAGCAAAGCTCAGGGCCAAGGATGGAGCACAACAGGACAGCCATGCTGTGCCCAGGCACAGGGAGGGAGGAGAGAAATCAAGGCAGAGGAGGGAGTGAGGGAATATCACCATGCTGTAGATCCTGTGTTTTGTCCAATCACGTGGATAGTGCAGAGCTGGGGTCAACAATGACAGGGACAGAGCAACAGAGGGAGAAGAGAGCGAGAGGGCCCCATCTGCCCCAGCCTGGTGCAGCCTCCAATGCACAGGAGATTTTTCATGCAGTTCTGTCACACAGGCAGAGCCAGCCCTTGGAGCCTTCTCCAGGGAATGAGTTGAGGCTGGGCACTGAGCTCAAGTCTCCAGGCAGAGCAGAAAGTTGGCTCAGAACAATGCTGCTCCACCCCTGCAGGATCCTCTTTTCTTCTCACATCCTTCCTGTCACAGCGCTCAGAATGTCTGAGGCAAAACATGCTTAGGCCTGGTCCTGCACATTCCCATCCCAGCTTTTACACCACCAGCAAGTCTGCTAAAATTTAATGAACACTTCAGAATGGTAAAAATGCACAAAATACCTGAGCAGATCTTGCTGGAGCATCTCTCTCAGAAGGCCCTGGAGATGTTGCTTGGCTGCTGCTGGTGGTGTTCTGAGATGGAGCTGATTTTCTGTATGGATGGTCCAATATTTCATGTTACAAGGACTAAATATCAACTGTCATAGTTCTTTCCTTGCAGGGAAAACAGGCCTTCAGTGCCAGGACTTAAGGAAACAGCATGAAGCTGAGTTGGAGGAGCTTTAGGCAGGATATCAGGAAAACCTTCATGACCCAGAGGGTGCTTGAGCACTGCAGCAGGCTCCCCAGGCCAGTGGTCACCGCAACAAGAGCTCAAGAAGTGTTTGGACAACACTCTTGGGCACAGGGTGTGATTCTCATGGTGTCCTGTGCAGGGCCAGGAGTTGGATTCCCAGGGCTTTCTTCTGAAAAGGGTCTTTTCCTTCCTCCAAAGACTGAACTTACCTAGAAAGTATCAACCTCAAATTCTTTCTATCAATTTTACTGTAGCCAGGCCAATCAGTCTGAAGGGTTTCAAACAGATGTTCCTTCAGACTGAAGGAATTATCCTTTGCATTCTGGTTGGCTACCTACAGGCAGACATCCAGGAAAACAAATGTTCATTACACCTCTGTGCAAACTACAGAAATCAAAATAGCTACTTCAGCCAGGATGGCAGCACATGGCTCTCATTATATTGAGAATGTCTTCAGGGTGACAAAAGCCCAGCCACTGCCCTGGGCAAACCCAGCAACAAACTTCCCAGGTTCAGGGAATGAGTTCTTAAAAGTCACTGTGGGATCAATGGAAACTGTGTCCACTTTGAATTTGGGTCCTTTGACTAGGTTCCAAAATGCTTTTTCCTGGCTAAAGAAGAAATATTCCTAGTTGATAGAATAATGCTTCCATAATTCAGCAACAGCCTATGTCTATAGGGAATTTTTAAAAAGGAAAGAAGGAGCTACTGCATGTTTCCATGGGTGCTCCTCTTATGAAAGCATATCAGAAAGAAATAGCAGTGGAACTTAACTTGAAGGAGAATTGGAAAAGCCTCTAATTTGAACAGGTGAGGAAGTAGTAAAATTATGAACAGCACAACAGCATGATGGAAGAATTGCTGGCACAGGCTCCACGATCTCACCTGCTGAAGGATCTTTCCAAGGGAATCCTTGTCCTTTGGCCTGACTCCATCTCTCTGCAGCCGAGCAAGCAACTCTGGCTCCTTGTAATCCCTCAGGGCAAGTAAATGAATCACCCTGTCCCTGTAGGGTCGGCCGTAAACAGCAGCGCAGCCGCTCCAGTCGATGTCTGCAAGTCTCACAGCCATCATCCTCTTCTTTTCAGGCACAGGCCCTGACTTGTTTTCCTGGGCTCCTCTGACCTCTGCTTTTTCTCCTAAAGCGAGGGAAAACCAGAAACAAACAGTTCAAACTGGAGGTCTGGAGAAGGCAAGGAAGTTGATTCAAAAGGATGTACCAAGACTGTTGAACCTCTATTTGTTCGGCATTCACAGATCTATAAGAATCCAAAGAGTAAAGCATTAAAAAGAAACAGTCATTAAAAGCAGGTAAAGGAGTGGTACTGGAAGGGAAGTTTTCATCAACAATTCTTTTTATGCATGGTGCTTTTGTATGACTTCCCCAGTTTGTAAACTCAAGCATGGAGCTATGTCAAGAATGACAAGGACAATGGGATTAGGTGCAGTCTCAGCAAGTTTCCAACACCAGAGGCCTGGAATGCCATCCAGAGGGACCAGAACAAGACTGGGAACTGAGGCCCTGGGAACCACAACTGATTCATCAAGGCCAAATGCAAAGGGTTGCATCTTTGGCTTTGTGACATGCCCTGGTACCAAGACAGGCTTGGGAATGAAGATGAGGAGGACTTGGAGGTGCTGGTGGATGAGAGGCTGGATATGACTAAAGAATCATACAAATATCCAGTAAAAAATGAAATGGAAGCATATCTAAAAGTGGTCCCTCAGTTTAATACCCTTTGCACTTGCATTGTGGGACTCCTTTTCTGCCTGGGTCCTGTGCTCTCTGCTCATCTCTTTGGCTTTGATCATGGCAAGCATTTTATACAAATCCAAAGCGTGGGATCTCTTCAACCTGTCTAATTCTCTTGTCTCACCTTTGGACTTGGGAGTCTTCCCCTGCACCCTGGCAGACACTGGGAATCCAGAATGTGTCCGAATTCCATATTTTTGTTGTATTTCAGGGGTGGAGGTTGAAAGGGAGCTGACACTTGGAGGCAGGTTCAAAGTTGAGCAGGATTTGGAAGGCAGGTCCAAGGAGGAAGGAGAGTGGTCACCAGCTGCTGGCTGGACATCACTGGGCTCTTGGTCAATCCTCTGCTTCTTGCTCATCACAGCATGCAGAAAGTCAGAGGCCAGAGGCCGTTTCTGCAAAGATGATCCCAATTAGTTTTGCTCCCATTCTGAAAAAGCAGCATTTCTGAACTGGCAATGGCTGGACAAACACCTTTCTTACCAAAAAAGGCCTGTCATACAACGAGCTGCTGTAGCTAAAAATGTTCTCTATTTCATTCTTACTTTCTCACCTGAGTATTCAGCAAGTCCTTCTCCTGCTCTGTGGCTCACAGGCTTTGGGAGAAAGACATTCCCTTCAGCACCTCTGTCAAAGGCTTCCCCAAAATGGGGACTTCAGGCTGGTTTTACCTTGCCCCTGTTTCTGCTCAGACACACCAGGAGCACACTCAGCTCTTGCTGTCACACACCCACACCATTCCCCAAAGCAGCCCCAAGAAGCCGCCGGTGCGGTGCCGATCACAGCGTGTGCAGAGCAGAGATGATAACAACAGAGAGAAGCCCCAGGCTGGCTGCAGGTCTCATTCCTGCTGTTCTCCAGAGGAAACCCTGGATCACAGCCTCTTCCCCACCAAGCACACACTGCTCCCATCCATGCACAGCAGCAGCCCAGAGCAGAAGTGCCCAACACAGCTCCGTGCCAGCCTGCGGACAGAAATCCTGTGGGCAAGGAGGAGGCAGGACACAAGAGGATGATGGGCCCCTCAGCATTTCCTGCTCTGTCTGGGAAAAGAGCTAGGGAAAAGCAGAGCTGTGTCCTCCCTCCTCTGTCTCAAGAGAATTCTTTAAGGTATTTGCAGGAATCCTTAAAACCAGAGGATTTTAGGATAGGGTAGAAAAGACAGGCCTCAGGCAGCAGGTTGGGAAATAGTGCTAAAACAGCAGAACATGTTTTCTAGGCCATGGGAAAATCAAGTAAGCTATAACAATAAGCCTCTGTAGCTGAGCTTCCTAAGTTGCAAAAAGTATATATTAAGTATATATTAAGTATATATTAGGTATATATTAAGTATATATTAGAAGGCCGATCATGAATAGAGCTCTGTGCTGTGTTTTTTCTGAACGAACCACTGTCTTAAAGAATAGAACGCTATTGTTTTAACCTTAGTTACGTGTTCTTTAGGTGATTGGACAGAACCACTGTCAATATGCTTTTACTCTGTATGATTGGATGAATCTTAGGCTAGACTTGTCTTATGTTATACTGTCACACTGGAATTCTTTGGCATGCTTTGGGAACAGCAAGCTGTTAGCATCTCTCCTGTCTCCATTGTATTCAATGTATTGAGACTGATGCTAAAATATAAAGCTCAAGACACTGCTTCTGCGTGTCCCGTCCTGTTCATGTTGTACAGGTTTCCCGTGTCAAATGGTGACTCCTCTGTGAGGATTGGAGATTAGTATAAAAATTATAGAAATAGAAAAATAGAAAAATAGAAGAATAGAAGAAAAGAAGAAAAGAAGAAAACTCCGCTAACGGGCACGGCGTCCCAAGGGTTAACCTCTGACATCTAAATAGCCGGCTTCTGTAATTAATCTCTTTTCAGGGGTCCCTTGGGGCATCACAGATGGGGCAGTCCCATCTAACTAAAATAGAATGGGACGTAATTTACCGGCTTGAGAAACTTTTACAAGATAAAGGACGAGTAGATATCTCCAGAACTGAATTAATAGACTTATTAAGTTGGGTAAAAGCCAACACTCAAAATATAGATTTACAGGATGCTTTTACCTTTGAATTATGGGATCAAATAACCTGGAGAATCTTCAATTCATTCACTCTCAAACTAGACGACAGTGTGGGCAGGCTTCTTCCTGCTTCTAGGGCTCTGTTGGACTGCTTTAAAAAAACTGATGACAGTCAAGACAGTTCAGAGCCACCAATCCAAATGCCCTGCTCAGACTCTTTAACTCCAAGTGAAACTGAATCACCGTCCTTTTCTGGGGAGGCTCCGGGTTCCGGTCAGGATGGTTCCCATTCATCGGGGGAGTCTGGGGGGTCTCCTGGTCCTGACAGCGACGTGTCCCCTACGAACTGTGCACCGGAACAATTTCCAGCTCAGGTCGTGCATCCTGCCTCCTCCAGGTCTCTCTCTTCTCCTGCAGTGGAAAATACTCTCCCTATCACCTCTCCGGGAAATGAACTTTTTTCAGGTCGAGAGGTGCGCACAGACTTTTCGTTGAGTCCCGGGAGTGTGAAAGTTCATGATATTGGATTAAGGGAGGGTGCAAGCCGCGTGCAGGGGGAAAAGGAGAATTTGCAAAGGTTTTGTGATAAGAGAAATATGAGTTCTGAAATTGTACATGCCGGGGGGGCTGAATCGGGCTTGGAATCTGTTTTGTCTAACGGTGCTGCTGTGAGGGGTGCTTCTGTCCCTGCTTTCCCAGCTCGGGGAGTGGGAGCCACTCTTTTGAGTTCAGTTCTGGAGAAGGATGTGTGTTGGCAGTCGAAACAGTCTTTTTTGGTTCCTTGTTCTGAGAAGCCTTTGCCAAGTTGGTCTCGTCAGACTTTTGATGTTAAAAATGAGAATGATGTGAATTCAGGTTTGTCTTCAATAGACAGAACAGGGAAACAGGCAGAGGTTGTGGTCAGAACTAAAGGGGCTGTGCCTAAACAGAGGTTTGAAAACAAAGCTAGAGATTTTCCTAAGGATTTTGTTGAAACTCAGACTGAGGTCTTAAAAAATTGTAAATCTGTTCCATTTGTCGGTGAAAGGAGAGATGGTTTTTCGAATGTGCAAGCTAATGTTGGCAGTTATCCAGTTGAGCCTTTGCAGGCAAAAGAAAGTGGCATTGTTCCAGAAGTTATCAGAGATAGAAGCTCAAGGTCAGGTTTTGGCGATGAAGCAAACTTAGGCTCTAATTCACAATGTAGAGAACACGCCTCCGGTCCAGCCCCTTTGGGCTGGGCTCTGGAGGGGGCAAGGTACTTGGCAGAGCCTGCTCCTGTCCCTTGTGGCAGGGCTTCAGGAGGGACGTGTTGTTCTGGTGTGTCTGTTAAAAATTTGGATACTGGTTTCTCTTATTGTTCTGGCAGAGTTCCTGGGGAATGCTGTTGCCACAGTAATATCCCTGCCAGAAACTCGGACACTGGCAGTGTTCCCGGAAAGGCTTGCTGCCAACACAGTGTTCCTGTTAAGAATTCAGACATTGGCAGAGTTCCCGAATCAGCTGCTGTCAGTGAAAATTTTAATTCTGCTGCATCTAACACAGCAGAACTCCTTTAGTATTGCCTAACTGGTCTCAGATAAATCAGGATCTCGAAAGAGATCTGGGTTCCAAGAATCAACTCCTTGCATTACCTGTAACCTACGGTCGTAATGATCGAAACCCAACATATGAAAAGCTTACTCATCATGATATAAAAAAGTTACATCAGGCTTTGAAAGAAAGTGGATTCTCTTCTCCTTATTTTAACAGTGTGTTGAAAAGTACTTTTAATTCTTATGACTTAGTGCCTGCTGATTGCAGAAATCTGGCATCTCTGATTTTAACTAATTCGCAATACCTGCTCTGGGAATTACAATGGAAAAAACTTCTTAATAAGTTGGTTGAAAAATATGCAAATACTGTTTATAAAGATTTGGATGTTGTTCAATTGGCAGGTGATCCACCATATCACAGAGCAGAAAATCAAGCAGCAGAATTACCCTGGCCTGTATTAGCAGACATTAAAGATGCTGCTAGAAAAGCTCTGTTTTCGGTAGAGCCTGCTGGTACCCATATAAATTCTTATGCAGTGATTAAACAAGGTTAAGCAGAATCTTATGGTTCTTTTTTGGATAGATTAACTCAAGCAGTTGAGAGACAATGTCCGGATGAACAGGCTTGTTCTTACATTATTCAAAACCTTGCTTTTGTAAATGCTAATAATGAATGTAGAAAAATTATTTTAACATTGCCTGATCAGCCTCCAACTGTGACGCAAATGCTAACAGCATGTAGTAGGTTGGTCGGACCCCAACATCTTGCTAATTTACAGGTCAGCATTGTGGGAAAAGCATTGGAAGATAATTTGGCACAGCAAGTAGATAAAATTGAAAATATCTTAGAAAACCAAAAAAACTTCGGAGAATTCTGTTAGCACTGTCCAGTTGGATTCTGACAAAAAGCCTCAATGCCTTGCTTATTGTAAACCAAATCATGTTAAAAAAGATTTTCATGTGTAAACATTCCAACCAAAACAGCTTTGTACTTGTCATAAGATATTGTTGTCATGATGTACATGATTTGCTAATATCTTGTTGTACAAGTTTTGTCTCCAGTTCAACAGAAGTTTCCAAGATCCAGGATTCTACACTACAGGAATGACTTGCTCATCACAGCTTTGACGCAGACAGAGATGAAATCAACCCATGCTCGTCTCGTGACTGAAATCTGAAATGGTGGACTGGACATTCCTACAACAAAGATCCAAAGCTGCGACGTCAACTCTTCAAAGACGACAAGCTCATCGATGCACTCCTGAAAAGCCTTTCTTTTGTGCAGTTTTAGGAGAAAAGATGCAACTTTGTGGTCTTATTTTTCAGTGGGATCCTTCTGAATCAAATCCTTTGCTATTAATAGAATGGGGTTTTATTCCTTACAGGTTTCCAAAAACTATTTTCCCCGTTTTAGAAATGATGGCATATATTGTAATTAAGGCCAGAACCAGATTGTTAACTTTGACAGGCCAAGAATTTGCAGTTATCTATTTGCCATGAAAAAAAAGGATTACCTTAATTGGGCCATGCAAAATTCTGATGATTTACAGTATGCATTTTTGGGTTTCCCAGGTGCTTGTTCTGTTCACTACCCAGCTCACAAATTTTTACAGGCCAAATTGAGCTTCAGAGAGAAACCAAAATTAAGTGAAGAACCTTTAAATGCAATCACTCTTTTCACTGATGGCTCTGGCAAAAGTCACAAATCAGTCGTAACTTGGTTGAACCAAGAAACCAATGTTTGGGAATCAGACATTCAATCAGTAGAAGGGTCTCCTCAAATAGTTGAGTTTGCTGCTGTAGTTCGAGCTTTTCAGCTCTTCTGCTGCCTTTTGCAAGGCGGAGCAACCTGGTTTCACGGAGAAGCACAGCGGCCCAAATCCAGGACCGCTCGAGCCAGTGACAAACGCAGACACCAATGTGGTGGACAGTCAAAAGGCCTTTATTGTCTCATTTTGTGGGGTTATATAGTCTAAGGGGTTTCACTACGTCAGTGGGGGGTTTACAGTACCTTCTATGGTCAGTATAGAGTGGAAAACTACTGGGATCAGTGGAAAGTTACTAGGGTTAGGGGGGTTACATTCCTAGGGTGATCCTTATCTTGGAAGGCTAGGGGGAAGGGGAATTGTCCCTTTCTCGTGACAGCCGTGTAATCTTCCAAATGCCTGTCCCTGTCAGCCACACTTCCCCCCCCTTTTTCACAAATGAATGAGGTAGTCATATACATAGGCACTAAAATGAGGTATAAGGTTGTGATTCGACAAGGAAAAGGGGTTTGGTAAACCTGAGTAAATTTTTTCCAGCTGAGTTTAGCCTGGCTGGATTCACAGCAGTTGTTGCCGGCCTAGAAACAGGATGTTGGTCCGTTCTAGGCAGGTCTGAACGAATGAGACTATCTTGTTCAACAGGCATGGTCCGAAGGTAATAGCTAGAAGTAGCATTGCCAATGGGCCTATTAGGGTAGAAATCAGGTGGTTAGCCATGGTGATTTATTGAACCAGGACTCGAACCAGCCCTGTTGGGCTTCCCTGTCTTTCTGTCTCTGAGCCAGTCTGTTTCGGAGTTCTGCCATGGAGTCTCTAACGACTCCCATTGGTCCACATAGAAGCAACATTGCTCTTTCAAAGTGGCACACAGGCCTCCTTGCTGCATGAGCAGGAGGTCTAGTCCCCGCCTGTTCTGCAAGACCACCTCTGAGAGTGAGGAGACCGACTTTTCCAAAAAGGAGATGGATTTCTTGATCCTTTGCAAGTCTTCATCGATTGTCATCTGTAGTTAGGACAGTCCGTGGTGCTGGGTCACTAGGGCTGAGACACCCGTGGCCGTTCCGGCTGCTCCTAGGCTGAGCAGCATTGCGATAGTTATACCAGTTATTACTTCTCTTTTGTGGAGCCGGCTGGGTTCTTTGAAAAGGCGATACACCACTTCATCTGAGTGGTACAGGACCCTAGGAACAATCAGAACCTGGACACAAAAATCATTAGAGTCATCGAATTTGGCAAGGAACACACAGGGGCTCACTCCGGACCGCTGGCAAACCCACATCCCAGATGCGGATGGGACCACCCACTTATTGTTCTTCCTGTCGGGCTTGACAACTTCGGTGCAGACACGCCGCCTTTCCGCTTAGCTAGGGTTGCATTACCAAAGCATTTGCCCTGGCCTGTGACTTGACTCAGGGTAATTCCTTTGCGAGGGGTGTCCCACCTGCACTGGTGAGGGGTGTTTGCTGTGGAATAACTGAAAGGGGTGTTCAAAGCTACTCCTTCATAAAAAGGGGGTTTGACATCATAACAAAGCCAGCAGGAA
Source organism: Emberiza elegans (assembly GCA_024865655.1). NCBI lineage: Eukaryota > Metazoa > Chordata > Aves > Passeriformes > Fringillidae > Emberiza > Emberiza elegans. Next base: position 47,409 of record JALJVW010000126.1, on the reverse strand, counting down.
TCGGTTAGGTTCGGGTTGGATTCGTTCAGGGAAAGGAAGGTAGCTTCTAGCATGTGAAGGATTGGGTCCGGGTCCAACCCAGCTGAGTGACCTACCGGAAAGGTTTCTACTTGGCCTGTCGGGGTATTGGTGGCCTTTGTGGGCAGGGTTTTGGGGTAGGTTGCGTCTCTCCCTTTCTGCGTGTTTTTAATAATTTTGTTTGGTCTGACTGCTCAGGGTGTCGATGGTTGGAGCCTGACAATTTGCACGTTCACCCACTCCTTTGACCCTTGAAGGACTACTGTCCACGCTTTGCCTATGGCCCAGCTAGGGTGATTTGGCTGCAGAACCATCATGTTGTAGTGAGTGCACTTCCGGATTTTGGGGATTTTGTGACGGTTCCGATAGAAGTTTCCCTGGAGGAAAACAGGTGTTTTGCAGCCGGTGGGCGCCCAGGTGAACTGCAAAAATTTGTCGGGCTCTTGTGGGTCCCACCCAGGCCCTGAAGGTCTGGCATCTGTGATAATGGTTTCACAGCCCCAATGCCTACAATACCCCCACCCTGGGTGATTGCAATAGCTTTTCCCGGGGTTTGATGCTGGGCACCAATAGGATAGGTACATGTGTGTGGCGTGTGAGGAGTAGGGATCTACCTTTGGTTGTCCTGGAAACAGGTCGGTAACGCGAAGCACGAAGGATGGGGTGTTCGGTGTGGTGATTTCTTTGAGCACCTTGTCACTGGTAGGGTGTCGCATGACCCACCTGAATGGCTGATGGGGGTAATGGTCTGGGCTGCCTTGCCCTCTGGCGACAAGCCCCAGCAGCAAAATCACACAGAAACATCGTTGATGCTCGGGTCTCACCCTTACGGGTCTCTCAGGCACTGTCTGGTGGTTCGGTGGTCTGTCACTCTCCTCTGGAACGGGGGCGTACGCATTACGAGGACGCCCCACGAGCATGTCCTGAAAACAGAAACTCACAATTCTCATCAGTCTCATTCTGCTCTTCGTGAAGGTCAGGCTTAATTGACCTAAGCGGACACCACCTGATTTTGCCATCCTTTTTGACAGCTGCGTACCCTCGCCCCGTGAGCATCAGTCTCCAGCCCTGTTCCCATTCGCCTAACTCATTTCTGATTGCGACTTGTGGGCCCTCCTCTAATGCTCGGGTGGCCCAGTGTTTTTGGACAGGCCTGTTTGTTTCCTCCCCCCTGGGGAACTGATTCAACGCTAGCAAGGTGGTTGCCAGCACACGTGCTTGATCTCCTGGGGGAATGGAATTGGCAAAACCCTCTGCTTCTGCCAACACCTCTAGTTTGGTTTTCAGGGTCTGGTTTGCTCTCTCAACTATGGCCTGCCTGGTACTGTTATATGGGATACCTTGCACTAAGGTGATGCCCCATTTCGAGGCGAACTCTTGCACTGGTTTGGAGGTGAAATTGGAACCGTTGTCAGTTTTGATCTGCTTGGGGATACCAAGCCATGCCATGGCTGTCAGCCAATGGAAAATTGTGGCCTTGGAATTAGTTTTACTGTGCTGTGTGGCTACAATTGTCCTGCTGTGAGTGTCCACTGTCACTGCAAGCCATGGCCGGGGCTTCAGCAATTGGCACAGAGTGAAGTCCGACTGCCAGATCTCTGAAGGCTTGAGACCTCTCGGGTTGACCCCACTGGTCCACAGGGGTGACTTCTGGCAATGAGGGCAGGTGGCCACTACATGTTTCGTGCCCGTTGCCGAGATCCCACATCTCCTTGCCAGTGCTTTGGCTCCGATGTGGAGCGACTCGTGCAGTTGGCGAGCTTCCTGCAACGTCCACACGCCTTTCGCTGCGGCGTCAACTTTGTCATTGCCGATCTGGAAGTAGCCTTTGACTGGGTTATGACTGTTGATGTGGATGAAGGACACGGTGCCCTGTCGCGAGGAGAGCACTTTTTCCAGCATCAGGGCTGCTGCAGATGTCGACACACCTGGTCCTGCCATGGCTAGGCAGAGCTTTGCAATGAATATAGAGTCCGTTACAATGTTGAGGCGTTCATCTCCAAAGAGTCCATATGCCAGGACCACTGCTGCTGCTTCCAGCTGTTGCACTGAAAGTGTGGGGTCACTCGCTTTGACGCAATGCCATTGTTCTCCTGTCTGCCACACTGCCGCTGCAGTGGAAGTCGTGGAGGAAGCGTCTGTGAAGACCGTTGGTCCTGGTTGCGGTCGGTCCATGACCTTTGGCGGCATGTCCATGTCGACAGTGGTCAGCAGCTGGGTCCAAGGTGGTTTGGCGGAGTAGGAGATTTCTCCTCCGAAGCCTGCAAGAGCAAGGGCCAGGTGCTCCGATATCGTGGTTGACTCTGTGGTCGGTTGCTTGTGGAAAGGAAGGTGGATTGTTGTCGGCTCGGTTCCTAGGTGTTTCAGGGCGAGTGTCCTGCCTTTCGTTATGAGGTTGGCGATGCATTCGATTCCCAGAGAGAATGCACGGGCAGGTCTTCCGAGGATCACCCACAGGATCGGCCTGGACTTTTCGGAAGGTCCTTGAGCCAGTGCTCCCACTCCTCCCTTCGGCGTGAAGTGGACGTACAAGTCCAGCGGGATGGCTCGGTTCCACCTGGCCAGTGTGCCAGTGGACATCTGGTGTTCAATGAAGTCGAGGGAACTCTTTGCTTGTGGTGTCAGCTCCTTGGGTTCCCAGGAGTGCTTTCCTTTCAGGAGGTCATATAAAGGGTCCATGACCTCAGGAGGGATTAGGATGATGTTGCGAAGCCACTGCAGCGATCCCACCAGGCGTTGCACATCGTGGAGCGTCTTGATGTCCTGGCAGACCTTCACCTTGGGGGGTGTCACATAGGAACCTGTGATTCCCACTCCCAGGAAGGTCACGCAGGGTCCTCTCTTGATCTTTGCGCTCGCTATCTCGAAGCCGTTGGCCTGGAGGGTCTCTGTGATCGTGGACACCAGGTGATCCACTTGGCTTGCTGACGGTGCGGCGACCAGGATGTCGTCCATGTACTGGATGATGGTCGCAGTAGGGCAGGAGTGTCGGACTGGCATCAGTGCTTTGTCCACGGTGATTTGGCATATGCTGGGGCTGTGCACAAAGCCTTGTGGAAGGACCTTCCATTGGAAACAGAGGTTTGGCCATTCGCCATTTAGGAACACAATGGAAAAAGCGAATCGTTCTCTGTCGTCAGGGTGTAGGGGTATGGAAAAGAAACAGTCTTTGATGTCCAGCACTGCGCATGGCTGCCCTTCGGGAACAGCTGAGTTCATGGGCAGCAGTGTCTGAACTGGACCCATGGGTCAGGTGGTTTTGTTTACTTCTCTCAGGTCATGGATGAGATGATAACCCTCTCCGGACCTTTTGGGGATCACAAATACAGGGGTATTCCACGCGCTGATGGAGGGTTCTATGTGACCCTTTTGCAATTCGCGGTCGACCAGTTCCATCAAGGCTGCCGTTCGAGGCTCTGACAAGGGCCACTGCCCGACCCATACGGGATCTGATGATTTCCAAGTCAATTTGATCGGCAGTGGGGGGTGAACGGCAGTGGCCCTCATGATAAATTTGTAATCCTGACTCCTAGCATGGCAAGGACGTCTCTCCCTATCAGGGGTGGAGTTTTGCAAAATGTAGGGATAGATTGCTACTGTCTGTTCTGGTCCCTCTTTCGTGTGGAGTGTCATGGCCACCAGCTGGGTGCTCTTCCATGCCCGGGATTGCCTCCCCACCCCGTTCACTGGAGGGACTTCTTTGAATGGCCAATGCCCGGGCCAGTGTGCTTGGGGTAGAATCGTGCAGTCTGATCCCGTGTCCGCCCAGAACTGAAGCCCTATAACGTGGGGATCCTGACTGCCATAAAGGCGGCATGTCCCCCACACCCTCAGGGGTTCCTTCTCTATTTTCATGGCCAGGGCCACCCAAGGGTCCCGCTCTGGGGCGCCCCTGCTGCCCCCCTGCGGCACAGCTTTGTGGTGGTGGTGGGTACGAGAGCACTGTGGACGGGGCTCTGCAGCCCTGCCATTGGGCTGCTGGTGGGGGCGTGGAACCGGCTGCCCCCTGTGGGAGTATGGGATATGAAGTTCCCGTGCCCCATTGGGGGTTGGCATAGGTGGGCCATCTTGCATTCGCAGTCGGGAGGAGGCTGAACATGGCCCACGTGCCCCCTCCCCCTCCTGTTTCCCCAGAGCCGGGATCTACATTCCCTGGCCAGATGGCCCCTTTTCCCACAGCTCCAACAGATCCCTCTCAAGCGTGTTTGGAGCGGGGGTGCTGCCGGGAGAGGTTGTGCCGGCTGGGGGCAGCCCGCCGCGACATGCCCCGCCTGTCCACATTTAAAACATGCCATTGCACTGGTCAGGGTGTGCACGGCTGCTTGGATAGGAGTCAGTTGTTCCTCCCTTACCACATGTTTGATCATATCGGCCACGCTGGCCCCGGCCGGCAGCGAATGCAAGATATCTTTGGTGATGGAGTTACATTGCTGACGTAAGCAGTCAGCCACGACTGGCCCCTTCGCCGCTACCGGCAAAGTAGAGGAATCTACTGCCATCTGCAGGCGGTCGACAAACTGCGTAAAACCTTCGCTTTCTCCCTGTTTAATGGTGGACCACGGTGCTGGCTTAGCCACTACCCGAGAGGCTGAACGAATCGCCTCTCTGGCGGCTCGGGTGGTTGCCCGAACCTCCTCAGCCCGCAACTGTGCTGCTTGCTGCTGGGGTGTAGCTACTTCGTCATGTTTTCCTAGCAGTGTAGACAAGCTTGAACCATGCAATTGCTGTCCCTCTCCGGACGCGAGTCCGAGAGCTGTTGTGCAGTCGTCCTGCCACTCCTGCTTAAATACAATTAAGCCAGCTCCGTCAAAGAGCATGCGGCTTATTTGTATAATATCAAAAGGCAGTAAATCATCATTGCTGAAAAAGACCATCCACGAGGGTGGAAACCACAGCTGAATGAATCCCTTCTCTGAAATAGTTTTAGCAATTGTCTGAATTTCTTTGGGGTTTATCAGGGTGTAATTCCTTTGTTGATTCCCCTGTGCTCCGGTAACCCTTACGGAGAAAGCATGTATTGCCGCCGCGGGGGTGAAGTCAGCACATGCGATCTTTATTTTTCCCCAATCAGTAAGTTTATGTTGTACCTGCTTCCCGGCTTTGTCTAGAGATTTGTTCGGTTTCACTCCAAACCGCATTGATTCTATGTTCTTGGTTTCTGAGAGCCAGCCAGGTTTGGCTGATTCTTTTCCACTCTCCCCATGACTTTAGGCTTTGGCGCTCCCTGTGGACTTAGTGTCCTCTGCTAACGCCATGGTGCACATTTCCCAGATATCTGGGTTTAATATATCTACCGGACGAGTAATAACTCTCAACTCTAGGAGTCTCGTGAATAGCGAGATTAAAATACCTGAGTTCGCATTTTATCCCATAAAATTCCTTCAGAAAACTCACAACCTTAGCGATGGTCTCCATTGTCCAACGCTGGTTACTGGGGCGCCCCCGCGCTGGCCCAGACGGGCCTGCCGCTGGAGCCGCTGATCTCCGATCAGACGAATCCCAAGCCCTGGCTCTATCCCGGGTTTCGCACCACTTGTAGCCTCTCAGCAGGCTTGGCGGTCTGATTTTGGGTCTCAGCACGACAGCTCACGGTCAGAGCTGGTCGGACCAATGAACTCACGCTATCACCAACGTGGCGGACGGTTTCAAAGGCCTTTATTAGCTCACTTCATGGATTTTTATACTCTAGGGGGTCTTCTCTACGTCAGGGGGGAGGACTTGTAGGTGGGGAAACTACTGGGGTCAGTGGAAAAGTACTAGGACTGGTAGGAAGGTTGCTAGGACCGGGTGGGCTACATTCCTAGGTGATTCTTATCAGAAGGCTGGGCAAAGGTCGGGGGGGAAGGGGACACTTTCCCTGTCCCGTGACAGTCCCGTGATCTTCCGAACGCGACTGTCCCTGTTCTCCCACACAGCTAGTTTTTTCAACATGGGTTCCCAATTTTGGATCAGTAGATGGGCTATTTTTCCTCATGGTTACCTATTTTCAACAACATGATATATTAAATTTTCCACAAACACTCCCTTCTTTAGCCAATAGATAGTCTAAAGCCAATCCATTCTGATACATTATGGGTTTTGTTTGGCTTTGTTGACTTGATATTAATTCCAATGCCTATCTGGTTATGTTTGTTATTATCTCTGCAACTGTGTGGAGTCCTACAATATGATTCAGGATATTAATTTTGGTTGATACAGGGTTAGACTGCTGTGCTGGTTTTGCTTTCTTGTTTACTAATTGTTCTTTTACCAAATCATTGACTCCACCCCTAAGGGCAAATGTGAAACAAATCCATCTCTTTCCTTTTGGACACTCACTTCCCAGTCTATTAACACTTTTTTCCTAAGTTTCTCACAATACAGTATTTTTCCCCATTTTGCCTACAGGTACTTAATTTGGATGGGTCACAGCAGTGACTGCTGGCACAGGTGTGTGTAATAAAAGAGGAACTTTGATTTCTTCCTATGTAATACTTTTGATAGAATTTGTGACACAATTTTGCTGGTATCCCTAAAGGGAAAAGACAGAAATGAGTGACAGAAAAAGGAATAACAGAGGTCTGGCATGGCTTATACCCCCACCTGCCATGCCTATGGGGTTGCTGCCCATAGCAGGTGTATTTGATCTTCTTGGTGGCGAGTACAGCGGCCAATCCAGTCTTGCCCTCTTCTCCTTGTCACTCCCTTGTTGCTAATTTCCAGGCAAATCATTTTTGACACTCTGTAATTGTGGTTTCCCACTGTTCCTCAGATATCTCCCACTCAACAGGCACTAATAATTCCCATCTACAAAACAATGTTATTATTTCAGTTGATTCTATCTGGACAGGGGATAGATTTGGTACTCGACACTTCCTGCAACAAGAGCATTGATTGTGTAAACTACAATACCAATTTTTCCCACAATTTAAACATTTACATTTAACCCAGCATTTTAACCCAGCATGTCTGGTATTAGGATGAGGCAAACAGGGTATATGGTATGGCACTGACGAAAGTTGTAATTCCTCCTCCTCTTTGTAGAAGCCACAAGCTAAGGCCAGAACATGAGAATTCTCTGACCAAAATAGTCCTGATCCTCTTGTTTGGAGGGGAAGTATTCCTCCCCAAAGTGGATATGTGATGTGTCTCAGGACTTGTCCAGAAAGCATTTGAAACCACTGCTATAAGCTTGGCCTTGTTTCTCACTTAGCTGTGATTCCTTGTACATTCCTTGGATCATTTGGGTTCTCCCAGTTCATTACCACCCAGCCCCAGCTTAAGAGTCAATTTGGTATCACCTGATTTAAATGTGCTAGTCCACTCCTCAGGATCCTTCACAGATCCTTTGATTCTGCTGGCCTGGATCCACTCTCTTTTCCCTTGGCTTCAGTTGCTGCCTCATTTGTCAGTAGTACCTTAAAAGGACTTCTCAAAAGCACAGGAACAGTGACTGGAGGAAAGGCAACTCTACATCAGGATTTGCCATTAGCATTCTTCAAAACTTTCTGGGTTTATCCACAAGTTGGGTTTTTGGGGCTTTTTTTGGCCACAATTGCTTGTTCTTCTTGTATCCAGCTGAGTCTTCAGCTGTGCTAGGCTGTTCATCTCTTGGGATCATATAAAGGACAGTTCTCCTAGAGAAAGAAGGACTTGCCGTGCTTAGGATGCTTCCCTTTCTTTCTCAGGCAGGAAGCATTAACAGCTATAGAGGGAAAGCTCAGAGGCAATTTCCTCTTCTTGCGATCCACAATTAGTTAAACAACAAACCCCCAAACACAAACAAACAAACAAACAAACAAACAAACAAACAAAAAAAACAGAAAAAAAGAGCTAGGCCAGTCTTAACATCTATTGTCTTTTACCATCTGAGCATTATTTAGCTGTTTAGCCTTCACAGACCCATCCATCTAACAACTTCTGAGAACAACCCCCCCATCCTAAGAGAAAGAAAGAAAGAGAGAAAGAGAGAAAGAGAGAGAGAAGGAGAGAAGGAGAGAAGGAGAGAAGGAGAGAAAGAGAGAAGAGAGAGAGAGAGAGAGAGAGAGAGAGAGAAAGAAAGAAAGAAAGAAAGAAAGAAAGAAAGAAAGAAAGAAAGAAAGAAAGAAAGAAAGAAAAAAGAAAGAAGAAAAGAAAAAAGAAAAAGAAAAAAAAGAAAGGAAAAAGAAAAAAAGAAAAAAAAAAAAAAAGAAAAGAAAAGAAAAAGAAAAGAAAAAGAAAAAAAAAAAAAGAAAAAGAAAAAAAAAAAAAAAAAAGAAAAGAAAAGAAAAAGAAAAAAGAAAAGAAAAGAAAAAGAGAAAAAGAAAAGAAAAAGAAAAGAAAAAGAAAAAGAAAAAGAAAAGAAAAAGAAAAAAAAAAAGAAAAAAAAAGAAAAAGAAAAAGAAAAAGAAAAAGAAAAAGAAAAAGAAAAAGAAAAAGAAAAAGAAAAAGAAAAAGAAAAAGAAAAAGAAAAAGAAAAAGAAAAAGAGAATCTTGCTTTAAGAGAACAAAAATAAATGACATGGTGAGGGTTTGAGAATTAGCGAGAGATCAAGGCTATCTCTGCCTTGGTCTTATCTCTCATTCTCACGCCGCCCCCTTCTCTCTCTCTTCACTCACAGCAGCGCCTTCAGCGCTGTCCCTCGCTCCTCTCCCGCTGCCGCCACCGCACCCAGCGGCCCTGGCAAGGGCGAGCTGGCAGCTCCCTCTGGGAGCAGGGGTCCCACAGACAGCCACCTCTGCAGGGACCTTGGGGATGTGCCTCACCCCCGTTTCACCCCTTCTCTCCCTCTCTCTCTCTTCACCCCCCTACTGGGGTTGCGGCTGCTGCCCTGCACTGGGGACCCCAGCAGGCTGGGAGCCAACCCCCCTGGCAGCTCCGTCACTGAGCCAGCCCCGCTCCTCAGCAGCAAACTGTGCAAACCGTGCCCAGCACCGCTGCCGGGCTGCTGAGCGTGTCCAGCAACCCCGCGCCCTCCGAGACCCCGGCACCACCAAGCAGCTCCCGAACCCCAGAGGTGCCCACACAAACCCGCGCCCTGCGCCGCCTCCACCGCGTGGGCAAACACTGGAAGTTGTCATGCCGGGCCACCCACATGGATCAGCCCCTGCCGCAGCCCCGAGACTCTGCCGCTCGCACAAGAGCGGTCAAACACCCCACAACCTCAACAATCCTCACCCTGGCATCCCCAAGGATTCTTTTTCTCTAATAAGCATTTGGATGAACCACCAACATATATCTTTTCCCCTTCTAGGAGGGCTTGTTCTGCTAGATCCTTCTGAACTTCAGTGTGGTATTGCACAATTTGTGAACAATCATGTGTTAAGGTACGGTTTTGTGTCGCTGTAGAGTGCGACACAGTACAGTAATACACGACTCCATCAGAAGGGTGAAAAGGGGCGTTTTATTAAACGAACATAACTTTTATAGTCTTTCCAGATATTGACACCCATCTAACACATATACAGTGCCCATTGGTCATAAAAGAGAAACAAGGTTCTCAGTAGACACCCAAAGAGCAACGTCACACTTGAGCTGGCCAGAGTCCATATCTCTCTTCTTCCTCTGGTGTCCATGGTAACGACCTTGGCATTCCAAGGAGGAGAGATACAGGGCTTCTCCTTATCTTCAGGAGGCCTTGCTGGCTCACAGGGACAACACAGAATGTCTTTCCCACAATTCCCCCTTTTTGTATTTGACCAGCAAATACAACTGCTAAGGACTTCTGCAGGGCCCTTGCAAAAATCCAAGCAGATGGAGGATCCATTCTTCATTCACTTACAAATAACCAACTTCTACCAACTCCACAACACACACACCCTCATAACCTCAAGTTCATATGCAAAACACATAAAGACAGATCTTCAAATACCGTTACAGACCTTGCAATTCCCAGATGACACATTTGCAGCAGAATGACACCTTTGCCTCTAATCACTTTCTCCCACACAGAGTCAGAGACCAAGTCATCTGCCTAGTCACCACTCAGAACTAAGTAGCATCCACTTAACCTTGCAACTGGTTGCTGCTATCATAATGGACAACCAACCTAGTTGCTCAAAGTGTGGACTTCAGCTACTAGTTCAACTCCTATGCAAAGGCACACTTCTCCCTTAGGTACATCAAATTCCCCTATTTTGGGACCGTCGGTGCCCTGCAAAAGGAGATGGTACAAGGCACACTTCTCAGTACTACCAACCTCTCTATAAGAGAATTCAAGAAAATGAAGCAAAAGTAACATCCGCTAACGTAACTTTTGGAATTTCAGTGTAAGCCTATAACTCCCTTTACTCTATCTTGAATTACCATCTTTACCACACATTCCTTGAGGGTCCATGCTTCCATCCACCTAATAACCAATACAATTACCTATTCATTTTGCTCTCACTGTAGAACCACTCATCCTGTCCTTTTCTGTGTGCTCCAAATAAGGTTTAACACAACGGGCAGAGACCCAACGAGGGCCATTTTCTGTTAAAACACATGCGTATCCTCTTCCCCATGTTACTAATTCTACTGGGCCAGTCCATTTTTCCGTAATTAAATCTTTTACCCAAACCTTAATACCTTTCTTGAAGTTTGGCTGTTTTGAATTCAAAGATGAAAAATGATAGAATATAGGAGAGACTTGTAAGTCAGGTAAAGGACACAAAAAGTTTAAGACATAAATAGCTTTGTCTAGTCTCACTTGAGGCGATTCCTTCTGCATTCCCCCTTTTTGTTTTTTGTACCTGGCGCTTCAACACACCATGACCATGAGCACGTTCAATTATTGCTTGGCCTGTCGGAGCATGAGGAATACCAGTAGAATGACCAACACCCCAGGCAATGAAAAAAAATACTTGCAATTTCTTTGAAACATACGCTGGGCCATTATCCGTCTTTTTACATGTGATGGAACGCCTAAGATAGAAAAGGCGTGGCAAAATGACGAATAACATCCCGAGCTGTTTCACCTGCCAATGCTGAAGCGACCATGGCATGGGAAAAGGTGTCAATTGTGACATGAACATACTTTAAACGGCCAAATTCAGGCATCTTTGTAACATCTGTTTGCCATTCTTGCAGAGGGAGTAAGCCTCTAGGATTAGTACCGTAATATTGTGAGACATGAGACATATGACAATCAGGACACGAAGAAATAATTGACTTCGCTTCACTATGTGATAAGTTAAATTGCTGCCGTAGTGCCTGAGCACCCTGATGAAAAAATTGGTGAGATAGAACAGCTTGCTGTAACACATTAGGCACCGTTTTTACTGCTGAGGCAGCCACAAGGGAATCCACATAGGCATTACCCTCAACAAAGAATCCAGGTAGCGATGTATGGCTACGAATATGCATAATAAAATAAGAATGCTTTCGATTACGAATAGCAGTCCACAATTTCAACAACATGACAAATAGTGGTTTCTCCTTTACATTGTACAACACAGCTTGATCCAACTGCTTTACTAAATTAGCAACATAAACAGAGTCAGTAACTATATTTATGGACCTAGGAAATAAGGTAAATGCCAAAAGTACGGCACAAAGTTCAATTAACTGAGGAGACCCTTGTAGAACCATTACTTCATATTCCCAGTGGTCATCTTTCTTCCAGGCTACAGCAGCCTTTCCAGTTCTACCAGATCCATCTGTAAAAACTGTTGTACCTTCCACTGGTACTGAAGAACAAAGTTGTTTCCCCTGAAAAGGAATCTCCTTAGTAAAAGTCAAAATAGGATGAGATGGTAAATGATATGCTATTTGACCTGTAAAGGAAGATAAAGCAGATTGCAGCTCGTGATTATTTTGAAAACACCACTCAAAAAATACCATTGTTGTACTGGTATGACAATAGTTACAGGATCACAACCTAAGATTTCATGGCAGCGTCTCGACCTTTGATAATGATGTCTGCAAAAGTTCATACAGACCTGGAGCGGTTTTTTTCGTGACCTAAAAGACAAAAATATCCACTCCAAAATATGCAATTTATCTTCCCATTTGTCATTACATTGACACAACAATCCACATGGTATTTCATTATCTCTTAAAATCAACAATTGCACACCAACGGAAACATCCAACCTGGTAACAAATTTAGATGCTAAAGCCAATTCAACTTCTTCTACAGCCTTTTTTTGCTGCAGCAGTCAAATGTCTCTCATCGGTAGAGGAAGTTATCCCTGACAGTAAGTCGTACAAAGGTTGCAGTTGATGATTGGTTATCCCCAAGTATGGCCTAAGCCAACCTATTGCACCAACCAATTTCTGCACATCAACAGCAGTTTTAATATCAATGTTCAGCTTTATAGGTTGAGGCACAATTTGTGTATTAGTGATTATCAACCCCAAATATTTCCAAGGCATCTGTTTTTGGACTTTCTCTGGGGCAATAACCAAACCAAAGGCCTCTAAATTTTCCCTAGCACATTGTTCGAGAGCCAGCAATTGTTGTTTATTTTCCGAAGCCAACAAGATATCATCCATATAATGATAGCAATAACAATTGCTGAATTGCTCTCGGACCTTAGATAAAGCCTGTGCCACAAACCACTGACAAATACTCGGAAAATTTCTCATTCCTTGAGGTAAAACAGTCCACTGATATCTTTGGTCCGGTTCCTCATGATTTAAAGAAGGCACTGTGAAGGCAAATTTTTCCTTATCTTGATCAGCCAATGGAATTGTAAAAAAACAATCTTTCAAATCAATGATAATTATTTCCCATCCTTGTGGAATCATTGTAGGTGTTGGGAGACCTGATTGTAAAGCACCCATTGCAGCCATCACAGCATTTATCCGCCGCAAATCGTGTAAAAGTCTCCATTTACCAGATTTCTTCTTTATTACAAACACAGGTGTATTCCAAGGGCTAAATGAGTTTTCAATATGTCCAGCTAGTAATTGTTCTTTCACTAAGCTTCGCAGGGCAAGAAGCTTTTCAGTAGGCAGGGGCCACTGCTCAATCCAAACCGGCTTATCTGTCAGCCATGTCAAGGACACAACGGACGTTTAAAGCCCTGCATCCCAGTGGCCCCTACTAAAAATCCGTTGTAATTTTAACACCCCATTGGGTTAAGCAATCACGTCCCCATAAATTAGGCTGAGCATTAGTAACATATGGTCTGATGTTAGCTTGTTGGCCTTCCGGATGTGTTACAGTGATCGCAATCGCAGATAAAGCACCAGCAGTTGACCCACCTAACCCAACAACTCCAAAGGTTGATTGAGTGAGGGGCCATGTTGGAGGCCAAACAAGCTGTGAAACTATAGTTACATCTGCTCCTGTATCAAGTAGACCTGATATTGTTGTAGTTTCTGGATGATATCCCTTAGCAGTGACCAAACATTGTATTACTGGACGCTCATCTGTCACCTTGTGAGTCCAGAGAACCTGAGGTGGTCCTGTAGATCCAAAACCTCCAGTGCCACGACTCCGGTCCACTACAGTTGGAACACAACTCATAAAAGGAACAAGTTGAGCAATAGAAGTACCTTTTTGAATAACAACAGAAGGTTCACTAACAGACACCATAGCTTGAATTTGTCCCACATAGTCAGAATCAATAAGACCCAAATGGACATTAATACCTTGAATAGTGCTACTAGATCTTCCCATCAAAAAAGCACTCAGACCTTGGCCTATAGGACCATGAGCATCAAGAGGCACTTTACATATACCTCTTGTCAAGATAGTCACTGTTTCAGCTACCGGTATATCAATCCCTGCCGAGCCTCTTGTGGCCCCTGTGTATCGGTCACAAATGGAGAGCTTTGCAGTGCTGGCAGGGCTCGTGATTGTCGCCGGGGTATTTGTATCTCCACGCGCCCCTTCGCGTTCCGCTTCCAGTTTCCCTGCGCTTGTCGACCACCTGAAAAAGATCTTAACTTACAAAATTTAGCAATATGGCCAAAGTTACCACAACGATGACAAGGCACTTTACTGGCCCAAACTACCCTAGAGTGTGTGCATCGTCCAGCAGTTTGATGGCATTGGGTCTTCACATGTCCTGAGTGTTCACAAGCAGAACATTTGGGTGAGGACTTCATGACTCTTGCTAAAGCAGCCATTTTATGTTCAACTGAACCGACCTTTGAGCAAGCAACTACAAGATCAGACAATGAGGGTTCTCCTGGTAAAGAATCAATAATTCTCCTACAATCGTCATTCGCATTTTCTCGTGCTAGCTGTCTGCATAAAATTTGCCTCAACTTATCATCTTCTACTTGCTTCTCAAGGGCTGCAGCAACCCTCTCCACAAACTGCAGAAAAGGTTCCTTCACCCCTTGCTGGATGGTAATATATCTTGGTTTAGGAGCTGCCATCTCCATTGTCTTAAGCAAAGCACTCATACCCAACTGCTGGGCCTGTGCAAGAACCAGGGGGTCCCATCTTGCTTGCAAACCGGATTAGAAAATGGTCCATTACCCAGCAAGGCATCAGCTCCCACAGCATGACGTGGATCCTGCTGAGGTAACTGCATATTGTCCAAAGCTACTCTTTCAACCATTTGCTTCCAGGTAGCTTGAAACACACCATACTGCACTGGCTGAAACAGAATCGTAGCAAGGTGAACAATATCATAAGGTGCAAGTACATCAGCATTCAAAACACGAATCAGTTGCATCACCTGTGAAGAGTTAACACCATACTGGTCTACTTTAGACTGAAGGTCCTGTACAACCCTCCATGAGAAAACCTGATGGCTGTCTTGTTGTCCTGAATTAGGAGCAGCTTTGAAAACAGGAAAAGCCACAGGCTCACCAGAAGCAGCAGCAGCAGTCATCCCCATCCTTCTAGGTGGACCTATTTTCTCTAACAAATTCCAATCTCCTACTTCAGCTGCTTTCATTCTTACATGCTCCCAGAAGTGCAAAGGATGTCGAGGAGTCACAGCCACCTGGCAAGGAGGGCAGAGTCCAAGGAACAGCAGACCTGGATCTGCTACGAGGTTTAACAGAAACAGATCCCTGTGTCTTTTCAGATGTGCTTATAACCGGCAGTTCATCGTCAGAGCTGTCACTAGACAGGGCAGGACACAATGTTAAAGACTGCATTTGTTCAACAAGTTCGGGAAGGAGGGGGGGTGGAGAGGGGTGGCTGGCTCAAGGAACACGAGGAGGAGGCAGACAACTCGAAAAGAAGGCAGAGGCAGGGGCGGACGGCTCAAGGGAAAACGGCGGGGGAGCACCCGGACCGCGGGAGAGTGGGGGAGGAACAGCCGACCTGGGAACGGGCACGGGAGGGGCAGCTGAGCCGCGGGGAGGTACAGGGGGGAGCAGCTGGCCCAGGGAGGGTGCGGGGGAGCAGCCGGCCCAAGGGAGAGACAGAAGGGCCGTTGCCCCAGCCTGTTTTTCACTCCGCTTCTTCTGTAACTTCATTTTTGCTAGTTGCTGTGCAGGCGTAAGATATTTTGGTCTAACACTCAATTCTGCTAACTGTTGAGCAGGCGAAATATACACGGGCTTAACATAGTCTTTAGGAGATAAATACCGAGGAACAGTCCCAGCCTGCCGTTTAACTCTCACGATAGCAAACCCTGGGGGAAGCTCCACAGCAGCTGCAGCTGCAGCAGCCTCCTCAGGGGAAGATACATCGACAGGCTCAGCCTCATCTTCCTCCTGTTCCTCTACTCCAGTTTCTTGCTCCAATTCCTGCTCCTCCAATTGCTCCTCTCTATCTTGCACTACTTTCCATTCCTTCAATGCCTCATACAACAGCCTCCAAGTAGCAGCCAAATCAACAATGGTCTTATCCCCCTTAGATATCACTTCCCATAGTCTCTTTCCAACTTTTTTCCATGCCTGGACACTGAAAGCAGCGTCGGCATCAGCTTCAAAATCCTGTGATTTACACCATATCAGTAAACTTGAAGGGCATAATCAGAAGTTTGAACATTTTGTCTTTTCAATAGAGTTTTCCACGTGGACAAAACAGTCATTTCTTCCTTTGATAAATTATTTCCCATTATTTTTCCCAATCGCTCACCTCGAATCAGACGTCTGAATTAGGTCCGGACCTTCGCAGCGCCCCTGCTGCCTTCACTCATATTTTTATATAGGGTACCCTTCCAACTTTTTCTTCTATCTTTACAGTCCGTTATAATCACGGAGGACGGCCACCAGATGTCGCTGTAGAGCGCGACACAGTACAGTAATACACGACTCCATCAGAAGGGTGAAAAGGGGCGTTTTATTAAACGAACATAACTTTTATAGTCTTTCCAGATATTGACACCCATCTAACACATATACAGTGCCCATTGGTCATAAAAGAGAAACAAGGTTCTCAGTAGACACCCAAAGAGCAACGTCACACTTGAGCTGGCCAGAGTCCATATCTCTCTTCTTCCTCTGGTGTCCATGGTAACGACCTTGGCATTCCAAGGAGGAGAGATACAGGGCTTCTCCTTATCTTCAGGAGGCCTTGCTGGCTCACAGGGACAACACAGAATGTCTTTCCCACAGGAGAGCACTGTCCCGTTGCCGGTGCAGCCACAGACAACACAGCCCGCAGCAGGAATGTGTAGGAGTGAGTACAGTTCTGGAAAAAAACTGCCGCTTCTTCTCTCCCCCCCTTCACTCTCTGGAACACTCTTAAAGGTGCAAACTTATTATTCAGCATGAACAGAAGAAGACGATTGGGGATAAAAGCATCATATAGTCAACCCAGGACAAAGTGTAGTTGTTAAGTTTTATAAATACTGAATATGACATTAAAAAATAAGTAAGCTTTGTCAAAATTTGTCCTGAAATCATGAATTTAATAAATAGATATAGAAGGGGAAGGATTGTAATAGATGATATGTAAAAATTTGTGCTGAGGCTAGAGTAATCTCTGATGAAAATCCTGGCATACCAAAAGAGGGTTCCAGGAAATTCCTTCTGATGAGATTACAGGGATAAGCACCAAAATCCTAGCCTGAATATTTGTCTCCAGAAATGTTGATTCCAGAGGATTATTCATCTGACCAAACCCCAGCAATATGCATTCGATATCTGTCATCGATAAGATAAATGTGTCACCTAGAATGTATCTTGCAGGAGATTTTCCTCTAACAAAGTGAATTATTTCCCAGTTTCAAGAAACTCATCAAGAGTGGCAGCAAGAAAGGAAAAACTACATGAATATGCCAAAAATATAAGATCAACAATAAGAAAGCAAGAAACCTTTCCCAGCAACCCTCAGAGTTTGGAAATGTATAAAAAAGACTTCATGAGAGTTGTGTCTCCGTGATGCACAGAGGAGAGGAGCCATAGTGCCCCCTCCCCGTCTCACCCGATGCTGTTAGCCTGATTCAGCGCCAAACTGATCTTTGCTTGAGGCCTTTTTATGATTGTATTTTAATGATGGAATAAATTCTCCTTATTAAACAAAGTGGCTAATTCATTTATAACAGACTACAGCCAACAGAAATGATAAAGACTTAAAATTGATCCTGAGGAGAGCACTGAAAGAAGCACAACCCTGAACACAACCCCTCCACGGGAAACATCTACATTGTTATCCATTTATCCTTAAAGTTTGTTAATGTTTGTTATAGTATAAGTTCAAGCTTTGTTCAGCTAAGAATTGGCAGCCAAAATAACATCTCAGTTTCCGGTGCTGTTCCATAGAGCGCTCTCCTTGCAACCCTAATTGGGACCAAATTGAGGGAAGGCAGTCGGTACCATGAGGGTCATGGCAGAATGGCTCCAGGAGAAGGGAGAACCAGAGGTGGGAGGCAAGACTGGATCAGGAACTCCCTCCGGGAAAAGCTCTCAGGGCACTGAGAAAACCCCTGTGGATGGAGAGGTGAGGAGGGCAGCCGGTACCAGGCTCCCACTGGGAGCAATGCTGCTGCTCGCCCACTGCAAAGGAAGCGGAGGAAACACCTGTGAGAAGTGTTACTGTCCCTTGTATGGAGGAGATACAGTAAGTGTATTAATCAGGGTACACACAAACATGAATCCCAAATGTATCGATCACTCCCGGTTAACAGCCTGAAAAGAGGATAATAAAATATATTGGCTGGTGTGAAAAATGCCAATCACTTGGTTTTAGAACTTTGAAAGTTTAATAGTAATAAAACGGTTATAAAAAGAGTAATATAATTCAAATAATAAAAATTTGAACAATTGGGATTAGGACAATATGAGGCAATAAAAATAAAGAGTTATGGACCATCCAGGTACCTCTTTCTGGGCAAAATAAGCATGAAAAAGGACACACATTAACAGAGGATTAACCTTTAAAAGCAATAGCCTGTTGCATATTCATACACCTCATATATGATGCATAAATTCCATTCAAATAAAGAATTTTGTCTGGTCAGTGTCAGCTTCTTCCTCTGAATCCTGATGGCCTCTTCAGGGCTGAGTGAGGCAGGAAGAAGTTGGTTTCTTCTGATAAGGGAGCAATAAATTCTCTTTCTCTGAAAGATTTAGGTGTCCTGTGGCTGCTATCTTGATGGGAATGCCTCATTCCTCTCTTTTCAAAGAAATATCTCACATACATAGTTTCTATTTTAACATTTTGTTATAACATAAAACTATATTTAGCACACTACTTAAGAAAATTAATACAGCATCACTTTCTAACATAACACATATAACATTCATTTTAATATTTGTGAAAAGCCAATCATAAAATGAGCATTTTTCACAATTTCTAACCTTGTTGGTGACAGAGCCCACTGTCTCTCGGTTGGTATCAGCATCAATCGTTGCAATGAAGGTGGTGCATTGAGATGGCCCCAGGTTTGCCAGGCTCCACAACATTTGCCCTGTGCACCCGGCCTTGTCGGGGTCATTATCATGCTGTCCGTCCCTCCCAAAGAGTACCTCCAACACTGCCACTTCTCTCAGCTGTTGGATCCCTTCCTCAAGGGTTTGATATCATTTTAATTTTGCCATCTGCTCGGTGTATCCCACCCAGGGTTTTCAAGGGGAAATATCTCAGTGACAGTGCCTTGAAGCAGCTCCCTGGCTGTGCTCCCCTCAAGGAACGTTGGGATGGATTTATTGACCACTTGTCTCTCAATGGGGTCAGTGATGTGTCTGACACAGAGTTCAGATCAGCCCTGATTTATATAGAGATTTTTTTTTTTTATAGGCTGCACGGTGCACACATGAACTGATAGATTATATTGCACCAAGCAGCAGCTACAAGGAATCATCAATAATCAATATC
>JALJVW010000126.1:0-20621 GCA_024865655.1 Emberiza elegans | reverse complement strand
AAATTTCAAACATAGTTTCTCATTATTCTTCCTATGGTTATATAATAATTATATTTAATTACTAAACAATCATTACATCTAACAATTATTTCATTTATCATACTGCTTACACAGGTGCAGTTGATCTGGGAAAGCACAAAGCCTAACGTTTCAGAGTCTATTTTAATATTTTCCCGGGCCCCACTATCATGCTCAGTTCATGCCCTGAGGCTTCTCCCTCTGCTCAGGGACAGGAGACGTTCCCCTGCTGCAGCCTGGGCTCTCTCCCACTGGAGACTTCTCCAGGAACTTCTCCAAGCTGAGTCCATCCCACGGGGCACAGCCCCCCTCCAGGTGCTGCAGCGTGGGTCACTGTGCCCCGGGGTCAGTCCTGCCAGGACAGGCTGCTCCAGCGGGGCCCTCTGGCCACAGGGTCACAGCCTCCTCTCAGGCATCCCCGTGCTCCAGCGTGGCTGCTCCAGGGACTGCTGGGGGATCTCTACATCCCTATGGATCTGCAGGGGGATCTCTGCATCCCCATGGACCTCTGCATCCAGCACCGCCGTTTTTAGAGGCACCAGGAATAGGCTGAGCTCTGCCTGAAGCTCTTCTCACATTCCCCACACCCTTCCTGGCACTGGGAGGGTTTTACCTCCTCACAGCTCCCTAGGCTGGGTTTGCAGCCCCTCCTCGTGTGAGATCTCTGGGCCTTTTCCTCCCTATTGGATTCCTGTGCTGTGGAGCCGTTCCAAATGGCCTCTTCCACGAGGTTCTGTGGCAGGGATTTGTTCTCCCTGGTCTCTGTCACCAGCTCAGTGCCTAGGGGAGGAAGGACAAGGGGAGGAAGAGACAGGGAGAAGGGAGAAGGGAAAAGGCAGGAGGAGAGGAAGGAGCAAGAAGGAACAAGGGAGAAAGGAGATGAGAAAGGAACATGGATGGATGTAGGACAGAATGAGGAGAGGAAGGAGGGTGGACAAGGAGAAGATGGGATTTGCCTCCGTGGCAGAGGGAAGGGGAAGGAGATCCCCCAGTCCATCCCTGGCAGGATGGTGTTGCTAGTGAGGCTGTCCTGCAGCGATGCTGGGCTGGGAAATGGAGCAGGAGGGAGGGCAAAGGGGCAGTGATTCCTCCTCCCCTGCCTGGCTGTCCCAGTCTGGAGCGTCCTGGCGCTGCCGAGGCCCTTGGAGCGTCCGGCACTCAGGAGCCCGGAGCTCACGGCTGCTTTATAAAGCTGACAAAGTCGGCAGGATGGGTCTGGGTATGATCTGCAGCAAACTGGGTTTATTGGTACAGGAACAGGGGACAGAGCTGAACAGGGCCCAGGGACAGAGACAGGGTGCAAGCTGAGGGGCACAGGGGTTTTATATGGGGTAGGGGAGGGTGGAACTGAGGGTCAGGGTCCAATGGATATGGGGAAAATGGTGCAAAAGGAGGGGTTAAGGGTCAGGTCAGCTAATAGGGAAACAGGGGCAGAGGAATGCAGTAAATTAGGGCCACTGGAGGGACAGAGAGGGAGAACATTCTAGGGACTAACCAGAGATGGGTAATAGGGGGTGAACTAGGGTAATTAGGCCAAGGGGCCAATGGGGTAACATAACTTTACATAAATCAGCATGTGCCTGTAAAGATCTATGGGAGAAGCAAGCTTCTCACCATATCCTTGAAATCTATTCCTCTTATTGGGGACCAGTCCTCCACGGCTGGGAGATTGAGACTCCCATGGGCCTCCACACCAGTGCATCTTCCTTTTCCTTGCAGCCTCCTTCTCCTCCATCCAGACAAAGTTTAGGATTGACTAATCCTGGCTTTGGGGGAAGAACAAGGGGTGAGCACCTTGGGTTTTGTGAGAAATGAGCCTCACTCTTCAGAATTTTTAGAAGTTTAATAAGGGATAATGAGGGACAAATCAGTAACAGCGCTGGGTGCTTGGCGATGGCCAGAGGCACACCGGTTAACCACAGCAACTCTTCTTGTCTAGTTTTGCCATTGTATTGTTCACATACATATTTGTAATGATTATACATGTTGAAACATTTCTTTGAACTCCTTTACATGTTCCAGGATTTCTTTAGATTGGTTTGACCCTGTTATGTTTGCTCAATTATCCCCTCATAAAAACACCTCAAACAATATTTGAGATAATAGCAATTTTAATTAAATAATTTAGAAAATATACAAAGAAGGGATAATTTGGTTCTAACAATAGCGCATAAGCAAAGGATAACCATGAGTGCAGTGCAGGGCTTTTGGACCCGTGCCACCCTCCGTACAAAGTTGCCAAGTGAAGATTCTCTCCTTATATACCATGTGTTCATACCGTATTCTTCAGTTCCGGTTCGTCATCTGCCTATCCCCGCCCTTATGAACACCTTTACTGCGCATGCACCATCACTCAGTTCGGTGGTCGCACCAGTCTTTGGGGGTCGTCACTGATGAAGGCTTCTCCTCTTCCTCGATGTCCTTTAATTCACCTTTGGGCTACACATGCGCACCAAGCTAATACATCGTAAGCTAAAAGCACATATCGCTGTATCTACATATTGAAGCAATAAATTCCTTATAATTAGCATTTTTCTGGGACTCAACCAGGTTTTTGTTCATTTTTAGCATCTGTATCTTCAGTTTCTTCCTCCTGTCCTTGTGAACATCTGCCGGGGGGGGTAGAGCCCCTCCTCTCCCTCTCTTCTTTTGGTATTACAACTTTTAACTATTTTTATTATTCCCAAATAGTAATTCTTATGTGGTAGGCCCTGTCCTTGTGAACATCTGCTGGAGTGGGGGGGTGGAGTCCCTCCTCTCCCTCTCTTCTTTTAACATTACAACTTTTAATCATTTTACTTATTCCCAAATATTAATTACGGTACCAATATTAATTACTCTTTCAATTTTATCAGCACGAATCATACCTATTTATCACAAATCCCCCATTTCTCTTTTTGATCATTGATTCGTGCTGTATTAAAAACTGTGCTCTGATATCTTTTATATTCTCAATTTTGCAGTAATCTCTTGTATCAATCTCATAAACAAATTCTTATCTGAGGCTGGCAGATCTCAATTTTTGTAGTGCTATTTAAGCTGTTTATACAATTCAGTTAATGATTTTAACTAATTCATACAGGGTGATTGTAATAGTCACAAATGTTGAAATTGCTGGGACTTGATTTTTGCCTTGTTTGCTTTTTCATTGCCGAAACTCTGTCCAGTGTGGCTTTCTGGCTTTGACCAATCGCCCAGGGTACCAGAAGGTTCACAGTGAAAATAATCCTTAGGAAATCTACTTTTCTACCTTTCTCAAGGCCCCTTGGGTTGCAGCCAAGGATCGAGATGCCAGTCCTCTCGGTAGCAAAGGTAATATTCCGGGATCTAGTCACTGGTGCTTTTAGTTTCCTTGGCACTCATAGCTTCACAGAGTTTGTTTGTCTCTTTTTAAATGCCATTTCCCAGTTCTGGCTGGTTAGAAAGAAATAATTAAAATGAAAATAGCAAGTCAAAGGTTAGGCTGGAATACTATAAATCTATATTTTTCAGAATTTCAGGGATATGCCAACCACAATAAGATTTTTTTAATCAACAATTATCAATTATGAAACACTGGTCTATAATATTATGAATTGTTCGTTCTCTTATTTGTGCTATAGCCAATGTAGCAAGAACCAACTGATCTAAGTTTTCTACTAATTTAATTGCTGCTGGAAGGGTCCCATCTCCCAGTCTCATAGGTATTCTAAAAAAATCATTAGCAATGCGTTTTACAATTAGCTGGCTAAATACATAACCATAGCAAAACAAGCAAATCAATTGTTTCTCCTCTTCCTTCTTAGTTACTCTCTAACATGAATTAAAACAAAGTATGTAAACAATACATATCCATGGATGACACTCTAAACCATGTTTACTGCGCTCCCAATGTTTTACTTGTACTCTTTCAACAATAGGTGTTATCCCTCTCAGTTGCTGGAATTGCAGTTTTGTAATCAATTCTGATAATGTTGCTGGTGGGTGACCCCAGAGGAGATCTTTGATCCTTTCAGGGCATTCTCACTGATTAAGAAAGTCTCTTTTATTCTTTTCCACCGGCGTTCTTCTGCCTCTGAGCTCAAGGGAATTGCGGTCGGCAGCCACTCCAGGATGCCTAATCTCTTCTTAATAAAGCAGGGTTAATAAAGATCAACTTAAATTTCACCATATTTTCACATTCTTGGAATTACATATTCTAACAGTATTTTAATCACTATTTGAGCTATAGCCCGAGCTGCTGGAAATGCTTCAACTCACTGAGTTAATTGATCTACTATAACAAACAAATATTTTTACCAACTCACTTCAAGCAATTCTATAAAATCAACTTGGATCTTTTCTAATGGCTTGTAGGCTGTTTTTGCATCCTCCAGAGGGAGGGTTCTTTAACGCTTTCTTAGTTACTTTTTAACAGGTGAGACACCCTCTGGGTAATTTGTTTTCCAATT
The DNA here is from genome assembly GCA_024865655.1 of Emberiza elegans. Taxonomy (NCBI): domain Eukaryota; kingdom Metazoa; phylum Chordata; class Aves; order Passeriformes; family Fringillidae; genus Emberiza; species Emberiza elegans. The sequence goes on along the minus strand of JALJVW010000126.1, from coordinate 16,173 downwards.
TCAGATATCTCTATACACCCATAAAAATTTTAAAAGTGATCATAAATGGCTCTTGTTCTCCAGTGTGTCTGTCTATGCAAGTTATCTAAGATCTGACATTTTACTAATTTTGGCATCATAATCTTGCTATCAGGCAGAACTTATTTTGCTTCCTTAAATGTTGCTCTTAATTTCTTTATAGCTGCCAGTTCTGCTAGTGGAAGGGTTAAGTGTCTCTTGCTGATTTTCTATTATTTTTCTTTTTTTTTTTTTTGTAAGATTATGATTTCACTATCTCTTTTTCTTAAGGTCGCTCTTTTTGCTTCTTCATTGGTCAAATTATTTCTCTCTGACTCTAATATCCCTCCCCTTCTCTGGTGTCCTTTTACATGAACTAATCTATTTTCTTTGAGCTTTTTAAAGCTTCAAGTATCTGAATTATCAATTCCCCATGTATCTGAATTATCAATTCTCCGTGTACTAACCCGTTCCCGTGAGTGTTTATAAGTCCTTTTTTTCCAAATTTTTTTTTTTTAAAGTTTGGAGTCCGTATAAAGAGTCCCTTCTTGTCCCTTTTAGTATTAGTAATGCACAGAGTAATGCACAAAGTTCACAGGCTTGTGCTAACCAGGAGGGACTAAGGGGATCAGACTCCTTTACCCTAAGCTTTTTCTCACTTCACTCGAATGCCAACCTGTATCATTGATTTCCAGATTATCTTCTTCAGTTAAAAAATAAATTTTAAGTTTTCTTTCACAGGGTTTTATCTATAAATTTAAGGCTATTATTAGATCTTGCCTAACAAATTATTCTTGGCCTCTGGTATCAATAATAAATCATTTACTCTAAATTTGTCATCTGCTTCAATTTGCACTCCTTTTATTACAGGAACGGGAAAAGCTTCTCCTGTAATTCTGACTACTGGAACTCTCTCACAACTTATCTCACATTTCTGGGGTAATTTTGTTACTATGGACTGAGAAACTCCTGTATTTACTAAAAATGTAACTTCTTCGCTATTAGGACCTATTTTTAGCTTTATCAAAGCTTCTTCTGGTGACGTTTCGGTCTCTTTCATTGAACAGAACTCCTGACCTGTCTGATTCTCTTGAGAAGTTTTCTCATCTTGCTGCTTCTTTCTGCAATTTTTCTGCAGGTGCCCCTTTTTATGACAATAAAAATAGGTAGGTCTTGTACCCTTTAAATTAGGACAAGAATTTTGTAAGTGCCTTTTCTTGTGGCGGGAAAACTGCACAAGTCTTGTGTTCTTAAAAATAAATCCTGATGTCGGCTGTTTGTTTTTCCCTGCAAATTTTTCTGTATTCAAAGCTGCTTGCACTTCTTGAACTGCTGCCACTAAAATTTTGGCATCTGCTTTCAGCTTTTTCTCATTTCTTCGGACATACACCCTTTGTGTTTCTCTTAGTAACTCTTGAAGTCTCCTGTCCTGCTATCTTGTAATTTTTCCAGCTTTTTCCTGATGTCAGCCTAAGATTTGGCCACAAACTGAGTCTTTAACAGAACCTGCCCTGCTGCAGTATCAGTATCTATACCTGAATACAATTGCAAGTCTTTCTTTAATCTTTCTAACCATTTAGCTGGGGACTCTCACTCAAAGTTTTTCTTATGTTATGTCCCTAGGCATTGCTCCCCGGATTCTTTGAATAATTATCCACGGAGATCACTCATATTCTGCCTATGCTCTGCGTTTTGATTATTCAGTTTGGATCCTAACCATTTCTGATCACCTCGCCCTTGGTTCTCTGTCCCAAATCTCATTCCTGCCTGTCTTTTCTCTGGTTCTCTTGTAAACAAAATCCCTAAGATAGACTGCATTTCCACCCAGGTATTAAAAACTGATCTAATGTCTCCTACGGGGTCTTCTATCAGTTTGCCCATCTCCTTCTTGAACAATCTCCAGTACTAACCAATAGGTGGCCCTTCTCCCGGATTTCATGGGACTCTCTAAGTGGATATAATTTATTCTCCTTTCTTCACTTTCATTTTCATTGATTCCTTCTCCTTGTCTCCCTCTGCCTCTGGTTCTGTGTGCCATTGGTTCCTCTTGAATAGGGGGTGCGTTTTTTACAGGGGATCTTCAGGGACATATGGTTATTTGTCCATATAGGGGGTAGATGGCAACGGGTCCCACGGTTCCTGCCTGTTCAACTTGCCCTTTGGTTAATAAAGGATTTGGGTAACCAACCTTCCTGCCTCTGAACAATAAAATTATCTTTTCAGATCTCACTCTTTCTTGATTAACAGGGTCCATATATATTCAAACTAATCAAATGATCTGAACTTAAATAAATTATTTTCGGATAATTTCTTTTTCCATTCAAACATGCAATACTTAATCATTTTCTGTCTACTTTTTCTCTTTTGGGATTCCCATTCATCCTAAAACCGTATCATCATCCCCAGCGGGCTGTCTTGAGGAATGCTCCCTTCCTGAGAACCCCCCTCACGGTTCCCAGATACTCTAAATTCCTGCGGATTCTTCACACAATCCGCAGCCCCTGGGTCAAGGGACTTACTTTTTCCCTGACCCATTTCTGGCAGCAACAAACTAAGAGATCTCCGGTACCAGGAAAAATCTTAATTCCCCACACTCACCTCGTGGTTCAACTTTCTCACTTACTACTCTGTTACCTTGCTTTTTCAATCTACTTGTCTTGCTCCTATTTTTCTTCTGCAATTTATTTGTTCCACTCCTACCTCTGCCTCTTTCTTAATATATCAGCCCCGTCCTCTTACTATCTAATCACATACTAAAATGCCTGCTACCAACCCCTCCAAGGAAATTGAACCTATTCAATCACTCTTCTCAGCCTCCCTACTCTCTCCTGCCCAAGGACTTTCTTACAGGTGCCTGGACCAGGGACCCTCTCCTCCCCCCTGGGTTAAACCTCCCGGGGTCCCCACTCGTTCACTTTTCTTTCACTTCCCTCCTTTCCCGGCCGGCCTTCTCGCGGAGGATGCGAAAACGCGGTACTGGGAGGTCCCTCTCGCATAGGGGGTCCGGGACTGCCCAGCCCCTGTCTCAGACACTCCACACACACTCACACACGCATACAGCCGCCCCCCAGACCCAAAACCCCGTGGTACTCACAGCCTCCTTTTCTCACGAGGGTCTTTGTGCACAAAGCAGTTTTATATGGGTTCTCTCCTTCCTGTAAGCTGGCACTGACGGGAGCTTCTTCTGCGCTTTCAATAACTAATTTGCTTATGCGTTATTGTAATAAAGATTCTCTCTTTTCCCAAGGGAGAGTGGTCTAGCTTTGGGACCACTTAAAAGTCTGGTGGGGAGCTCTTTCTCAGAAGCTATCCACCTCCCTGGAGTTAAGAGGGTCCCGGGTTTCGGCACAAAAAATTGTTATGTTTGCCCAATTATCCCCTCATCAAAAAACACCCCAAACAATATTTGAGATAATAGCAATTTTAATTAAATAATTTAGAAAATATATAAAGAAGGGATAATTTGGTTCTAACAATAATTGCATAAGCAAAAGGATAAGCAAAGGATAACTAATGGAGTGCAGGGCTTTTGGACCCGTGCCACCCTCCGTACAAAGTTGCCAAGTGAAGATTCCCCCCTTATATGCCATGTGTTAATACCATATTCTCCAGTTCCGGTTCGTCATCTACCTATCTCCGCCCTCATGAACACCTTTACTGCGCATGCACCATCACTCAGTTCGGTGGTCGTACAAGTCTTTTGGGGGTCGTCACTGATGAAAGGCCTCTAGTCTTCCTCAATGTCCTTTAATTCACCTTTGGGTTACACATGCGCACCAAGCCAATACATCGTAAGCCAAAAGCACATATCGCTGTATCTACATATCAAAGCAATAAATTCCTTATAATTAGCATTTTTCTGGGACCCAACCAGGTTTTTGTTCATTTTTAGCATCTGTATCTTCAGTTTCTTCCTCCTGTCCTTGTGAACATCTGCCGGGGGGGGTGGAGCCCCTCCTCTCCCTCTCTTCTTTTGGTATTACAACTTTTAACTATTTTTATTATTCTCAAATAGTAATTCTTATATGGTAGGCCCTGTCCTTGTGAACATCTGCTGGGGGGGGGGGTGGAGTCCCTCCTCTCCCTCTCTTCTTTTAACATTACAACTTTTAACCATTTTATCTATTCCCAAATATTAATTACGGTACCAATATTGATTACTCTTTCAATTTTATCAGCACGAATAGAACCTATTTATCCTTCATTATATATTTTCTAAATTATTTTCATTAAAATTGCCCCAAATCCTGATGGGACATTGACCAATTTGTTGACATCAGGAGATAATTGAGGGACACTCAGGGACAGTGGAGCTGGAGCAGGGTGATTCTGTCAGTTCCTCAGACCCCTGGGGGCAGGGACATTTCCCTGTGCCTGAAGCTGCAGGGCCAATCATAAATGACAGGGGTCGCCTCTAATTGGCTGCTGCAGATTTTGCATACGTAGGGCTGCTGCAGTTCCATTGGTTTCACAGGCTGTTATTGATCTCCAAGCATTTTGATATGGTACTTGGCCATTTGATTATTGATAAACCCTTGTAAAGAAAGCTTCTCGTTGATACAATATAATCTATCCGTTTGCTCTTGTGCCTCTGGTCAGAGTGTTTATAACCTATTTAACCCTCTAACAAAGAGATGGGGATTCCACAGAGGCATTAGTGAAATGTTAAAAAACAGACAAGGCAATGGTAAAATGCTTTTCCCAGCTGGCTCAAGTGTAAAACAATAACGTTGGATCACATCTGAGGACTGGCCTGCAGAACCCTTCATAACAGAGACAAATGTCCTGAGAAGAATTTATGAATTGATCAGGGGTGTGAACCAACAGGATGTATTATAAACCAAGAGAAGAAATCAAATATATTGACCTAATCTACCAGAATGTCCTTTGCAGACATTTTGTCAGAGGTTAAAACCAAACAAGAGTTCCTGGAACATCCAAATAAAAACAGGGATGTTTGAATAATGTGTAAACTCAGGAATGTGTTTGTAGTCCTGCCATGGAACCGGATCTGGAGAATGATGGGGGGCAGTTGGGCATAGGGAATTCTTTGTGACAAAAGGTAATTTGCTTTTTTGGACATTTACCCTTACTAAATTTTGCAATTTTCAAAGAGTGAACTTTGGTTTTTCACTGGCTCTGTGATTTGGGGCCGGGGGTTCAAATGGGATGGCTCCCCCACCTCCATCGCTGATCCCAGCCAGGACTGGATCAGCGGTGTCCCTGGGCTTCCTGAGCTCACCTGACCCTCAGTTGGGGCACCTGCAGTTCCAATAAAAGGAACCCACACCTCCTTCAGTCCCAGGGAGCCCCAGCAGAAGCACTAACCCCCTGGCAGCAGGAGAGGGAAAATGGATCTCCATGAGCACCAGGACTGGGACTGGGCCAGGGTTCCCAAGCCCACCCCTGAGCACCAGATTTGGGTTGCATTGTTGCTGTCCCCCACCCTCTCAGCAGAGGGGGTTCTGTCTTCTCCCTTTCAGGTGACACCCCAGAGCCATGGGGGAGCCCCCAAGAATAGCCCAGCAGGGACTCAGGGGGGCTGGAGGGATCCTGAGAAATGGATTTGGGGTGCCTATTCAGGGAAATTCCCAGAAAATCAGCTGAGCCTTCTTTCGTGTCCATGGTTCAGGCAAACTCTGAGATGAGCTGTGCTGGCTTGGGGAAGGCCATGGAGCAGAGATGACATTCTGGAGAGATTGAACTGGAAACAGTTTCAACAAGTCTGAAAAGATGGCCTTGCAAACAGACCAGATATTTGGAGGAGAAATTAGAACTGTGAAAGATGCATTGCTGAGAAGGACAGTTCCAGGTGGGAAGGAAAATAAGAGTGATTGGTTTAGAGGAAATAGCAGCCTTGTGTGGCAAAACTAGCTAGACTTGGCTAAAAAAACATTTTGGGTATTTTAACCAGGACTGGGTTGGCTTCTTGTGAAAAAAACAGAGTTCATTTCCAGTTAAAAGCCTTAAACAGTTTAATAAAGACAGATGGACAATAGGAAACAGAGAGAATAAAGCAATATTTACGGCCAGGTGCATATTGGCCCTCACCCAAAAGCACACTGTTATTCTGGTCAGGGATGCCCCTTAAATAGTTTTTCCATTACATCAGAGCCTGTTGCATACCCCAGATAGACCCTTATGCATATCCATCAACAGTTCCATATTCTCAGAACTGTGTTTTTTTATGGGGCTCCATAGTGTCTCTTGGTGCCTCTGCCTTTTTGGAGCATGTGTGTTTCATGGGCTGTGTTTTTGGTTCAGCTTCCAGCACTTGATCACTTCCATTCTGGGACCTTGGTGTCACACTTTCTCAGATGGCAGATGCTGATAGTTGGCACATCATAAGGCCCCAAAGTGTCTCATGGTCCCATGGTCACTGGATGTTGTCACAATCTTCAGTGGTTTGAAAAACAGTGACAGTTGGACTCCTAATGAGGGTCTAGATCAGCATGGATCTTTGGACCCTACTATGTCTGTGTCACAATGGTCTCCAGAAATAACAGTGTCACAATGGGGTTATTGAAACAGGCTGTACATATAGAATCCTGGAGCTTTTTTAATAGCCCTGCAAAAAGCCTCTTGGTTTATAATATATCAGAGGGTGGTCCTCCAACAAATGGTCCTCTTATTCCATAAACCTCACAGTGTCTTGACAATGTTTCTTATTTGCATGGTTCTATCATGGTGTCACAATGGGTCCATGTTTAAAACAAGTGAATAAAGTGTGGAAATGGTATAGATTCCATGGTTAAACAAAGTATAAAAGATGCTTCTAATTTATTCCATCATTCTATAAAGCATAAATTATTGTCTTTTGTCTGTAGCCTCTCAGACAGGCTTGGCGGTCTGATTTTGGGTCTCAGCACGACAGCTCACGGTCAGAGCTGGTCGGACCAATGAACTCACACAATCACCAACGTGGCGGACGGTTTCAAAGGCCTTTATTAGCTCACTTCATGGATTTTTATACTCTAGGGGTCTTCTCTACGTCAGGGGAGGACTTATAGGTGGGGAAACTACTGGGGTCAGTGGAAAAGTACTAGGACTGGTAGGAAGGTTGCTGGGACCGGGTGGGCTACATTCCTGGGTGATTCTTATCAGAAGGCTGGGCAAAGGGGGGGAAGGGGACACTTTCCTGTCCCGTGACAGTCCCGTGATCTTCGAACGCGACTGTCCCTGTTCTCCCACACTTCCCCCCCCTCTCTATCATAAAAAAAATGAGGTAGTTATATACATATAGGCATTAAAATGAGGTATAAGGTTGTGATTTGATAAGGGAAAAGGGTTTGGGAAACCTGGTGACTTTTTCTCCAGGCAAGCTCAGCCTGGCTGCATTCACAACATTTGTTGCTGGCCTATGAACAGGATGTTGGTCCGTTCCAAGCGGTTCTGAGCGACGTAACTATCTTGTTCAGCAGGCACGGTCCAAAGGTGACAGCTAGAAGCAGCGTTGCCAGTGGACCTATTAGGGTAGAAATTAGGGTGGTTAGCCATGGTGATTTATTGAACCAGGACTCGAACCAGCCCTGTTGGGCTTCCCTGTCTTTCTGTCTCTGAGCCAGTCTGTTCCGGAGTTCTGCCATGGGTCTCTGACAACTCCCGTGTAGTCTGCATAGAAGCAGCATTCCTCTTTCAAGGCGGCACACAGGCCTCCCTGCTGCATGAACAGGAGGTCTAACCCCCGCCTGTTCTGCAGGACCACCTCTGAGAGAGAGGAGACCGACTTCTCCAGATAGGAGATGGATTTTTCAATCCTTTGAAGGTCTTCATCGATGGTCGACTGTAGTTGGGACAGTCCTTGGTGCTGAGTTGCTAGGGCTGAGATACCCGTGGCCGTTCCAGCTGCTCCTAGGCCGAGCAGCATTGCGATAGTTATACTAGTTATTACTTCTCTTTTGTGGAGCCGGCTGGGTTCCTCGAAAAGGCGATACATCTCTTCATCTGAGTGGTACAGGACCCTAGGAACAATCAGAACCTGGACACAAAAGTCGTTAGAATCATCAAATTTGGCAAGGAACACACAGGGGCTCACTCCCGACCGCTGGCAAACCCACATCTCAGATGCGGATGGGACCACCCACTTATTTTTCTTCCTGTCAGGCTTGACAACTTCGGTGCAGACATTGCCCTCTCCGCTTAGCTAGGGTAGCATTTCCAAAGCATCTGCCCTGGCCTGTGACCTGGCTCAGGGTGATTCTTTTGCGGGGTGTCCCACCTGCACTGGTGAGGGGCATTGGCTGTGGAATAACTGAAAGAAGTGTTTCAGAGCGACTCCTTCATAGAAAGGAGGTTTGACATCATAACAAAGCCAGCAAGAATCAGTCAGGTTAGGGTTAGTTTCGTTCAGGGAAAGGAAGGTAGCTTCTAACATGCGAAGGATTGGGTCCGACTCTGATCCGGGCGGCCTATAGGAAAGGTTTTGCTTCGGTCGGTCGGGATGCCGGTGGCCTTTTGTGGGTAGGGTTTTGGGGTAGCTTGTGTCTCTCCCTTTCTGCGTGTCTTTAATAACTTTGTTTGGCCCGATTGCTCGGGATGCTGACGGTTGGAGCCTGACAATTTGCACATTCACCCACTCTTTTGATTCCTGAAGGACTACTGTCACGCTTTGCCTATGGCCCAGCTAGGGTGATTTGGCTGCAGAACTGTCATGTTATAGTGAGTGCACTTTTCGGATTTTGGGGATTTTGTGACGGTTTTGATAGAAACTTCCGTGGAGGAAGACTGGTGAGTTACAGCCAGTGGGTGCCCAGGCAAACTGTAAAAATTTGTCAGGCTCTTGTGGATCCCATCCAGGCCCTGACGGCCTGGCATCTGTAACAATGGTTTCACAGCCCCAGTGTCCACAATGTCCCCACCCTGGGTGATTGCAGTAACTTTTTCCTGGGTTTGAGGCTGGACACTAATAGGATAAGTACATGTGTGTGGCGTGTGGGGAATGGGGGTCTACCTTTGGTTGTCCTGGAAACAGGTCGGTGACGTGAAACACAAAGGATGGGGTGTTTGGCGTGATGGTTTCTCTGAGCACTTTGTCACTACTAAGATGACGCATGACCCACCTGAATGGCTGGTGGGGATAATGGTCTGGGCTGGCTTGCCCTCTGGCGACAAGGCCCAGCAGCAGAATCACACAAAGACACCGTTGATGCTCGGGTCTCACCCGTGCGGGTCTCTCAGGCGCTGTCTGGCGGTTCGGTGGTCTGTCACTTTCCTCTGGAACAGGGGCGTCACAGCGTTACGAGGGACGCCCCATGAGCATGTCCTGAAAACAGAAACTCACAGTTCTCATTAGTCTCATCCTGCTCATTGTGGAGGTCAGGCTTAATCGACCTGAGTGGACACCACCTGATTTTGCCGTCCTTTTTGACAGCTGCATACCCTCGCCCGTGAGCATCAGCCTCCAACCCTGTTCCCATTCGCCCATCTCATTTCTAATTGCAACCTGTGGCCTTCCACTAACGTTCGAGTGGCCCAGTGTTTTTGAACAGGACTATTTGTTTCCTCCCCCCTGGGGAACTGATTCAATGCTAGCAAGGCGGTTGCCAGCACACGTGCCTGGTCTCCCGGGGGAATGGAATTGGCAAAGCCCTCTGCCTTTGCCAACACCTCTAGCTTGGTTTTCAGGGTCTGATTTGCTCGCTCGACTATGGCCTGTCCTGTACTGTTATACGGGATACCCTGCACCAAAGTGATACCCCATTTCGAGGCAAATTCTTGCACTGGTTTGGAGGTGAAATTGGGACCGTTGTCGGTTTTGATCTGCTTTGGGGATACCAAGCCATGCCATGGCTGTCAGCCAGTGGTGGTGTGTGGCCTTAGAGTTAGTTTTGTGGTGCTGTGTGGCTATGATCATCCCGCTGCAAGTGTCTACTGTCACTGCAAGCCATGCTCGGGGCTTCAGCAGCTGACACAGAGTGAAGTCTGACTGCCAGATCTCAGAAGGCCTGAGACCTCTCGGGTTGACCCCACTGGTCCACAGGGGTGACTTCTGGCAGTGAGGGGCAGGTGGCCACTACATGTTTCGCATCCGTTGCCGAGATCCCACATCTCTTTGCCAGTGCTTTTGCTCCGATGTGGAGCGATTCATGCAGTTGGCGGGCTTCCTGCAACGTCCACACGCCTTTCGCTGCGGCGTCCGCTTTGTCGTTGCCGATCTGGAAGTAGCCTTTGACTGGATTATGACTGTTGACGTGGATGACGGACACGGTGCCCTGTCGTGAGGAGAGCGCTTCCTCCAGCATCAGGGCTGCTGCGGATGTTGACACACCTGGTCCTGCCATGGCTAGGCAGAGCTTTGCCACGAATATAGAGTCCGTTACGATGTTGAGGTGCTCATCTTGGAAGAGTCCGCACGCCAGGACCACTGCTGTCGCCTCCAGCTGTTGCACTGACAGTGTGGGGTCGCATGCTTTGACGCAATGCCATTGTTCTCCTGCCTGCCACACTGCTGCTGCGGTGGAAGTCGTGGAGGAAGCGTCCGTGAAGACCGTTGGTCCTGGTTGCGGTCGGTCCATGACCTTTGGTGGCATGTCCATGTCGACAACGGTCAGCAGCTGGGTCCAGGGTGGTTTGGCAGAGTAGGAGATTTCTCCTCAAAGCCAGCAAGGCAAGGGCCAGGTGCTCCGATATTGTGGTTGACTCTGTGGTTGGCTGCTTGCGGAAGGGAAGGTGGATTTTTGTTGGCTCGGTTCCTAGGTGTTTCAGGGCGAGTTTCCTGCCTTTTTATGATGAGGTTGGCAATGCATTCGATTCCTGGGAGAATGCACGCGAGCAGGTCCTCCAAAGGATCACCCACAGGATCGGTCGGGACTTTTCGGAAGGTCCTTGTGCCAATGCCCCCTCCTCCCTTTGGCGTGAAGTGGACGTACAAGTCCAGCGGGATGGCTGGATTCCACCTGGCCAGAGTGCCTGTGGACATCTGGTGTTCGATGAAGTCGGAATTCGCTGCTTCTGGTGTCAGTTCCTTGGGTTCCCAGGAGTGCTTTCCTTTCAGAAGGTGATATAAAGGGTCCATGACCTCGGGAGGAACTAGGATGATGTTGCAAAGCCACTGCAGTGATCCCACCAGGCGTTGCACATCGTGGAGCGTCCTGATGTCCCGGCAGACCTTTACCTTGGGGGGTGTCACGTAGGAACCTGTGATCCCCACTCCAAGAAAGGTCACGCAGGGTCCCTTCTTGATCTTTGCGCTCGCGATCTCGAAGCCGTTGGCCTGGAGGGTCTCTGCGATCACGGACACCAGATGATCCACCTGGCTTGTTGATGGTGCAGCGACCAGGATGTCATCCATGTATTGGATGATGGTGGCAGCAGGGTAGGAGCGTCGGACTGGCATCAGTGCTTTGTCCACAGTGATTTGGCATATGCTGGGGCTGTCCACAAGTCCCTGCGGGAGTACCCTCCACTGGAAATGGAGGTTGGGCCCGCTCACCGTTTGGGAACACCACCGAAAAGCAAATCGTTCTCTGTCCTCAGGGTGCAAGGGTATGGAAAAGAAACAGTCCTTGATGTCCAGCACTGCGCATGGTTGCCCTTCAGGGATGGCTGAGTTCATGGGCAGCAGTGTCTGAACTGGGCCCATGGGCCAATTGTCTTGTTCACTTCCCTTAGGTCGTGAATGAGACGGTAACCTTCTCCGGACCTTTTGGGAATTACAAACACAGGGGTGTTCCACAAACTGGTGGAGGGTTCAATGTGGCCCTTTTGCATTCGCGGTCAACCAGCTCCAGTAGAGCTGTCATTCGAGGCTCAGGGATGGGCCACTGCAGGATCCCACAGGTTCTGATGATTTCCAGGTCAATTTGATCGGCAGTGTGGGGTGAACCGCAGTGGCCCTCATGATAAATTTGTAATCCTGACTCCTAGCATGGCGAGGACATCCCTCCCTATCAGGGGTGGGGAGTTTTGCAAGATATAGGGATAGATTGCTACTGTCTGTTCTGGTCCCTCTTTCGTGTGGAGTGTTATAGCCACCAGCTGGGTGCTTCTCCACGCCCGGGACTGCCCTCCCACCCCGTTCACTGGGGGGACTTCTTTGAATTGCCAATGCCCGGGCCAGTGTGCTTGTGGAAGGATGGTGCAGTCTGAGCCCGTGTCCGCCCAGAACTGCAGCCCTATGACATGGGGATCCTGACTGCTGTAGAGGCGGCATGTCCCCCACACCATCAGGGGTTCCTTCCTATTTTCATGGCCAGAGCCACCCAGGGATCCCGTTCTGGGGCGTCCCCTGTTGCCCCTGATGTCCCGGCACAGTTTGCGGCGGTGGTGGGTACGAGGGTGCTGTGGGCGGGGCCGTGCCGCCCTGCCATTGGGCTGCTGGCGGGGGCGTGGAACCAGCTGTCCCCCTGTGGGAGTATGGGATATGTAGTCCCCATGCCCCACTGCGGGTTGGCATAGGTGGGCCATCTTACATTCACAGTGGGGGGAGGCTGAACATGACCCGCCTGCCCCCCCCTCTCCAGTTTCCCAGTGCCGGGACCTGCATTCCCGGCCAGATGCCCTTTTCCCACAGCTCCAACAGATCCCTCTCGGGCGTGTTTGGAGCGGGGGGTGCTCCTGGGGGGCCGTGCCGGCTGGGGGCAGCCCGCTGCAACATGCCCCGCCTGCCCACATTTAAAACACGCCATAGCACTGGTTAGGGTGTGCACGGCTGCTTGGATGGGGGTTAGCTGTTCCTCTCTGATCACGTGTTTGATCATATCAGCCACGCTTGCCCCTGCGGCAAGGAGCGCAGAATGTCTTTGGTGACGGAGTTACACTGCTGACGTAAACAATCTGAGACGACTGCCCCTTTGCCGCTGTCGGCAAGGTTGAAGAGTCGACCGCTATTTGCAGACGGTCAACAAATTGTGTGAAAACCCTCACTCTCCCCTTGTTTAATGGTGGTCCATGGCGCCGGTTTAGCCATTACTCGGGAAGCTGAGCGAATCGCCTCTCTGGCAGCCCGGGTTGTCGCTCGCACCTCCTCAGCCCGCAACTGTGTTGCCTGTTGCTGAGGCGTTATCACTTCGTCATGTTTTCCTATCAATCTCGATAGGCTCGACCCGTGCAGCTGTTGCCCCTCCCCCGAGGCGAGCGCGAGAGCTGTTGAGCAATTGTCGCGCCATTCTTGCTTAAACACGATTAGTCTCGCCCCGTCAAAAAAGCATACGACTTATTTGCGTGATATCAAAGGCAGCAGATCATCATTACCAAAAGACCATCTATGAGGGTGGAAACCACGGCCCGAATTGATCCCTTTCTCTGAGATAGCCTTAGCAATCGTTTGCACCTCTTTGGGATTGATAGGCGTGTAACTCCTCTGTTGGTTTCCCTGAGCTCCAGTGACTCTCACAGGAAGGCATGGATTGCCGCCGCTGTGGGGAACTCGGCGCATGCGATCTTTATCTTTCCCCAATCTGTGAGCTTATGCTGTGTCTGCTTCCCGACTCTGTCTAGAGATTTGTTCGGTTTTGCTCGAAACCGCTGTATTTCTACGGTCTCAGTTTTCGAGAGCCAGTCGGCTCAGCTGTCTCCCAGGGCTCTCAGGGAGCTGTCACTTGTTTCGAAACCGGAACTCGAATGCCACCACACTTCCGGCCCTCCGCCCCGTTTTGTTCGGCTTCGACCCGCCCCACCCCTCAGGGCGGTGCCGCTCCGCCCCTGGGCTTGTCCTGCCACCCGCGGGGCGGGTTTCTCCTTGTAAGGCGGTGGCATGGGCGCGTGATCCGATCCGCCGCCCCCACCGCCTCACCACGCGCATGCCCGGCCATTCGCGTTCGGGTTCTCCCGCCCACGCCCGATCGCCCGCCCCCTCGGCTTCTCCCAATGCCATTTTGATGTAATATGGCGGTGATGGCGCACCGCTCTGGTGTGCTGGGCCCCGCCCTCTCGGCGTCTCGGGCGCTCCGGGCCGCGTCGACTAACTCGCCCAAATGGATCGCGCGCGGTGTTCCGCGTCTTGCTCTGGATCGGTACCTGGGGGGCGAGGAGGAGGGGGTGCAACCCGTGGGCTCCTCCAGCGGCTGCCGCGATCTCCGCGGTCTCTGCGGGGTGTGGGGCATGCGGGACCTCCGGGTGGGTCGGGGTCCCCGGGAGGCTCGGGGGGTATCGGTTTTGGGTCTGGGGACGGGATTTTGGGTCCGGGGAGCGGATGGGGGCGCGGCCGATTCCTGCATGCACCGTTTCCGCCGGGGCGTTTTCAGCGGTGCACTGTGCACCCGGGTTCCCCTCTCCCAGCGCCGGGACAGCAAATAAACGATTTCTTGCTGTTTCCCAAGTTTCTCTTTCTTCCATTGTTTTTACATGAGAGTTTTCCACTCTCCCCATGACTTTTTTAGGCTTTTGGCGTTCCCTGTGGACTTAGTGTCCTCTGCTAACGCCATGGTGCACCTTTCCCAGATATCTGGGTTTAATATATCTACTGGACGAGTAATAACTCTCAACTCTAGGAGTCTCATAATAGCAAGAGATTAAAATACCTGAGTTCGCATTTTATCCCATAAAATTCCTTCAGAAAACTCACAACCTTAGCGATGGTCTCCATTGTCCAACGCTGGTGTCCAGGGGCGTCCCAGTGCTCCCGGTCAGTACCGCTGCCGGGTCGCTGGCTCCTGATCCTGACCAGGCAATCCGAACCCCTGGGGTTCTCCCGGGTTCAGCACCACTTGTAGCCTTTCAGCAGGCTTGGCGGTCTGGTTTTGGGTCTCAGCACGACAGCTCACGGTCAGAGCTGGTCGGACCAATGAACTCACACAATCACCAACGTGGCGGACGGTTTCAAAGGCCTTTATTAGCTCACTTCATGGATTTTTATACTCTAGGGGGTCTTCTCTACGTCAGGGGGGAGGACTTATAGGTGGGGAAACTACTGGGGTCAGTGGAAAGTACTAGGACTGGTAGGAAGGTTGCTAGGACCGGGGACACTTTCCTGTCCCGTGACAGTCCCCGTGATCTTCCGACTGTCCCTGTTCTCCCCACAGCTAGTTTTTCAACATGGGTTCCCAATTTTTGGATCAGTAGATGGGCTATTTTTCCTCATGGTTACCTATTTTCAACAACATGATATATTAAATTTTCCACAAACACTCCTTCTTTTGTAATAGATAGTCTAAAGCCAATCCATTCTGATACATTATGGGTTTTGTTTGGCTTTGTTGACTTGATATTAATTCCAATGCCTATCTGGTTATGTTTGTTATTATCTCTGCAACTGTGTGGAGTCCTACAATATGATTCAGGATATTAATTTTGGTTGATACAGGGTTAGACTGCTGTGCTGGTTTTGCTTTCTTGTTTACTAATTGTTCTTTTACCAAATCATTGACTCACCCTAAGGGCAAATGTGGAAACAAATCCATCTTTTCCTTTGGACACTCACTTCCCAGTCTATTAACACTTTTTCCTAAGTTTCTCGCCAATACAGTATTTTTCCCCATTTTGCCTACAGGTACTTAATTTGATGGGTCACAGCAGTGACTGCTGGCACAAATTGTGTGTAATAAAAGAGGAACTTTTGATTTCTTCCATGTAATACTTGATAGAATTTGTGACACAATTTTGCTGGTATCCCTAAAGGAAAAGACAGAAATGAGTGACAGAAAAAGGAATAACAGAGGTCTGGCATGGTTTATACCCCCACCTGCCATGCCGTCTTTGCTGTATTTCCCTAGACCTTAGGAATGCTGTGAGATTCTGATATCCAAGAATACCAGGAGAGACATAGGGGCTTTCAAGAAAACAGAACTTCAAATACTAAAGATCATCACCCGGGGAGGGTGTAGGAAATGGCTTTGTGTTTCAGGTATCTCCTCTAACTCTTCACTGTCCTTTCCACTTAGACAGGTCTAGGTCAGCTCAGCAAATGTGCAACCTTGGCTCGTAGGCAATTCCTCCCCATGGGTGCTTGAACCTGTGACAGCTCTGCTTCTACTCTTGCTGGGCATCTCAGCGCCCTCCTGGGCAGCCTCATCATCCATTACGGCCACCACCTGCACACGCCCATGTTCTTCTTCTTGCTCAACCTGGCCCTGTGACCCCACAAACCATCTGCACCATCGTCCCAAAGCCAGCCTGAATTCCCTCTGGGACACAGGAACATCCTACACAGGATGTACAGCTGGGGCTTTTTCTTTCTCTTCTTCATCACAGCAGAGTTTTATCTCCTGACCATGATGTACTCGGCCTCACGTGTCCATC
>JALJVW010000125.1:55123-111460 GCA_024865655.1 Emberiza elegans | reverse complement strand
TCCCCATCGGAGGTCCTGGCTGAGCCCATGATGGTCTTCCACATGGCCATGGCAGCTCTGTGGGGTCAGAGCTCTGTCTCAGGGGGTCTCAGACACAGCACCAGGGCCTGGGCAGCAGTGAGCTGGCTGCCAGCTCTGCCTCTGCCCACTGGCCCTGGCCAGCAGCAGGCAGGCAGCCCAGCCCTGTGGGGACAGAGCCCTGAGGGGCAGGGAGGGAGCATGGCAGCAGGCTTGGGGGCTGACGTGCCAGGGCTGGGAAAGGGAGCAGCCAGAGGGCCCTGGAAGTCTCTGTTGGTCAGACACCTGGGCCAGGCTGCTCAGGGTGATGGGCTGGGAGGCCTGAGCCCTCTGGGCAGGTGGGCCCCATACCTGTCACAGGACGGGCCACACGCAGCAGCGTCAGGACTGCGTCATCTGGCTGTGCTTCTGTGAGATGCAGCAGGGCCTCGTCCAGCCTGTGCTCAGCACAGTCATTGGCCATGAGCCACTGGTGGATGAACCTGACCATGGCAGGCACCTGGAGAAGGCACGGGAGACTTGGAAAGCTGCCAGAGGGAGCAATGTTCCCAGCTTCCCCAGAGAAGTGCTTCCTTCCCCCACCACACTGCCATGTGGCCTCAAAGGCTTACAGCAACCAGCATGCCTGGCCTGGGAGGCCAAGCATTTCCTGGGAGGATCAAACCCTGCCCACAGGCTGCTTACTTGGTTTGGATAGTAAAAATCTTCCTCCACGAGCATAGACAGGAGGGCAGCACTGGTCTTGGTTTGGAAGATGGACGATGATGATCTGATCCCAGTGCCCATGGAGATGGTCTCTTCCTCCTGAATTTTCCTTATGAATTTGCAGATGAACTGCAGGAGAGGGGCAGGAAGCCGGGGATGTTGCATGGAGTGCTGCACACACGGTGCTGGGCTGAGCAGGGACAGCAGGCCCAGCCCAGGTGGGGGTGGCTGCAGGTACCTGCGCTGTGCTGCGGAAGCGGCCACGGCTGGATTGCTGCTCTTGTGTGCGCTCCAGGGCTGCATCTGGCAAAGAGCGAGCGCAGCCAGAGCTGAGGGGCTGCAGGAGAGGCCGGAGAACACAGCCCAGCCCTGCGCTGCCCAGGCAGGAGAGCCCCGGGATGCCCCAGGGGATGGAGCACGGCCACTGCAGGGTGTCTGCCCTCTGCCCCTCTTCCATCCTGTCCATGGGCATGGCCCCAGGGATGGCATGGGGTGGGATGGCATGGCATGGCATGGCATGGCATGGGGCAAGGCACGGCATGGCATGGGCATGGCATGGCATGGCATGGGCCAAGCTGGCTGCAGGCACCAGTCCTGAGGCCCAGAGCTCTGCCACTCACCCTCCTGCAGTGGCTGGAACAGCAGCACCTCTTTGATCTCCTGTGCTGGGGCAGCTCCAGGGCCTTCTTCCTCCTCCTCCACCCAGGCCATCTTGGGCACTCTCAGGGTTCTCTGCTCCATGTCTCTTACTGGATTTGTGGCTATTTGCAGGAGAGATGCCTTGGAAAAGCTCCAAGTCACCAAGTCCTGCAGTTGTGCCTGGAAGGCACTTTCAAGACCGAAGCCTCAGGAAGGCTGCAGGACAGCAAGTCCTGCACTCGGTCTCACGGGCCCTGCCACAAGGACAGGAGACTCCTGTCAAGGATTGTGGTCTGGCCTCGAGGGCACTGGCAGCAGGGATGGGAGATGCCTCTGGGGCACCAAGTCCCACGCTCTGCCCTCAAGGGCACCTGCAGAAGAGAAGCCTCAGGAAGGCCACAGGTCACCAAGTCCTGTGGTCTGGCCTCGAGATCAGCTGCAGGAATAACGCCTCAGAAAGGCTCCGGGTCAGACAGGAACGAGTGCACTGCTGTGGGGGGCTCCTCACGGCACCGCTCTGTCCCGTCCTGTCCCGTCGTCGTGTGCACCGAGCACTGTGGCATGGTCTTGTCACCGCCAGCTCCTTTGTCACCACGTGTCACAAAGGGCCCTTGGACACCCGTTCTATGCCACAGTGACCATGCTGCACCATGTCACAAAGGGCCCCTGCACACTGCCCCCTGCCCTGGGGCCACCCCCAGCCCAGCCAAAGTGGCCCAGGTTGGAAGAAATCCCTCACCCCAAGTGTCTAAGGCCAGCCCAACAGGGTCTTTAGGAACGGCTCAGACCATCAGCAAATGCTGCCCTGCTCTGTGGGCTCAGGGCAGCAGAAGGAGCCCCAGGGCTGCCAACGCAGCACAGGGCCTTCCAGGGAAGCTGGCACATGGCCTCCTTGGGACACGCCCCGGCTGGTGGCCATCCTAAACCCACAGGTGTGACATGAACAGGGAATGTGTGGGCCAGGGCACGAATGCTGCTCTGACCCCTGGGGTCCAGGCAGAGCTGACATCAGCAGCTGTGGCAGAGTCCCCTCCCAAGCAGACCTGGCACCCCCCAGAGCCCTGGCAGTGCTGGTGCCCATCTCCTGCCCCAGAGACCTGTGCCCTGGGGGCTTCTGTGCCAGCAGGGGAGCCAAAGCCCACATGCACTGGGGCTGTGCTCCTTCCTGCAGGGGCTGTTGGCAGCACACCTGGAGAAACTGCTGGCAACACTTGGTCTCTGTCAGAAGCTCTCACTCCGTGCTCAAATTTTTTTCTCATTGCAGTAATTTCCTTCAGCACAAAAAAACACCTTAGTGGCGAAGGCACAGAAGAATCTGGCATTTAAGACTCCTCAATTCAGAAAAGCTTTACTTCCCATTGCTCAACTCAAGTAGTTCCAAAAGTTGCAAACTTCCCAAATTCATTGGGATGGCCTGAGAAGGTGAAGAGTTGGAATTTTGCTTCCCTTCTCAAAGCAGCAATTCATTTGCCTTAACATCATCCACTGAGAGTCACTTTACTGAACATAACACTACACAGAGGCAAAAAAAAAAGCCATTCTTTGGTTTGCAAACAGTTTTCTATGAAGGGGTGATAATATCCTAATTATCTTAAGGAATAAAAGCTCTCAAGAAATGAAGGTCCACTCAGTGTTACAAAAGTAGCCCAAACAAATGAGTAGATGGCAAAAGGGCTAATCCTCGCCCTGGTACAGATATCCTAAGTGGCCAGTAAAGTACAGCTCTCCCCTCTTGTTCCCTGCAGGAGAATCAGGACCATGAACAGGGTCACAGATATTCTTTCTGCCCTCCATAACCAAAGCTGTGCCAAACCACAGATGCTGCCTATCGAATCATCTCAGCAGTGTAAAGATGGATGGTATTTTGATACAATTCCTACATCAACCCACTGAATTTCATACGTGGTGGAGAAACATTTTAGTGGGGTGCAGACTCCTGCCCTCCCGCCAAGTCAATGAAAGGGCTTTTGGCAGACAATGCATTTGTCTGCCAATTTCTTTGAATGAGGGAGAGCCCTCAGGACTGCTGTATCCTGAGGGAACACCCTTGGCCTTGACCTGTAGGCACCTGCACAAGCTTAAAATCAGGTGCCTCAGCTTCCAGGACCTCTCTTGGCCAGCATCCTGATGTGGATGCAGGGCTGCTGCGAGGCACTGCTGGGACCCAGCAGGACAGGACCGGCTGTCTCGTGTCCATGGAGCAGCCCTGACACAGCCAGGGCCATCCCAAAACCAGACAAACGCTCACGTGTCAGCAGAGGGGAGCAAGGAGCACTGGGCTCCTCTCAGGGTATCTCAGCTGGGCTCGCTCCACAACACAGCCCCATTTTTTAAGGCCTGCTGATGCCCAGCTGCCAGAAATGCCCACCTTGTTCTCTCCAAGATACACAGGGAGAGCCAATGAGCAGGATGCCTTGGGAGGCAAACCTTCCAAGCCTTTTCTAAGGCCAGGGACACACCAAGATCAGCCAAGGCTCTCCAGGCTGCCTGGCCCACACATCCCAGCTCTGTGCTGGCCCTGGGCCACAGCAGCTCCCACCAAGCAGGAGGCAAATGCATTTTGCCAAGAGTTGAAACACAGCAGACAGGAAAGATGTGAAAAGTGTGTGTGTAAAGGCCTTTTAATTCACAGCTCTCACAGAGAGCTTTGGGGCTCATGGCTGGACAGAGATGCTCCTGCTCACACCTGTCCAAAGGGGGTATCACACCCTGCTGCAGGTGCTTGGGTCGGTTTCCACAGGTCCAGGCAGATGCCAAACCTGCTCTTCACTGCCTTCTCCCTGCCCCTCTGCCAAGTGCAACGGGCCTGAGGGACTGAAAGGAGCACAGAGAGCCCAAGGGGGACACTTGCACCTGCCTCACAGGGAGCTCCCTGGGAAGCATTTTCCTTGAGAAGCAAGCCCCTTTCCTCCAAAGGTGTTCCCCCAAATGCACAGCTTTCCTGGGGAACACCAACACACCCTTAAGAAATGCTGGCAAGGCTGAATGACTCCAGGTCCTTTCAGGACAGGCACTCCAGCTCTAGCTCGTAATCCCCCAAGTGAGTTTCCAGGTGCAGGTTCAGAGGTGCAGCCCCAGGCCCTCTACAAACACAAGCTGCCCGCTGCCTCTTCACCTGCCTCAACTCCTGCCTGCACTCACAGCACCAAAACCAGGCTGTTCCTGGCCAGGGACCAGAGCCCTGTTCCTGCAGGAGGCTCTTGCCAGCACCTTCCAGGTCTCTCTGCTGTGCACACAGATCTTTTCATGCCCGCTCCCAACAGGCTTTGGAACACAGAGCACAACCTGGCTGGCTCTGCCACCAGCACAGCCCAAACACAGGCGGAGGAAGAAGCAGCAGGTGTTGATTTGTGGCCATGGCCAAGAGAAACTGGAAGGGTGCCCTCCCTCTGGTCTCCCTTGGTTGGCTTTCTGACTGGGTCTGAGCCTGGGGCTGTCATTCCTCACTTGTGGGGACCAGAACGACACCCAGGATCCCCGCATTGCCTGACAGCGCTCCGGGCACTGGCATGGCCGCGTGTCCGAGTCTCGGGCACCGTGCTGCTGCTTCATTTGCTCTTAGGCACACCCAGAGCTCCCTGCTAAGCCCGGATGGTCTCTGGTTCTGCCCTCTTCCTCATCCTGTGCAGGGATGGAGCACTGCTGTGCTTTCAGGAAGCTATTCTTGAAAACTTCCAGCATTCCAAGCCTTTGCCCTCCGTGATGCTTGCCATGGAATCCCTCACAGCTGGGTTCAGAGCTAACTCGGGCTGGCTCTTCCAAAATCCAGGGGCTTCAAGGTGCTCAGCAAGATCTGGAACTGCACAGTGCTGTAGAACTGCACCTTCAGCACAGCGACCTTTCCAGCCTGACCTGCCCTCGTTCCTCTGGCTCTGTGCACAAAACACAGCGTGGGAGAGAACGGGAGCAGGGGCCTGTGTGTCCCAGGGCCTCGGATTTGCTTCAGCTCCACAGGGATGCAGGCAAAGTGAAGAATGAAAACCATTTATTAATAAAAGGCGAAGCAAAGGGATGAGCTGGGAGGAAAAAAAGGGAATGGGCAGGGTCTGAGGGCTGGAGGGAGGGAGCTGTCAACAGGGAGGGAGGAGGGAGGGAAAAAAAGGTGACGGACAGTCTGAGGGCTGGTGGGGCAGAGCTATCAAAAGGGAGGGAGAGTGGAGGGAAAAAATGGGGATGGGAAGTCTGAGGGCTGAAGGGAGGGAGCTGTCAACAGGCAGGGAGAGGGCTAAAGCCACAAGAACTATGCCCAGCATCAGCTGCCATTAGCTGTGCCAGGACTTCCAGCAGCACTGGGAGGTGATGTCCTCTTGAGTGTCTCCTGGTGCTCTTCTTGGGACACTGGTTCACTGGATCCAGAAGATGTCCCTAATTCTTGAGCTCTTTGGGGAAACTCGGCTTGATTTTCCAGGGCACAGCAGGATGGGCTGGCATGTTGCCTCCAGGCTTGAAAGGCTTGAAAAAACAGAGCCATGGCAACAGCCCGGATCTGAGGGAATCCTACAAGACCTTCTGAACAGGGCCATCCCACCCAGAAGGGAATAGGAGACATTGGAATCAGCTGGGAGGTACTTGCCATGATTCCCCACGTGGCCCTGAAATTTCTCTGTGCTCTGCCCATGCTGCCACTAGTTTGCACAGGGAGCAGAGCCCTCCGCAGCCGGGGCAGGGCTTGCAGCTCCCCCGGCACCCCGCTGTCAGCCCGCTGCCCTCACTCACCAGTGCAGATCAGCTGCAGCTCTTGCTGCTGCCCCCTCAGGTGCCGCCCGGCCATGCCTGTGAACACAGAGCCTGTCACGGCCCCAGCGGCACAGCTCCCTGCCAGCGGCGCTGCCGGCGCTGTGGCCACACGGGCTGCTGGCCCGGCAGGGCTCAGCCCGGCCCTTGCCGCACGCTGCTGCCCCAGGGCACGGCTGCCAGAGGGCGGCAGCAGCAATGCCCAGGCCAGGCGGGGCTCCACGGCGCCGGGCCCGGCTGGCGCTGCCGGGGCAGCAGGCGGGGCTGGGGCCGAGCTGCGGCGGGCCGGGGAGGGAGCCCGGGCTCGTGGCTCACCCATGAACCTGACGGCCGCCTCTCGCAGGGGCTCCTGTGGGCTCCGCAGGTAGCGCAGGGCCCAGCGCAGGTGCTCGGCCGCTCGGCTCCTGTCCTCTGCCAGCTGCAGAGAGCGGCAGGAGGGAAGGGTTGGCGCGGGCTCAGCCCCTGGGCCGGGCGCTGCCTGCGCCCAGCCCCGGCCTCCCCTGGCCGCACAGCCCTGAGGCGCGGCCAGCAGCCGCTGGCCAAGGGCTCCCGAGGGCAGGGGGCAGAGGGCCGGCTGCTGCCCGGGGAGCCGCGGTGCCGGCCCGCAGCCCCGCCGGGCCGGGGCTCCATGGGCACCCGGCTCGGGCCCACAGGAGCCTGGAGAAGAGCCCGCGCGGCCTCTGGGAAGGGAGCGGCGTGTGAGGTGCAGGCTGGCGCCACTGGATGAAGCACTGGACCTGGACTGACTCCAGAATTGAGACCTGACAGAACATGGCTTCACAGTTACATTCACACAACAACAGATCTCCAGAGCTTCGGGCAATGACACAGCAGGTTTTTGTTTCCACGTGGCAGGGTGGCAGAAATGCTGCAGCCTTCTTCAAAGCATCTTGTTCCAAAGCCGCTTGGAGCAAGGCCACAAGAACAGCCATTTCAAGTCCATGCACACACACACACACAGAGCACAGATAGCTCAGCAGAAGAAAGACAGGAAGGGTCTTTGTATGATGTATTCCAGGAAAGGTTTATTGCATCCACCATGCTGAAGGGATCAGGGACAAAGACCTGGACAAATGCTCTGCACCAGGTTAAGTAGGGGTCAGTGGGCAAATGGGGGCAGCACAAAGGGCAGTGCAAAGGGGATTGGCTTTCAGGGAAGACAGGGCCGGCCACCAGGTGTACCCCAACCAATGAGGAAACACAGAAAGCAGAAACTGTGAGAATTTGGGACATGTGGGGGAAGGAACAGGGGTGGATGATAGTGTTGCAAGGCTCCATGACAGAAGTCCAGAAGTCTTCTCTCTCAGCCTAGGTGGAGACTCTATTGTATATTCTTCCAAGGCAAGGCCCTTGGGATTTCCCTGAAGGGTTCAAAGGATTCCATAGGTTTTATATAGGAAGGGAGTGAACAAAAAGCACAATTTTCAAATCCAAGGCAGACAAATGATATAGGAAAAATAATTTCCAGAAAGCAACCTTATCTCAAGAATTTATGATGCAAGCTAACTGCCATGTGAATCAGGGAAAGCCTGGCTCCTTTACTTTTCAGCAGGAAGTATTTCCCCATGTAAACAGATACCAGTGCTATTGTTAGTGCTAGATCCCCAGGATGGTGTCATGCACAGCATACAGTACAGCTGGGTCAGGAGATGCAGGGAGAGAAGAGCAGCAACCTCTCTGAACATATCATAAGGATATAAAGCTAGCAGAGAGTATCCAAAGAGGGGCATGAAGATGATGAGGGGACAGGAGGGGAAGCTGTATGAGGAACAGCTGAGGTCAATTGGCTTGTTCAGCTTGGAGAGGAGGAGCAGGAGGAGGGAGAGGGAGGAGGTCTCAGCATGGCCTGCATCTTCCCCCCGAGGGACAGCTCCAATCTCTGCTCTCTGTGACAGGGACAGCACCTGAGGGAATGGCTGGAGCTGTCAGGGCAGGGTCAGGTGGGAGATCAGGGAAAGGTTCTTCCCCCAGAGGGTGCTGGGCACTGCCCAGGCTCCCCAGGGAATGGGCACAGCCCCAGGCTGCCAGAGCCCAAGGAACATTTGAACAATGCTCCCAGGGATGCACAGGGTGGGGTTGTTGGGCTGTCTGTGCAGGGCCAGGGGTTGGGCTCCGTGATCCTTGCAGGTCCTTTCCTCTGGTGAGTCTGTGATTCCATGATTCCTAGACACTGGGAAGGAGGATCGATGCAATGCTTTGCCATGTAAATAAATGCTCTTTGTAGTGCCTTCAGTTGGCTGTGCTCTCAGTTGTACCAAACAAATGTGACAGAATTCAGCTGCGATTTTAGACAGAAAGCACAAAGCGCCACCTCACCATATCGAGCATTGCTCTGTTTAAAGGTTCCAACAATCTCTTCTCCATTTCCAGATGCAAACATCAGCAAACACACGTTGGAAAAGTCAAATGAGTTCCAACATTCCCAGGATACAAATTTTCACTAATGAAACCAAGCAAGGTTTGCCCACAAAGCCTTTGGAATCACTTCCTGGATGAATTAATGTCTCTCCCATGCAGGGCTGTAATAGCTGAACTTCTGCAGTGCTGAAAGGCTTCGGGTAGAGTGGGAACAAGTCCACAATGTTCCTGTACAGTCTGAAATAGGGATGCAGGGTTGGACCAAAGGCTTTCCTCAGGGGGGATGATGCCAAAATCCATTGCATTCTGGCATGCCAGCATTCCAGACCCCAGCAGGTCTGACAGGCAGCCCGTGCAAGGAACAAGCAAGATCCAGCTACTACAGGATGGAAGGGAAGGGAGATGGATTCATTCAGACAAGCAATTAGTGCTTGAAGGAAACCCATGCACAGGCCCCTTTGAGTGAAATGGAAAAGCAAAGGGATTTTGGCAACAGTAGCAGAACTCTTGGAAATAGGAGTGCTTTGCAACAGCAGCTTACAAGGACTAATTGCTGCCACTGGACATTAGGGCAGATGAGAAGAGTTTGGGTAATGCAGGAATCATGTCAGGAGATAAGCAGTCGTCTCCTGTTTCCCCACCACCTTGCAACAAGCAGAAAGGGCTGTTTGATCAACAAAAATAAAAATAGCAAGAAAATCCTGCTGACTCCTGCTGAGACATTGATAGTCTGGTGCCTCTGTTGCCATCTGCTTGGGGGTTACTGCCAGCTCTGAGCAATTATTCTTCATGAATTGGTACCTGTGTGAGCAACAGAAAGAATTGGAGAGTAGAGCTCCCAGCCCACCTCAAGGCTTTGCTTTCATCCTCTCCACATCAGCTCAGGTGACTTGGATGCCTTGTCCAGGGATGGATGTCCCTGCCCATGGCGGAGGGTGGAACTGGATGAGCTTTATGGTCCCTTCCAACCCCAACCATTCTGGGATTCCAGGATTCTTCTGAAGGCACTATCATCTGTAATGAGAGATCCCTTTCCACAGCTCCATCATAAGCTGCTGTCCCTTGTTCCAGGCTGCCCCACTGTATCTAATTACAGCTGTTTTCCAGCCACACTGCAGCTCCCTTTGATCTGTGCTGGCCTAAATGGCCTCCGAAGTTCCACTATTCTACAGCCTGGTTTTTAGGCACATCCTAGAACCAGCCCAGGAACTGGTGATCCTTGTGGATTTTACTGGGTGGTTGCAAGTCATTCATGACTAAATGGAACTTAGGTCAAGTGAATATTCAGTTGTCCCAGGAAAACAGTGAGCTGACTGGGGAATGTTTGGCACAGGTTTAAGTTCTCCTGGACAAAAGCACTCTGTGGGAGGAGGAGCCAGGCCCTCATGTCCAGGCTGATCAAGTTGTTCCAGATTATCCCGTTCAACAGTTACACTTTTTAACCTGCTGTCTCTAAAGATGACAGTGTTCTCTGCATCCATCAGTGTTCTTTCACATCCCACTGTGGGATCCAAGCCAATTCTTCCTTAAAACTGGAGGTGAAAGGACACAAGGCTGATGACCAGACACTCAGCTGGACCGGAGGCTTTGGGTCAGCTCCTCACACTGCAGCTGATTGTACAGGACACAGGAAGGCTACAGTGATCCAGCCTAATGCCCCACTTTGATAATGGAAAAATAAACCTTACTCCTGCCCTCACTTCTGTCTTTTCCATTTGGGTTGCCTGCTCTTCAGAGTTAAACGGTACCAAGGGTAGAGGATCCAGCACAGCAGCCCTGCATTTGCTAGAGGCCCTCCAACACAAAGACAACTAAAATAACCTTGGGTTAGTCACAGTTTTTCAAAGGCAAGTGAGCAAAACAAGGTATTTTAAATACCAGTGCCAAAACTGATAGAAACCCCAGATGGAAAACTATATTTTTCAGAAAGAAAAACACAAATCAGGAACAGAATTTGGGTCTCCTTTCTTTCCCAGTATCAGACAATACGAATATGAGCATCAACAATTAATTCTAGCTCTTCTTCCAAAGAAACACCAATTGGACACCACAAATGCTGGTAGGCTTTTTCAAGGCAGAGAATGGATTTAAAGAGGGCTTACCCTGCTCCAGTAGCTGCTCTTGGATTTCAGCTGCACTCATTTAATTTTACTGGAAATCTCTTTCAGAAGGCCTTTCAAATCAGAGAGCTTTGAAAAAAAAGAAGACGGGGATTATTTTTGTGAAGTCCATCTAGCTGAAGGAAAGCAATGCTAATGAGAAAAGGAAGTAATGAGTAATTGCCTCTTCAAGTATTGCACCAAATGCAAGAGTGCTCAAGAAGACACTCCCAATGACAGTGTTCATCAGGGCAGTTAATGCAGCGAGCCCTGATGCCTCTGTATTTCAGCGAGTTAACCAGCAGTTACCAGAAGAGGGAAGCAAGAGATGGGTATTTCTCTTCAGGAGAGAATTAAGGTTAGGAGGATCTCTTTTCAGTTTCAAGAGCAGCATCACTAGCCACAGACTGGCTCACCACTTCCCTTTCAGTCTTGGGGAGCAAACTATCATTTTGCAATCTAAAATATTTGACGGTAACCAAAATATGTACTCTGAAGTATATGTGGCTCTTTTCACCTGTGAGCTTCTCCAAAGTCTGTGCTTCATACCAAAGCCACTCCCCACTTCAGAGGCCAAACAGATAATTCAGTCAAGCCTCAGAAAACACCCATCGTGAAGGTCTTTTCAACATCACAGTCACAAAAAGATTATTTGTATGGCAATTCTCATAATGTGCTCTCTGGTAGATTGGTAGCTTAATATTGCTAATCACCCCATGCCAACAGCACCAGAAGCTAACTTGACACCTTGGGAAGGGGACATGTCAGGCGTGTGACACCCCTTCTTCCCATTGGTGTTTCATGGGCCTGTTACACAGCTGAATGCTGCAGTTTTAAGGTGGAAATTACTTCTATTTTATTCCATCCCACAAGGAATACTGAGAAACACTCCTCCAGCACTGAGCAAGTGTCTTTCTGTTTCATTTTCCTGCACAATACCAAGCTCTTGTGGCTTGGAAGGGACCTGACAGCTCATTGTATTCCACCCCTGCTGTGGGCAGGACACAGGCTGCTCCAACCCCATCCAACCTGGCCTTGGGCACTGCCAGGGATCCAGGGGCAGCCACAGCTGCTCTGGGCACCCTGTGCCAGGGCCTGCCCACCCTCACAGCCAAGAATTTCTTCCCATTACCCCATCTAATCCTGCTCTATATTCCAAACCATTCCCTCTTGTCCTTATCACTACACTCCCTACACGTTCCTGTCCATGGAATCAAACAGCAGGGTAAAATTAAAATGGGGTCCTGGTGACAGTGACAAAGACTGCACACGACTCTGGGAGGCTCATTTTCCTTGCCATGGCACACCCCTGCTTCGCCAGAGAGAATCACATTCCCCAGAGCAGTCTGGGACAGAAGTACCTTTGCATCCAGCTGTCTGAATCGATGCACCATCCTGGAAGCAGAAGGAGAGCATGGAGCAAAGGGATCAGTCTGGATTCCAAGGAAAACTTGGCCAATTACCACATCCCACCTCCCGCCAGGGCTCCATCCTCCCAGGGAGGCAGGGCTGCATGTGACTGGCATCATTTTTAGTACAAGTAAATGAAATAGCATGCAAATTACTATTAGCAGGATGCTATTCCATTTTCCTTCTCAAGACACTTTTGCTTCCAGTACCAAGGAGATGGTTTTAGTATTTGTTTGGCTTCTTATCCAATGCTGTGTGTCTCTGGGTAGTGTTAACCTAAACACTTACTTGGGGACAGCAGTGTTCATGCCCACGGACATGGAAGGGTCTGGTTTTTCTTGCCCATTCCTATCAGCTCTCTCTGATTAAGGGAAATACTCAGGCTGCCAGAAGTTAGCAAAGTTAAGCAATCATACAGAGCAGGTTTTACTCTCTAGCAGCGTTGTGGTTTTTTTGCTTTCTTTCTGTTTCTTTTTTCTCTTATACTATTACTCTGAAAACAGTGAGACAGGTCTCAAAGATAATGTTTTCATGAGCTGGCAGTCAAAGAAACATCCAAGTCTAAGTGTCCAAGCTCCAAATACCATGATTATAAAGACCATCTTCCCTCGTTGGAGGTCTTCCAAACTAAGTACACCTCTCCATCTGGATTACTGCTGTGGTAATGTCTGAGATTTCAGATCTAATGGTAAACATTCTCTGCTAAGAATATATAATAAAAATATATAATAAAAAATAATAATATAATATTATATAATTATAATGCTATATAATAAAATAATAAATGTATAATCATAGAATTTTCTGGGTTGGAAAAGATTGAGTCCAACCAATTCCACCACTAACTCGTGTCCCCAAGTGCCACATCCACACAGCTTTTAAATCCCCACCCTGAGGTGGGGTGCCACCACTGCCCTGGGCAGTCTGTTCCAGGGCTGGACAACCCTTTCTATAAAGAACTTTTCCTAATATCCAACCTAAACTAATGCTACAGCAAGAGTCAGTTGTGGCACTGCTTCCCATGATGAGATCTCAAAACACCATGGGAAGACATTTTCCTCTCTGCAGCAGGCAAAAAAAAAGCACCATTTCACTTTAGAAATAAAAAGCATGTTTATGCTGAGATTGCTTACTTACTCATTAATTTGTAAACATTTAGATCTGCTGAAAACTTGCCTTCACTAGAAATATTCAAGAGAAAATTAAGAGAATGAAGACAAAGACGGGCAGGCTTACTCTTCTGATGAATCATTTGCTTTTGTATTGATTTTGACGAGGTAATTTTCCTTCATGACAGCTTCCCATGCCAGGATTTCATTGTCCTCATTTCTTGAGCCTGGGAAATGTATTTGAAGAGAAAACACTTAATTTGTCTTTCCAAAGCCAAGGTGCAAAAAGGCTGGGTCAGTGTGTGCATTCTGAGGTTAATGATTCCCTACCCCACACCCTGAGCACTCACAGCCCCACTGCCCACCCCTGACTCAGCTGTGACAGATGTGACACCAACACCTTGCACTGAATGCTCCTGGCAACCAGAGTCACTTAAAAATACAAAATATGAGCAAACCTAAAACCCAAAACCAGCCAAACAAACACAGAACCCCTGCCCCCAACCTTAGAAGCTCCAAAAGTCTTTCTGGACTTCTCTGAGTCTTGGTTAACACAGGTACAGGACATTCTAGCAAGTTCCCATCTGGGTTTGAGCTTTCCATTTGTTTCTACATTATCCCATACTGGATCATTAAGAGTAGCACTTCTAAGAACCACAGTGTAGGATTTTTCATTGAACTGAAACCCTCCAGAATGATGAAGAATTGTCTTCTCTAAGAAGCATTTTGTGGTGATGCTGTGAATTCAAGAATTAATACAGAGGAGCCCACTTTGAGGCATCAAAGCCCTCCAGGGTAATACTTCAGCATTTTATCCTGTTCCAAGAGGACAGCATAAACCACAGGAGTTTAAATAAAACCATAAACTTAACTGAGACAAAAAAGAAGCCCAGGGCTGAAGTCCCTTTCTTCCACCCAGTGCTCCTCTGAGCTCACACACCCCTCAGCTGTTCTCCCCCATTCCAACAAGCATTTAAGCACCCAAATCCCAACCATTTCCATAGGAGTTAAGTGGGGAAGGCAGGATTTTACAACAGTCAACACATCAATGTGCTTCCTCCACACAGTTCTCAGTTCCTATCATCAGCAAAACCACAATCATCTTCTGGCTCTAATTAACTCTCCCATTCTTTCAGAGCTGCAGCATCCACTGTGCATCATTTGAGCAGGAATATCTGCCATCCAAGAGCTTCTGGAATGTGGAAGGAATCCACACAGCAATTTGGACAGCCAAAATGATTTAGTGCTAAGCAATTTTATAGCCAAAGCAGGCTCTTCCTCCTAAACTGGTAACAAATCCAGCTTCTGCTGCAGGGCAACTGGCAGGTTGCTGATGGATGGGAACAGGCCTGTCAATTAACTCCACTTATGCTCTCTCAGCTGAGAAAACACTGCTTTTGCTGGAGAGGTGGGGGGAAGCTTGTGAAAACAATTCCTGTCTGTGTCCTCTGACAGAGAAATTAAAGGAGAAATAGCTCGAGAACTGACTTGCCATTTTTGAGGTGGTTTGCTTGTTTGACTACAAGGAAACTGTTTATTCTCTTTCAGTCACTCCCTAGCAAGCAGAATGAATTACAAAAACCTTGCAAGGCTGGGAGACAGCACAGGCAGCCCTAAAGAGTTAGGATTAATCTGAAGTCTTAGTGATTTACACACACAAAGCAATTCTACATCAAAATGGCTTGGACAAGAGAGCACTGGCTAAATCTCACTTGAAAACTTGAATCTTACTGAAGAGATTTCCAGCAGCACAGTGGATTTGCATGACAGAGGTCTACATGGCCCTGGGAAATTTCCCAGCAGAGTGCAAAAAGCCTGGAATAAGCACAGGATGCCATGGAGGATCTGCAATGCA
The DNA here is from genome assembly GCA_024865655.1 of Emberiza elegans. Taxonomy (NCBI): domain Eukaryota; kingdom Metazoa; phylum Chordata; class Aves; order Passeriformes; family Fringillidae; genus Emberiza; species Emberiza elegans. Next base: position 96,533 of record JALJVW010000125.1, on the reverse strand, counting down.
CCTGCTGCATTGGACAACAAGGGCAAAATCCAAGGTTCCTTGAGCAACAAGGAAAAATCCAACTCACAGCAAATGGATGGCTCTTTGCTTTCCTTGTTACAGCAGCACTTGAAGCATTTCCTCAGCACCATGTATATGTAGGCAAAGATGACAAAGGGGAGGGGATGGTCAGGCGACTGCAGTATTCCTGCACCAGGAAAAAACGCTGGAACTTCCACACCTGGTCATTGTTCTCCTGCACTGATCCAACTGTGTAGCTGATGGGAAAGAGAGAACACACCCAGCATGAGTTATTCGCCAAAGAGCTGCAGCAGAGCCAAGAACAGAGCATTCCTCTGCTGTACCAGGGCATGGTTTTATAGTCACAGAATCCCAGAGTGGTTTGGCTTGGGAGTGACCTTAAAGCTCATCCCATTCCACCCCTGCCATGGGCAGGGACACCTTCCACCATCCCAGCTTGCTCCAAGCCCCATCCTACCTGGCCTGGGACACTGCCAGGGGCAGCCACAGCTGCTCTGGGCAGTGCCAGGGCCTCCCATCCTCACAGGGGACAATTCCTAATTCCCAATATCCCATCCAGCCCTGCCCTCTGGCAGTGGGAGCCATTCCCTGTGTCCTGTCCCTGCATGCCTTGTCCCTGTCCTTCTCCAGCTCTCCTGGAGCCCTTTAGGGCCTGGAAGGGGCTCTGAGGTCTCTCTGGAATCTTCTCCAGGTGAGCAGCCCCAGCTCTCCCAGGCTGGCTCCAGAACAGAGGGCTCCAGCCCTTGGAAAATCTCCTCTGGACTCATCCCAGCAGCTTCTGATGTTAGGGGCCCCAATCATTCATTTTTTGACTAGGACGTTATTTAGCTTGCTCTCCTTCTTAGTCAGTAATTTGCAAATGGGTGAAACTAAGACAGTAGGAAAAAAAACCCTTGAAGTTACAAATAAACTGGAAAAAATCTGAATGGGAAGAAAATGCTCCATGTACTTTTACTACCTCAGCTCTAAGCAATCTTCTTCTAGCCTAGACACATGAGAACAGGATGCTTCTTCACAAGATATTGTGTCTTATTAACTGAGCAGATAACTCCCTTCTTAGAAAAAAAAAAAAAAAAAAAAAAACCCAAATCTAAAACTAGAACACTTACAAGAAATTTTAAAGCTCCTAAGATTTGTAGTAGAGGTATTAAGGACACTCCAGGCATGGATCAAACCCATGGCACAAAGCACTGTATGAACCCAGCAAGGCAACAACCACAGGAGCAAGTTCAGGTTAATAAAAGCACAGTGTCCTGAAGAGTGTTTACCACTCTAGCAAGGAGTGTCCTGAAGAGTGAGAATAACTCATTTACTCACTCTAGCAAGGTCACTGGGGCAGAAGAGTGAGAATAACTCATTTACTCACTCTAGCAAGGTCACAGTGTCCTGAAGAGTGAGAATAACTCATTTACTCACTCTAGCAAGGTCACAGTGTCCTGAAGAGTGAGAATAACTCATTTAAGAGTGAAGAAGAATAACTCATTTACTCACTCTAGCAAGGTCACTGGGGCAGCAGCTCACACTTGGCCAGGCCCTGACCCAGCATCACCCCCTGTGTGACCCACAGGGGTCCACACCAAGCCCACAGCTCAGAGGATGCTCAGAGATGGAGGCCAAGGACAGGCAGCAATCCCTCCCCAGGACACTGCACCAGCTCCCCCAGGCTGCTGGGACAGATGCAGAGGCCAGGGGTGGCTTCCTGCTGTTTTCCAGCAGTGCACTCCCTTTCCCAGGGAAATGCCAGTGCTGGGATGCCCAGGAAGGCCCCTGGGGTACGCACCCGAACATGGCCACGAGCAGGTTGACCAGGAGGATGTTGGTGGAGAGCATGTAAATGCACACCAGGGGAATGGTGATCCACTCTCGGGAAGCGGGGCTGGTTGTTGGCATCCAGCTCCACGCACAGGGGCTTGGAGTCCTTCCCAGAAAACGTGCAGTGGTCAAAGTTGTAGTGGTACCTCAGAGAGAGAGGGGAGAGCAAACAGTGAGCTCCTGTTCTGCTGGGCTGCCCTGGATTGCCAAGCAAATTGTGTTCTGTTTGCCATCTGTATGGCAGTTGTCTGGGGAGACACCTGCTGATAACAGCCACTGAACGTCACTGCATGATTGATAAGAACTACAGCATCCCAGTGTGAGATGTGAGCCCAGAGGGAGAGCCAAGCATTCTACCCCGATATAATGTGGAGATTCTGGGACACCAGCGGGGCTTTTCTCTACTGGATTTCCCAGAGGAACAGCTGCTCTCTTGCCCTGGATCTTCAGAGGAAGACTGCACCTTTCTACAGGATCCCTGCTCCAACAGAACCACCCCTGACACTGCAGGAGGGCTGCGGCCACAATTCCAATGGGACTGCTGCCAACACCCTGACCCACAGGGTGTCAGGTTGTGTTCTGACTCTGTCAGTGTTTTAGTTTACTGTATTGTTTATCTTTTTGTTTTCTTCCCTATTAAAGAACTGTTATTCCCTGCTCCCATATTTTTTGCCTGAGAGCCTCTTAATTTAAAATTTATAGCAATTCAGAAAAGGGAGGGGTGGTTTTACATTTTCCATTTCAGGGAGGCTCCTGCCTTCCTTAGCAGACTCCTGTCTTTTCAAACCCAGACAAGGGCCCAGCCCCAGCTCCTGCCCTCATCCCTCCATCCCTGCTCCCCTTTAGACTTGGAGGCAAGGGGCCAGCACAGTCTGGACAACCTTTAGAAGTACAGAGCCTTCAACCCAGCCAGGAGAGACCCCCCAGAAGGTAAATACCATCAATGTCATCAGGGTACTGGCCAAACATGGCCAGGTAGGGCTCATAGAAGACCGAGCGGAAGATCCACTCCCAGCAGTGCTCGTTCTTCCTCAGGATGCCTTGCCTGGCCACACCAAAGGCCACCATCCACACAGCAAAGAGGAAGAGGAAGAAGAAGACATCTATCATCTGAAAAAGGGACAACAGGCATCAATCAGTGCCCCACTGCAGGTCTGTTGCAGGCCACACATGGATGGCTTTTTGCTCCTCGTTTCACCAACACACATGGTAACAACTGACCACTCCCATTCAGAGAACTTCAAACATATTTATGCAACCATAAAAGCAAGACATGTTTTGGAATACAGGATACCCCCTGGCATCACACAGGCTTCACAAAAGCCAGAACCAGGTAAAAAGGACTGGCTCACCCTGTGAGATGAAAGCTTCTGGAAATGCCACTCTGGATGGCTTCCAACCAGCATTTACAGCCCAGACCCTCTGGCCAATGGTCTCATGAATTTCTAGCACTGTCTGAGAGGATCCTCCCACCCCTTTCCTCAGGTACTCGTGTGATGGATGCAGTGGAGGACCAAAATCCTCCCCCCTGTACCCTCTATCATCACTGTCTTGTTTGGGGAATACTCATGGGAGCAACAGAAATACCACTGAAACATTTGAGGTATGGAAGACAAAAGCTACCAGGAAGCAAATTTCCTCTTCTGTTCTTCAGCCTGATCCTTATTCTCTCTCTTGACACAGAAAAAAATGCTCTGCTCTTAATTAGATCCCATTTAAATCTCAATTCATCCTGTTTAGCAGATTTAACTTGCTGCCATCATCAGAACATGGTGATTTTGCTCTTAAGAGGAAGGGGAAAAAAAAAGTGTCACATCATTTATTTAGACTCTCTTGAATAGCTGCCAGAATCTTACCATCCTCTGCAGCATAATAATTTTGGGTCCTAGATTCCTGCTAACTGTGAAAATGTGGATGAGCCTCAGGGTAAAAAACTATGTAGTCCAAACAGAAAATTACTCTCCCGAATACCAAGAGCTTTCATCAGAGTGAAGCCTGATGGAGACAGCAGAAGAAAACAAAGAGAAGCCTTGGGTGAATTGTGCAGAAATCAGGTAAAACCACACAGAAACATTGAAATGGAGGGTGGAAGGTGAGTAATTGGAAAGCAGAGCTCAGCTGTGCAGGGCCCCATGGCCTCCTCCACCTAATGACAGGTGACAGAGATGGTTAAGGCACACTCTGTTTACACCCTTCCTTCCTGACATGCATCAGCCCTGCTCATGTTTTCTCTTACCCTTAAAGCTATTAACAGCACAGAAATCAGTACCTGTACCTGGAGCTGCTCCCACAGCCCTGTGAAAGCACCACAGTGCAGCAACTGCTCCACTGCCCTGAGGCAACAAGGACTAAGTTACAGCTGACTGAACAATTCCTTTGGAAAACGTGTTTCCATCATTTCTTTGCCATGGTTTTTAACTGACCCCATCGTGTAGAGCAGCTTTGGGAGATGATGACATTGCTAGGCTGCTGTAGGGACAATCACAGTCCTCTTAAATAGAACACAAGGCCCAGGTGCTCATACTAAATAGCCAGTGACAGGAGCCACAGAAAATCCTAAAGATTCCCTGACCTTTTTTTTTTTTTTTTTTTGGTCAGTATTTGGGGCCTTCATAAAGGGAATTTCATGAACACACTGCTCCCCAAAATTTCATTTCAGGTTGTAGTCAAAACCCACCAAGGAAGGGAAGTAAAGCTGTAAGACGGACACAAGAGAAGGCACTACTCACCTGAACACAATCCCTGCTATGAAGTAGAAGATTGCAAGGGTATCCATAACGTTCCACAGGTCTGAGAAATACTTGCTGCCGTTCATGTACCACTGGGAAGGAAAGAGAACAGAAAGTAACCTCCACACAGCACAGTTTCCTTGCCCAAGTAGCTTTTCGTCACACAACAGATAACACCAGAGTTCATATGGCTTTCAGTTTCCCCAGAAAGAGGGGTTTAGTGCACCCAGCAATGGCACAAGTTACTGGCAAGCTGGGTTTTAGGGTCTTGGTGTGACCCAGGAAGCACTGCAGAGGGGAGGGGGGTCACAGTTTAGGGGTAGCTGATGCATCCTGGCTTCTCTCCCTTCACAGAGCTCACTCACTGATCCGCCCCCAGCTACATGCACATGCTTTGCATCAAGATGCAGATTTAATTGTTTCTTTTAACTACAGAGCTCTCTATTTCTGAATTGCAAGTCTAGTGAGAATCCCTGCTCACTCCCAGACTGACTGGCACAGCAGCCTGGATCCCAGGTGTGTGCAAGAACCAACCTCAGGAGTCAGTTCAGAGGTGACTCATGAGGACAAGAAGCTTCACCAGGACAAACCTCTGCCAGGCCTGGAGAAATAAACTGCATCTCCAATCAGAATTCTTTTTTTAATTTCAATTTTCACTGAAATAATCAAAGTTTTGGAGAGTAATTCTCAGTGAATCTCTAACTGGCATATCCAAGGAAGGCAATTCTGCCCTTAGTGCTTCTATGGGAAACAAACAGAAATCAAAAGGAGTATTCTCCTAGCTGCTGTCTCTGCCCAGTACAGCTCCCTAAATCAAACAAAACATCTGGGACTGAGGTGCAGTTCTCCAAATTCCAAGCAGTTCCCACTGCTGAGAGGTGATGTGCACAGAGGTTCTGTCCAGATTCCTCCTCCACAGGAGAAAACAGGGCTCTCCTTCACACCCCACCAGTGCACCCACTCACCTGGCAGGAGGCTACCTCCATGTGCCTAAGGAGACAGCAGGGAAAAGGCCTCTCCAATTTCCCCAGGGCTCTGAACAGGACTGGGAGAGCTCCAGCTACTTACAAATCCCTGGGACCACCAGAAGTGAAAGCAGGGCTGAGCCAGTGGCTTACAGTTCAGAGACTGTTCCAGACCAAGGCCTGATTTCTCTCCAGAACTTGTAATCTGACTGCAGGGACCCCAGGCAAGCTGCTCTTACTTGCCTTGGATGTGAAAGCACAATCTCTGAGACCCCTGTCTTTTTTTTTGCATCCAACTTTGCAAAGTCAACACAAGCTCTTCAGAAAGGGCTGCTGCCAACTTTTCTTATTTTCCCCCATTTGGTGGAACATTTTCATTCTGTTGTTGTTTGGAGCAGTATTTTTAAAGTATCTGGCTGAGGCTGCTTAAAATAGTACAACAAGATACTTGTGTGAGAGGTGGAAAGCTGAGCCCTTGCACATCCAGTGTTTCTGTTGCTGGAAGTTTTAAATCCCACCTCTCTGGTGGGATGAAATAGGTGCTACTAATCCAATTTCTAAAGTATCATGCATCAAGCTGACACTATTTTAAGACTTAAAAAAACCTCAGCCAATTTAAACAAACCTCTGCTCCTCTCCATTTTCTCTGTTCCACAGTTTATGACAGAAGACAGGAGAGAAAGATTGTTTTGGGAACAATGTTTTGAGGACTCTAAAATAATGTAAAAACTGCTCTGCCACACTCTCAGCTGTTACAGCCCCAAAAAGCACAGGCTGTCTTTGCTCTCAGAGTCACAATTGTAGTGGGATTTCTACCACACCAGAGGACAGTCAATTTTTGGTTTTCTCCTGGAAATAACTCCAGCACTTCTGGGTAGCCAGGCAAACATGAGCCTGTTTTCATGGCCCTTGAAACTGGCCATGTGAAATGAGGTACACAAAGCCAAAGGCCAGCTGAACCTGGGATCTCTGGATGGGTCTCCACATTCTTCCCAGGAAGATGAATGGCAATCACTGTTCTGCCAGGGAAACTGCATCTGCTGGCAATGTGGTGTAGAAAATGTGCTTTCTGCTCCTCTCAGAGCCAAAATTCCCACACATTTCTTCTAAGTCCTTCTTAGATAAGGACCACGTTCAGCTGAGTGACAGTGAAGCAGAAATGGCAATCCAGGAATAAATGTTCCTGTTGACAACATCCTCCATTCACATGGATGAAGGAGCAAGGAAGGAACCCAAATGCATTCTTGTACCTAAAGTCAGATGTTTTAAGGGATGAACAGATCTCACAGGGATATGGAAATCTCCCCTGAAAAGCCAGTCCAGGGAGAGCCTGAGCTGTTTTGTGGTTCTAGGCATGAAGATGCTCAGGATTGTCCCTGGATGTCACTCTGGAAATGCCACTGGCTCAGCTGAGAGCTGTGGGGATGATTTACACTGCACTGAGAGGGGCCACAGTCCTGCAAGGGTCTTTCATCAGGAGCAAACAGCAGCCTGGAGGGTGGGGAATGCTGGATCTGAACCACTGCTCATCCTTCACCTCAATGTGGAGCTGCCCCCAAAGTTGACATGTATCACTTTTTCTTTTTCTCCTGTTGGGTATACTTTGGAGCAGCTGTTACATGTGGCTTTTTATGGTGATCCTGTGGGAAGCAGCCATTTGCCTGCTGTGATATCCTCACAACTAAGACTAACTCCTCATTCCCTTTGGTTTTATTTGGGGTTTTTTATCTGTTTGATTGGTTTGCGTGGGTTTGTTTATTTGGGGTTTTGTCTGTTTTGGTTTGAGCTTTTTATTTGTTTTTTTATAAATGACTGGTGAAGTTGGCATAGCCAAACTCCAGAAAATGTAAACCAGGCTCGACTTTCCAGAAATTACTTTTGCCTGGGTTTAGCTGCATCCCCAGGCTCAGGATCACCAGTATATTTGCAGGTTTTGATCTGCATCATCAACCTGCCCAAACTCTGCTTGGTGTTTCAGAAATGGAGAAGACAGCGGACATTGTGCCAAGCTTCTTTCAAACAGAAACACTCGGGTCAGCATGATATAAAAGAAGGAAAAAAACCACAAACCACCAGTTAGAGCAGAGCCAGTGTCCCACCATCTTCCTCTCCACTGTTATTAATTTTGTGTATTTAGAGGCAAACCTGGGCCTAAAGCTTCCATTTCTCAGTTCCTGATGCTATTTGCCACCCTTCAGCCTTGACATCCCCTGATCTGACTGACTGCTGTCCAAGTGGGGCTGGGGATGCTCAGCCTGGAAAGAGGAGACACTGGGAGACCCCACTGTGGCTGTGCAGGACTGGAAGGTCCCACAGGAAAGAAGGGGACAGAGTGTTCAACAGGGCCTCTGGTGACAGGACAAGGGGGGTGGCTTTCAACTGCAGGAGGTTGATTGAAACTGGATCTAAGGAAGCTGCTGTTTTACACTGAGGGTGCTGAGGCACTGGCCCAAGCTGTGCACAGAGGCTGTGGGTGCCCCATCCTTGGGAACAGGCCTCCCCAAGGTCTGGGGGAAGACTGCTCAGCTTGGAACGAGATGATCTTCAGGGTCCCTTCCAGGCCCAACCATTCAGGGATCCCCAGTGTCCCACTTCAGTTGACCCTGGACTCCTGGGGCCTGTGATGTCACATCCCACGTTCCAACTGGAACTGCCAGCACCCAGCAAAGAGCCCAACTCAACCACTGGCCCTTGTGTCAGCCCACCGTTCACACTGCTCCTGCTCACTCCTGTCGCCCTTCTTGTCACCTGCCCCCTGCTACCCCCATCAGTCCTGAGAGCTACCTGGTGCTTGGATCTTGTCATCCATCGCTGCAGAATGCTCACGTTTGTCCCAGTGAAGGTATGGTGCCATTCCATGGAGGTGGACACCTCCAACTGCCTGGGTGGGCTGCAGCTCTGTGGGGATGGTGTGGGACAGGGACCCCACTCTGAGGTTTTGCTACCTCTGCAGGCTGTCACAGACGGAGAGGAAGAGATGGAGGTGGATATCCGGATGTGGAAGGAGGATGTTGAAATGGAGGAAGAAGACAGTGGAGAGGAAGACATGGAGATTGGTGTCCGGATGTGGAAGGAGGATGTGGAAATGGAAGAAGAAGAGACCGGAGATGAAGAGATGGAGGTGGATGAGGATGGGGAAGAGGAGATGGATGTGGATATGGAAGAGTGCATTGAGGACATGGACATTGATGTAAAAGATGAGGAAGAGGCCATGATTTTGGGATGAAGACCAATGCCAACAGCAGGACAGGTATGTGGTCCCCACAGGCAGAGTGGGTCCCCTGCTGCCAGGCTGGAGCTGGGCTGGTCCCTGCTCAGGGACATGGCACCCCGTGCACTGGAGTCTGGTGGCCATCCACAGCCTGTCCTGTGCTCACTTTGGGCCACTCAAGCTCCATCCCAGACCCAGCCAGGCTCAGCTCTGGTAGCAGGGTCCCACTGTGCCAGCGTGTGCCAGCCTGGGGGCACATGGAAGAGCCCTCTGTGCCTGACTGCAGTGACCATGGACCTTGCTTTTCTTGCAGGACTGATGGACATTCGGGACAGAGATGCCACCCTTTTGTACATAGTTTTTACAGTTTGTTTTCTTCAAAAATAGATAGGATTTAGGATGTTTTCTACAATTACATTTCATATATTTTTGCTAGATAGGTTCTTATGTATATACGTTCTATGGATTGTTGTTGTTACAAATGTTCTTACAATGTAAAAGTGTTCTGTATAGTTCTTCTGTAAATAAACAAATGTTCTTCTGTAAATAAACAAATTTTCTTTTTCACACACCAGTTCTCTTTTCATTTGCTTTGGGCACAGGCAGCATTTGCAAAGTTGTGGTTTCCACTTGCTCCAGGTTCCCAGGAATGGAGGGGGAGCTGGCACAGCCACCCCAGGAGTGGGGGTCCCTGTGCACAGAGGGGTCCCACTGACAGAGGTCACCCTCTCCTTGCAGTTTCTCTGCACACACCTGGTAGCTGCAGGGGCAAATCCCAGCGTGTCCTGTCCCATGGGATCCCATGTTGGAGCAGGGCTGATCCTACCTGCTCCTGCAAAGCCTCAGCCATGGCTCTTCCCTGGGGAGCCCCAGGGCTAAGGAGGGTGCACTGGGCTGTGGGCAGCCCCTGTTGCCGGGCACCCTGAGGGGCTGGACCAGCCTGGAGGGAGCCCCAGCCCTACATGCACCGAGATTTCCTTTGGAAACCCCCTCTGTCCCCAGACTGCTTCAAGCACAGCAGGAATTGATCCTCCTAGTTCAAGGTGTTAATTGGCACAAATTTGTCCCTTGGACTTTCTAGTACAGCAAATGTCAGCACTTGTAATCCCTGTTCTGCACTCCCTGCTCAGGCAACAAAATATCTGAACCTGACAGAACATCTTGAATTAGCACCAACCCGCAGAGAGCTATGGGGGAGAACCTACCCCCAACCACCCAGAGAAACACTTGACCTTGATAGTCTGGGGCAGAGCTGAAACTAAAGCATTCTAATGCCAAGAGAGAGGACTTTTTATTGCTGAATTCATTCTCCAAGAACAATCATGAAAGCTTTTGGTCTCCTCACCTGCCACAGATGTGTATTGCCAAGGTCTGCTTCTGGGTTATGACTGATTTTTATTAATCTGTTCAGAACTCTGATGCTGTTCCTGGCTAAGGTGCAGAGATGATATTTCAGAGCCAGATGAGCTCAGCACAGCTTGTGCAACACACAATTTCCAGACCCAGACATTCAGGCCATGCAAACTGATACTTTCTCATCTCTGTGCAAAGATCAGCATTAGGAAATCACTGACATACCACACACTTCTCAGAGCTGTCCCTTTCCTCCAGCTCTCCCCAGCCACTTCACAGACTTCACCCCAAGCAGTTTATCTCTGATAGAGTTCAGTGGCACATGGGATTGAATCCTGGTTTTTCTTCATCTTCTCCTGAGCTGTCTCCAGACACGGTGTGTGGGCACTGTCTGACAGCAGCAGCATTAACGTGTCACCTCCCTGACACTGAGGTTCATGTCACAACTTTTCATCAAAAGCAGCAAATAAATGATTCCCACTGTGTCCCACACAGCTCCATGGGGAGTTTGTGTGGCTTCAGTTCCAGCACCAGCCCCAGTGCACAGGAATTTCAGGAGATACAGAAGGAATCAGCCATTCACAGAGAAAAACATCAGTTTGCATGGCCCAGATCCCACAACACTGCAGACTCTGGTAACCCAGACTCTGCATTTACACTTTGGCCTCTATGCTTCACTTTTCCTCTCACTAACCTCCTCCCAGTTTCCCTCTTGCTCAGCTTCTCAAGATAATTAAAAACAGCATTAGGAGCAGGAATAGATGAGGAGAACTGTCCCAAGGCTCGACAAAAATTTCTCTTTTCAGGCCTGACAATTCCAGCCAAGGAGAGAGGAAAAGCCTGCATGAAAGAGGTGTGAAATCAAAGCAGTAATCAATTTTAGGTATAATGAGAGAAGCTGAAGAGGTTTTCAATGTTCAGAACAAGATTAGCAGCTCCAGGCACAGGAGGGATGTGACATTTTCCCTGCTGTAACAACTCTGTGATGCAAATTACATCTCAAATCCTTCTCCCCAGCTCTGGGACCTGTTCAGCCACAAACGTGATGCTGAACTTTTTAAAGCAAAGTAGAAGCTGGTCAGAGAGGTGGTTTGCAAATAAAAATCACAGAGGACAGCTTGGAAGCACCAGCTGGAGCAGAGAGAGGCAGAGCCTGGCCCTGAGGTGCAGCACAGCCACACAACACATGCCTGAAACTCTAACAAATTAAAGAACTTGCCACTTGGTTTTTTTCCCTTCAGGAGTTACAGAAGGTGCTTTGTGGAATCCCTGCCTCCTTCACACTGCATCAGCATGCACGGGAGCACAAGGATGAAGATTACAGCACCTTCTGCTGCTGCTTCCATCTCCTGACTCAAATCTCACCAAAATCTGTCACTACTGGGCCTTCCCAAAGCCTCAGATTCACTCAGTCCATGCAGGATTTCAGTTCTGAGGAGCATGAAGGGAGAGAAAGGCACTTGCAGACACCAGAGATGCAATTGCTGCCTGAGGAGCATTTCCCTGCCCAGGTTAGTGCCTCTAAAACCATCCAAATCAGCCCCAACCAAGCCAACAGCAGAACATCAGGGCCTGCACATGGTTGGAAATGCCATTTTTTAATATTCCTCTCCCAGTTTCTCATTTCATGGTGCCATTCATTGCAGGGGTTAATCCCATCATTCAGCAGCAAGTCTTGGCAATCAGCTTCAAATGGATTTTTAGTGCTGAGCAAATAAGAAGTAATTTTAGTTTGTCTCCAATGAATGAAATTTCACCTAAATCAGACCAACTCTGTGTTCTGAGGCTGGCCAGGCACTAACCACTGCCAGGTCCCCAACCTGGATGTCAAACTGCTCTAATATTGAAAAGTTAAATTGATTTGGCTTTGTGTACAAGATTATTCTCTCTCAAAAGAATTGGAATCCATAGAATTGCATTTCCAAGCACTAAACTCAGACCAGCCACAAAGAGCACAAGAGACAAGAAAAGAAATAGAGATTTCTAAGGAGATGGAAATTGAATACTGAGGTTTTTTCCCATTCTAGAAAGTTTTATAAATTAACACCTGCCAGCTCCTTGCCATCACTTCTGTGGCCACCACTGAATATACTCACAGATAAGAAAATGAGAGAGAAACAGAGCCACAGTCAGAGGCTGGATCTGCGGGGAGCTGGGGAGAGCCTCCAGCCTCGTCCATGGCACGCAGCTGCTGCCACAGCCTGGAGGAAGCAGGAGACAAGAAGGACGAGCTGGCAGCTGCTGGCCGGGAATGTCCCCCAGGAATGCCCCTGCAAGGTGTCTGTGCTGTGGCCACGCTGCCCTTGGGGGCGTGCAGGGCGGGAGAGCCGGCGGGAGGGGCCCAGGGAACGCAGCTGCCAGCGGCAGCCCCCGCCGAGAGCCCGCGGGCCTCACTCACCGCTGCAGGTGATGCGGAACTCCAGCTGCTGCCCTGTCAGGTAGCGCCCGCCATCCCTGGGGAACACAGAGCATGTCCTGCCTTCAGAGCCACCGCTGCCGCACACGGCCGCTGCCAGCCCTGAGGCCACACACGCCCTGCTGGCCCGGCAGGGCTCAGCCCGGGCCCCTGGCGCACGCTGCCGCCCCAGGGCACGGCTGCCAGAGGGCGGCAGCAGCAATGCCCAGGCCAGCGGGGACTGCGCATGCCCACATCCGGATCCTGCCGCCGGGACAGCAGGCGGGCTGGGGCCGAGCTGCGGCGGGGGCGGGGGGAGGAGCCGGGCTTGGGGCTCACCCATGAACCTGACGGCCGCCTCTCAGGGGCTCCTGCGCTCTGCAGGTACGGCAGGGCCAGGCGCAGGTGCTCGGCCGCTCGGCTCCTGTCCTCTGCCAGCTGCAGAGAGCGGCAGGGCACGGAAGGAAAGGGTTGATGCGGGCCCTGCCCCTGGGCCGGCACTGCTCGCCCTGCCCACAGAGCCCTGAGGCCCGGCCAGCAGCCGCAGGCGCCGGCATCAGGACGGGGCGGAGGGCCCGGCGAGCCATGGTGCCGTGCCCCAGCAGCAGAGCCCAGCTGGCCTCGGGGCTCGGTCTGCACCGTGCTTGGGGCCAGAGGAGCCTGGAGAAGAGCCCGCACGGCCCAGGGAAGGGAGCGGCGTGTGGGCGCAGGCTGGTGCCCCTGCCTGCGGCACTTGGCAGGGGCCACAGCTGCCAGCCCCACAGACTGGGCGCCGTGGGAAGGGGCTTCCCAGGCATGGGCTGGGCATTCCAGCCTGTACTTACCAAGCACTCGGCAAATTTCCACATCTGATCCGTCTTCAGCAGCTGCTTAAGATCCTTCCTCTTCAGGAACCTTACTGCAGAAAGCAGCGTTTCCCGAGAGGCCTGCAGAGCAGCAGAGACCCAGAGATGGCACCGCAGCCCAGGGCACAGGAGCCGCATCTCCGTGCCAAGGCCAGGAGGAGGCTGGAGCCCGTCAGGTGCAGGGGCTGGGGAGACAGCCCCGCCCGCCGCTCCCCTCAGCCGCGGGCGGGAACTCGAACCGCTGGGGCCGCCCCGCGGGGGCCGGGCGCCCGGCGGCCTTCCAGAAGCCCTGCGGGAGCTGCCCCGGGCTGCCCTGCGCTCATCCACACCGAGGAGCATGGGCCAGTGTCGGCTCAGCACCAAGGACTGTTTTACTTTGCCGGGTTAAAGCTGCAGAAGCTTCCAGGGACAGAAGTTCATAGCACAGGAATGCTGGTATTACCTGGTGTCTCCTGTAGGGCATGGAATGAACATTTGGGCTTTCAAGTTAAGGTAATCACTAGACTGTGAGAACAATGATACCGGAGATGATCTGCTGAGTACATGTAGTGGATATTTGAGCAGGAAATTTTCTCTAGGGAAAAAAATACTTTTGAGGAAAAGTCTGAGTAATTTCTAGAGGGCACATTGAGATCATTTAGTGACAAAACCTGACGTAAATGTTAGCGGAAAGAAAGAACATTTGGGGGTAAAATCTCAGGTTCTCTGACTTCCCACTGTTGTATAACATAACAAGAAGCTTGACTAGGCCAATATTTAGGCAGCAGTCAATTTATGAATTATTTTGGTAAAGTATGCGCAATACAGCGCTGGGTACAGTGGGGAAGTTTTCCTCAAACTGCACACTGATAGTGTAGGCTTACAGGTATTTATAGGGGTACTCATCAGCTTTCTCAGCAATTTCTATTCCCAATTTTTACTCATCAGCATTTTCCCTTCTCAATTTTTACATCATAATTCTATACAGTATTGCGATTTAGTTTTTCTCAGGATGTATCCCAGAAAAGGAGTATCCCAGGTTGTGGGTGGTCCAATTCCTGAAGGAAGAAAGAAGTCTCCCAGCTGGTGGCATCCAGATTCCAGACATGGCTTTACCTTTTGATTGCAAGGCCATCTCATAACAGTGATGGGCAGCTTCCCTTGGTTGAAACTATTAGTCCTAGAGTTGATGTTCATATTCCTCTCTCAAGCTGCTTTTCACTGTTTTGTCCAGGCGTGAGATAAGCATGTTTCCTTTTAAATATTCTAAAGCTATAGTTTCAAAGATCCTTACTGCAAGCAATATTCTAAAATTGTAGTTGAAAAGGTTATCACTGCAGAACTCTTTAAGGCTTAGCTACAAGCAGAAAGTTCCTGTCCAAAAGCACCATCCTCAAAGCTTTAATCCAAATGCTGCTAAATCAACTTAAGACTTATAAAGTTAATTGCGAACAAAGGATAGGTTCAAAGGCCTTCTTCCATGGTTTACTTTCCTCAGTTATTATTAGAATTCATCTTGATAAGTGTCCCATGGTTGGTTTCCACACATATCACAATTACAAATACACGCGTTGCCTGTATGTACCTGACATGAAACACAGCTTTGTATTTCACAAAAGGAGAGAAAGGAGAGCGATTTAGAAAGATGCATCACCAATTGCCTAAATTGTTTATCATCTTGCAGATCTGCACTTGCTGGGGAGCCCTGTTTTGCACCAGAGACCTGGGAAGCATTCCCAGCAATTGGGAAAATCCTAGGTCATCCATTCCCGCAAAGATGAGGTCTCCTAATTTGCCCCAAAAGTGGGTCCAGCTTATATAGGCCAAAAAGAGCAAGTCCTTCTCCAGCTCTGTGCGGTTTTTCAGGGCCTGTTGAAGCATTAAGGATAAATCATCTTGCCCTGGTCAGAAGCTGCAGGCTGAGGGGGCTCTGGGAGGGTGAGCAGAGCAGCAGGGATGCAGAGAGCACGGTGTGGGGGTGGACACTGAGGCGACACAAATCATGACAGAACGTGCCAGATCAAATATCAGCTCCACAGAAGCTGAGGGCAGGGGAGCAGAGATGGGAGAGAACTGGGGCTGATTTCCACCATCACAGGGAGGGAGCAGCTCAGTAAAAATCCTGAGTGAGCCTTCTCTGCTCTGTTTTGTTTCCTGGAGCATGTCCAGGCATGGGGGGCAAAGGGTGGCACTGGTGCCAGGGTGTGAGCTGGGGATGGAGGGAGCTGCTCAAGGTGAACATCACTGTCTGCATCCTAATCAGCTGGAGCTGCACATATCAAAAGCAGGAGGCTCCAAGGGAGGCAGAGAGCTCCTGGAAACAAAGCTCAGGGTTTCTCAGGGCTGCAGGCTTGTGTCTCTGGTCCCTCTGCCCCTGGTGTCTCCTCAGCTTTCTTGCAGCCCAATTTCTCTTCCCAATTTTTACTCAAAACATTTTCCTTCTCAATTTTACATCATAATTCTATACAGTATTGCGATTTAGTTTTTCTCAGGATGTATCCCAGAAAAGGAGTATCCCAGGTTGTGGGTGGTCCAATTCCTGAAGGAAGAAAGAAGTCTCCCAGCTGGTGGCGTCCAGATTCCAGACATGGCTTTACCTTTTGATTGCAAGGCCATCTCATAACAGTGATGGGCAGCTTCCTTTGGTTGAAACTATTAGTCCTAGAGTTGATGTTCATATTCCTCTCTCAAGCTGCTTTTCACTGTTTTGTCCAGGCGTGAGATAAGCATGTTTCCTTTTTTATATATTCTAAAGCTATAGTTTCAAAGATCCTTACTACAAGCAATATTCTAAAATTGTACTTGAAAAGGTTATCACTGCAGAACTCTTTAAGGCTTAGCTACAAGCAGAAAGTTCCTGTCCAAAAGCACCATCCTCAAAGCTTTAATCCAAATGCTGCTAAATCAACTTAAGACTTATAAAGTTAATTGCGAACAAAGGATAGGTTCAAAGGCCTTCTTCCATGGTTTACTTTCCTCAGTTATTATTAGAATTCATCTTGATAAGTGTCCCATGGTTGGTTTCCACACATATCACAATTACAAATACACGCGTTGCCTGTATGTACCTGACATGAAACACAGCTTTGTATTTCACAAAAGGAGAGAAAGGAGAGCGATTTAGAAAGATGCATCACCAATTGCCTAAATTGTTTATCATCTTGCAGATCTGCACTTGCTGGGGAGCCCTGTTTTTTGCACCAGAGACCTGGGGAAGCATTCCCAGCAATTGGGAAAATCCTAGGTCATCCATTCCCCAAAGATGAGGTCTCCTAATTTGCCCCAAAAGTGGGTCCAGCTTATATAGGCCAAAAAGAGCAAGTCCTTCTCCAGCTCTGTGCGGTTTTTTCAGGGCCTGTTGAAGCATTAAGGATAAATCATCTTGCCCTGGTCAGAAGCTGCAGGCTGAGGGGGCTCTGGGAGGGTGAGCAGAGCAGCAGGGATGCAGAGAGCACGGTGTGGGTGGACACTGAGGCGACACAAATCATGACAGAACGTGCCAGATCAAATATCAGCTCCACAGAAGCTGAGGGCAGGGAGCAGAGATGGGAGAGAACTGGGGCTGATTTCCACCATCACAGGGAGGGAGCAGCTCAGTAAAAATCCTGAGTGAGCCTTCTCTGCTCTGTTTTGTTTCCTGGAGCATGTCCAGGCATGGGGGCAAAGGGTGGCACTGGTGCCAGGGTGTGAGCTGGGGATGGAGGGAGCTGCTCAAGGTGAACATCACTGTCTGCATCCTAATCAGCTGGAGCTGCACATATCAAAAGCAGGAGGCTCCAAGAGGCAGAGAGCTCCTGGAAACAAAGCTCAGGGTTTCTCAGGGCTGCAGGCTTTGCTCTGGTCCCTCTGCCCCTGGTGTCTGCAGCTCCCTTTTTGGGTTGGGGGTTTGCTGCAAGCAGCTGGTGCTGAGCCCCAGCCCTTGCCCTGCAGCCTTGCTGAGGCTGGGTGGAAAAGGGCAAGATGCAAAAACAACAGGTCTGCAGCTCACCCCGAGGCTCAGCCAGGGGCAGAATCTGTTCTTGTGAGGAGCAGGTCCTTAAAGCCCCGAGGGTGCGTCTGCCCACCACAATGAGCCACCCTACTCTCCTCTCCAGCCCGTGTATTCCCCTTGCCAGAGGGCCTAGGGAGCACAAAGGAGAGGGAAGAGAAGTGCTGAGCTGATATCCAGGTGTTCTCCCTCATGCCAGGGAACGGGAGAGCAGAGCAAAGCAATTCCTGTTGTGACAAAGGGGGAGCAGGATGCAGAGCTGGATGCAGAGCTGAGCACCACCCTGTGGGAGATGCTCCATTAGGAAATTGCCTCTGTGGCAGAGTGCAAGAAAGTGGCCCAGCAGGGAGCTAATGTCCTCCATGGAATGCACAGGTTTATCTGCAGCAGATTTGTGCTGTGGGGGAGGAGACTGAGGTGCCTCCTGAAGCCTGAGAGTTTAATTTTTCTTTTTTTCTGTGCAGATGAAGAGAAAGAACACTCTCAGCTCTGGAAGAAAAAGAAAGAGAGGTTAATCCACAGAGAAGTGATTGATTGATTTTTGTGTGTACTGAACATTCTGGAAATGTTTGGGAACATTGCTTGGTTGGGACAATGGCTGTTGGCTCTCAGCATGTAGAGAAAGTGCTGTAGAAGCAATGAATTGGGTGCAAATTAATTTCACCCCTTTTCAAGAGTGCAAAATCAGCTTTAAATTCTGTTGGAAGATGGGTTGAAGGAAGTGCTGGGGCAGCCACCTGAGTGTGAGAGGGGAAGGTGGCTCTGCCATCACCTCCAGAGGTGGTGAGGAAGGAGGCAGAGGACAGGGATCTGTGCACTGAGGGATTTTGCAGGGCCAGGCAGAGCAATTGTACCTGGACTCTGAATTCATGCTGGGAGGAGCGGGGCCAGTGGGGCTGGAGGGATGTGGGAAGGAGCTGAAGATTTGCTCTGCACACCCTGAGTTCAGTGCTGGGAACACAGGAGCGTGCAGGGAGGCAGCTTTGTCCTCCATGGATGCTGGATGGGGCTTGAGGTGGGTGGATTGTTGCTTGTTTCTCCCACTGGTCAATGACAAAAATACAACCTTTAATTTTTACTGTTTACAGTAAAGTTGCTCACCATTGCTCAAAATTTTTATTCCCTTGAGTTCTAATGCCAGTAAAAGGGGTTAGAGGCATGATGATGAATTGCCTCTGGCTCCAGCCCTCCTGGAAGGCTGGACTGCAACAGGCTTGACCTTTGGGAAGCCTGAGCCACCCCAGCCAGGTCTGTGGGGCTCAGGGGAAACTGCAGCTCCCAGGAGACCTTTGCCACCACAGTCTTGGGTGACGGCATCATTTCCTAAAGCCTGAGCTGACAATGCTTATTTTTGTGGGAGCTGATAAAACAGTGATATCACTTCTTCATTTTAATCCCCTCTGCTGACCTGGAGGGCAAAGTGGATCCACTCACAGGCCCAGCTCATCCCCCTGTGCTTTGCCACGGTTATGCCAAGTGCAAGAATTCAGGAAAGGAAAACTTGGTCACCCTGAGATGCTCCTCTGGAGTTCAGGGCACTGGAGGCTGCTGCAATTCTCCTTAGGAAATCCCAGAGCTTAAACCAGCAGCTGCCTGGTTATGTTGGATTTATTATGCAAAAGCAAAATGCTTTTGCTCGTTCATCCCATCACAAAAGGAAAGGCACCAGTATTTTCCTTCTACTGCTTTTTGGTTGTGTAAGTTTGTCTGAGCTGTCTTTCTAAGAACTTGTGATTGATTTCTGGGCCAGGAAAAGCCTCACTCAGGCTTGTGTGGGGACCTTAAGGTATTTCCAACAATGTTTCCATCAGTGCTCACCTCCAAAAGATTCCCTTGGCTTTCAGGGTCAAAAATAGGATAATTTGGTTTTGCTTTCTGAAGCTGCTTTCAGACTTGTGATACAAGCCCAGCTTAGAGCTCCAAGGCAGGTAAAAATATAGATTTTACAGTCTGAATTGTGGTTCCCCTGTCTGCTTCTCTTGCAAACCTGGCCAGGTCACCATGTGTCCCAGCAGAGTTCAGAACACCAGTGGTAATGTTCTGCCAAGCATCCAAGTCATTTATCAAGAGCTGAAGAAGCTCAGGGAGGGCACAGAACAGAGAAGGGAAGTCGGGGGTTTGCAGTTCTGAATCAAATTGGCAAAAGAGCTTTTAAGTAAAATCAACCCTGTAATATTTTAACATGTATCAGGCTGAAAATAGTGCAGCAGTTTATGGGTAGAAGTGTTACCCTCAAATGAACTTGCACTCTGTTCATAACATCATTTTTGTCTGCCATTTTTGGCCGTGTTTCTGCTAAGGCCATTAGTAGAGTAAATGATAGATGAGCTGTAGTTTTAAAATGATACCTATTTGAGCTCTTATTCTGCCCATGAGAGGAATATCCTGGAGCTGAAATGTTGGATCCAGTCACAGAGTCACTGTTGAGCTTCCATTTCTGCAGACACTGCACGTCCCCCGGATAGGTGATCACAGCTGGCTCTGCATCATTTCCCAAGTGTGAAAAGGAGATGATTGCCATTAGAGAAAGGTGACTCTTCCTTCAGGGCAGGCAGTTCTTGTGGTAAAAGTAATATTGAAATGACAAAAAAAAAAATCTTTAGGGGTTTGACTTGTGACTTTACTCCTTTCTCTAGAAAGATCCATTGTGATATTCTGATTTCTGATTCAAACCTAGCTCCTCACCAGTTTTTGGCTGGCCATTTTGCCTGCTCTGATTTGACAGCTCACATTAGCCATGCTCTCTGGCTATGAGCCCATGTCAAATGGCTGATCAACTTGCACCTGCACCTTTCATTTACTGGCTAAAGCTCTCACCAATACTTCTAACAATGAAGCCATAGGTAGTGAAACCCTAAGCTGACCTTATTGAAGTAATTTTTCAAGAAACACCATCTGATAGCCTCAGGCTTTCATGGTGCTCACTGGCAGTCTGAGGGAATGATTCTCCTGCCCATGGAACTGACTGTGGAGGGACCATTTGTGGTGTTGTAGGAGATGGGCTGAACTGTGTGTTGATAAACCTGTGGGAGGTTGAAAGGTGAGGATGGCCAATCTCATTACATAAGAAAATACAGCATCTCCTTTCAAAATCAGCAGAGTCTGCTTTGGTAAAGTTCAGTGTCTGACCCATCATGGTCAGTGGGAACTCTAACCATTGCTCATTCCTGCCTTTCAGATTCACCAAGATGAAGACAGCCACCAACATTTACATCTTGAACCTCGCCCTGGCTGACACCTTGTGCCTGATGACCTTGCCCTTCCAGGGAACAGACACGTTCCTGGGCTTCTGGCCCTTTGGCAATGTCCTGTGCAAGACTGCCATCTCCATTGACTACTACAACATGTTCACCAGCACCTTCACACTGACCATGATGAGCGTGGAGCGCTGCATCGCCATCTGCCACCCCATCAAAGCCCTGGACATCCGCACGCCCCACAAGGCCAAGGTGGTCAATGTTTGCATCTGGGCACTGGCTTCTGTCTTTGGCATCCCAGCCATGGTGATGGGATCTGCAGAGAACGAGAACAACAGTCAGTAAAACTGCACCCAGTGGGAGGGACATGAGAGCCGAGGGAGAGGGGGGCAGTTTCATCTGTGGGGTGAGGTCTGTGCTGTCAAATCATCTTAACTCTGCTCCTGCCTCTCTGTATCACTGCTGCTGCTTTTCTAGTGTTAAACATGGAATTATGTGAGGAATTGAGCATTAAACATAGAATTATGTTAAGTTGGGAAAGCCCTCTGAGATCATCAGGTCCACCCATTAACCCAACTAACCAAACTAATCTGAATGTGCAGATGCTTTTCTGCTTGATCTGCATTTGCTGATCTTCCTTTCCTTTTTGTTTCTTTCACTCTTGCAGAGATTGATTGTCTAATTAAGCTCCCTTCTCCCGTGGACTACTGGGACCCAGTGTTTGGCATCTGCGTCTTTCTCTTCTCCTTTATGATCCCTGTGTTGATCATCACCATTTGCTACAGCCTCGTGATCCGGGCGGCTCAAGAACGTCCGCGTCCTCTCGGGCTCCAAGGAGAAGGACCGCAACCTGCGGCGCATCACCCGCATGGTGCTGGTGGTGGTGGCAGTCTTCATCGTTGGCTGGACTCCCATCCAGATTTTCGTGCTGGTGCAGTGCTTGGGAGCCAAGGCAGAGAGCGAGCTGGAGCTGGCCATCTCCTGCTTCTGCACCGCTGGGGTACGCCAACAGCAGCCTGAACCCCGTGCTCTACGCCTTCCTGGATGAGAACTTCAAGGCGTGCTTCAAGAAGTTCTGCTTCCCCACCGCCTTCAGGACCGAGCTCCAGATGTCCAACAGGATGTGCAGCATCGCCAAGGATGTGGCCTACGCCTGCAAGAACTCGGAGGGGACTAACAATCCAGCCTGACTAGGCATGGAAATCCCCATGGTGGCTGTCACCCAGCAGAGTCCGACCACCCCACATCAGAACTGACTCAGATAACGGCCCTTTAGCAGGACCCCAAAACTGAGAGGTGAGAAACCAAGGAAACAATTGTGGGGGTTGGGAAAACTGGATGCTGTGAGAGCACACAGAAAAGTGAGCCCACTTGATGCATTTTTAATTTCCAGTGCATCCTGCACTAAGGAACGTGTTTGAAATCAGCCCGCTGATTCCTGCAAAACCCTGGGGGTTTGCAACATTATTGAGAGTTTGGGAATGAAGGGTTTAAAATAGGCATCGCTCCTGGGGCTTACACTTCTGCTGCTGCTGGGAGACAGACAGAATGTGAACTCTTGCATTGCTTTTTTCCTCCCTGGCTGGAGATGTTAACAGCTCGCCTGGCTCACCAGGCGCCCGTGTGCGGGTTTTCCTCCTGTGCTATCGCTCTGAAATCAGACTTTGCTGCAGCCAAAGTGGGCAGGAGCCATCAGACAAAACCCAAGATCATCTCCAGGATGAGTCATCACGCAGGGAAGGATGCAGGGAAGGAGAGGAGGGAGCTGATGGGAAGAGAAATTCAAACTGGCTTGGAAGGACAGCGCCAGCTCCTGCAGATGGGATCTGCAGTGAACCACCCCTCTCAGAGGGGAGCAGGGTGGGAGAAGGGACTGTCAGAGCTGATGGTGTAGCTCTGAAGAGGAAGAAGAAAAAAGACTGAGGAAATGAACACAATTTCTCATTTACGTGCTGCTACTATTTTTTTTTTAACTCTGTATTTCCAGTGTAATAATGGACAGAATGTGTCTGTATGTACATGTCTGTAGTGGAATAGGAGCAGATCCATGGTAGGATTTCACCTTCCCAAGCATGCCTTGGGCATCTTCCTGGTGAGAGGAGGAAGGAATGAAGTGGCCTATAGACACATGTATTTATGTATAGGAAAAGCCATTTTGGAGAAGTCAGAATGGCAGCTCTTGCAGAAGACATGGACATTCCTGATGGGAGGAGGCAGCCTAAAAGAGTCCCACCTGCTCCACATGGGATAAGTGGGGTGCAAACCATACAAAACCTGGGGTTCTGTGGTTTGTTTTATGTGTTTAACTGAAATGAGACCCACAATGCTGAAAGCATGTGGGAAATGCTGCCTGGGTACCACCCCTCCTGCCAGCCATGGATTGATTTTCCTCTCCCAAAGCAGGCCAGAGCTTTGTGGAAAATGAAATGTCCTGTCATTTCACTTGATAACAAAAGCTTCCCCAAAGAGTCTCACCACTTGAGTGCCCTCTGTGCTGGGGAGAGCAGCAGGCTGGGCTTGTCCCTGTAGCACAACAGCCCCAGGAAATCTGGGCAGTGCTGGCCAGTGGTGCTGATGGGGGAGCAAAGCACCAACCTCCACCTGGAGATGGGGAGGTCAATTCCAACATGAGAACCAGCAGTGTCACCTGGACTGTACAGATTCCAATGTGAATATATTTCTTGTGCTCTGATCTATGTGACTCTGTATTTTTAATGTATTGATTTGCCAATATTTTAATGCTGTCATGTTCTTTCTATATGCTGTACAAAGGAATTGGATGTTATATTTCTATGTAGAGTGTTTCTCTCATGGTTGGGCTTAAAATATAGATGCAATTCCAGTGTCCTGTGTGTAGGACCCAGATCCCTTGTAAACTGCTCAAGCTGGGAGGATTTTGATGCCGATTAACATTTGATTGGGAATCTGGATGTGTACCAGAGCAAACTTTGCAATTAGCACTTGCCCATACCAATCTGGAGGGAGGAGGAAATCTGGGCACTTTAAGCACTTTGTAGTGGATGTTAATGCCAGAGCCCTCACCAGGAAATCCCAAATAAACCCCAGGCATGTGAAGAACAGCTCCTTGAGAACTGTGCTGCTGGCAAGCTGCATCCATGCCTTTGGAAAACTGGGTTGGGTGGGATGTTTGTGGGTGGTACCAGCACTGGGCAGTGAGAGACCTTGGGTCTGCTCAGCCCTCACTGTGGGATGGTCTGATGGGGTCTGGGAATGGCTGGGGCTGAAGCTGGGAACTGACTGCCAGGCTGTTCTTACCTTTAGGGAGCAGGAGAACATTCATTAGTGGCTGGCCAAGGAACAGCCACACTCCCTTGTCATTCTTGGCTGGATTTTTAAATAGATTTATGTCCTCTGAAAGAAAATATACCAGTGTTTGGCATTTTTAAAATATGGATTTTGTTATAATGCCTATGCTGCAACAATCTTACATAATCAAGTACTCAATAAATGTGTGTTTACCAAGCTTTTGGGTATTTCCGCAGCCCTTGCAGTGGATGTGTTTGGGCATTCTGTTCAATGCTCAGTGAAGTTTGTTCTAAGAAGAGCAGCAAACGCCTGAAAGCAAAACTTTATTGTACTGTGCCTCTGGAGTTACAGGCTCATGGTCAGCTGGATGGCTTTAGTGCTGGCTCTGTAATTCCCTCTGGAAGTGGTTGTGTTGGTGTGATTTTTTACAACTGCCACAGTGTAAATGACATTTAGGTGGCTACTTGTGTGCTTTAATAAAGGAAAATTAAAACCCATGTGATTTGGATGATAACCTGGAAGAGTTCACTGGGTGGATTTGGAATATTTCAGCCCTGTGGCTGGTTTTTGTTACACAGACAGCTTGGTCTGTAGTTAACACAGGCACAGAAGATGTGAAAATTGGGTCCCTGGCTCTTGCAAAGGCAGCTGTGATGTGTAGCAGGGCAGCAGTGCAGGCAGCTGCCTGCTGTTAGAGGTGAAGTCTACTGAAGGATGAAAAAAAGCTCTTCCCACCTCCTCTCCCCACAATTCCCAGGAGTTATGGGGTTAGGTGTGACCTGGGAGAACAATAAATTGCAGAGCTGCTCTGAAAATAAAGCCAAGGCCATATTCTGTAGGAAGGATGGATCACACAGCGAGATGTGCAATAAGGAAAGTGCTTTCTCTCTGCAGAGATCAATATTCCTGCCCAAGCAGGTAAATATCAGGAGAGGGTTTTTTGTTAGCAGTGGTGGTTTTCTTCTTAAAAAAAAAAAAAAGTAATTGGTGAGAAAAAAAAAAAATCCTTATTTTTTTCTAGTTCAGTTAATTCTAAGTATCCAGGGGTGAGTTCTTACAGCAAAACCATAAACCAAAGTGCTTTATTCAGTATGATGGGATTTATTAACATATCAAGTATTCTCTCTGCTGCTGTTGGCTGAAATCAAGTGCTGGAAAAGGCTGAGGAATGGATGAGCTGGGTACTGAGCTCTGCCCCAAGCAGCTCCTTGGCTCTTGGTAAATCTGGGCAGAGATCTGGCTTTGCAAGAGCCAGATCTCCCTTCCTCTCCCTCAGCCAACAACACTCGCCCCTCCATCAATTACAACTTCTAACATAAAAAATAAGGAGCAGAATTTACACTTTCACTGAGGTTTGGATGGACAACACCCTCAGGCACATGGTGGGGTTCTTGGTGTTGTTCTCTGCAAGGGCAGGAGCTCTGATCCCTGTGGGTCCCTTCCAGCTCTGGATGTTCTGTGGTTTATGGTTTTATGCCTTGGGAAGAGCTGAGCTGGGGACATGCTGGGTTACCCTTGACAGAGCTGCAGGTCAGAGGGGGTGTTTGTTTTGGGTGAGAATTCAGCTGAAATCCCTCTCCTCAAACCCACAGCCACAGCAGCCACAAAGCCTTTCCCCTGCTCCAAATTGTCCCCAGGGCTGGGGACAATTCAGCAGGTGGGAGAAACCCTGACTAAGAAAGACCAAAGCTGTGTGGGGCCCTTGTGGTGCCCCTGCTCCAAAGCTCGAGACTTGCCCTGGTGAAGACTCTGCCTGAGGCTGAGCAGTTGCTACTCAGGTCTGTTTTCACAAGTTTTTCTTGAGAAGTTAGATTGTAAATACGTCTTTCTTTTTAAAATTATCTTTTCATATTTTTTTTTTTTTCCTCCAGGGAGGTTTGTTAACTATTTAAAGAGCTGTCACTGGGCTCCCATCTCTCTCTGGATACTCTGGAATATCATTGTGGGGTACAACAATGTGTGTCCAGAGAATGATGCCTCTCACCCTGCAATGCTTTATAGGGAAGGTGGCTACTCTCCATAGCTAGAGCTCCTTTTTTTTTTTTTTTTTATGCAAAGGATCTCCAGCAGCAGCTGGTGTGGGTGCAGCCTTTGATATCTGCTCAAAAGAGAGACTCAGACTGGCAGCAAAGCAGCCTCTGCCAGAAAAAAGTCCAGCTTGCTTTCCCACTCATTTTGCTGTGCTTCCCTCAGCTATTTTTGTGGATATTTATGCAAAAACAAATTTCTCCCTCCTTCAACAGGAGAATCTCCTTCACACATCCCAGGCTGCAGCCCTGAGTGTGCATTCGTGGCCTGTGCATCTCTGTGGCAGCAGAGCTCACTGCTGTGACTTTGCAGAATCTGTTGGTTATTCCCAGCCCTGATTTTCACCCCCCAGCCCCTGCCCAGGGCAGTCTGAAGGACCAGAACATACCCACAAGCCTTCTCCTCTGCTGAGGAGAACCACGGAGCTGAGATGGGAGGGATGGAGGGTAGAATCCAGCAGCAACAGATGTAGGAGGGAAAAGTTGTCCCATCTCCATGGTGAGGACTGCTTGTGAGGTGGGAGGCTGAAGGAGGGAGAGAAGGGGACAAAGGGAACCTGTTGGAGCAAGTCCAGAGGAGGCCACAAAAATCACAAAAAGGGCTGGAGCATCTCAGCTCCAGAGAGAGGCTGAGAGAGCAGGGGGTGTTCAGCCTGGAGAAGGCTCTGGGGAGCTCAGAGCCCCTTCCAGTGCCTAAAGGGGCTCCAGAGGGCTGGAGAGGGCTTTGGACAAGGGTCTGGCTTGACAGGACAAGGGGCAATGGCTTCAACCTGCCAGATGTCAGGTTAGATTGGATATTGGGAAGAAATTCTCCCCTGTGAGGGTGGTGAGGCCCTGGCACAGGTTGCTCAGAGAAGCTGTGGCTGCTCCATCCCTGGAAATGTTCAAGGCCAGGTTGAAAACACCTGGTCTAGTGGAAGGTGTCCCTGCCCATGGCAGGGGTTGGAATGAAACATCCTTTAAGATTCTGTGCCAGCCAAACCAATCTATGATTCTGTGGTTCTAGGAAATGGAAGGTGGGAAGAGCAGCCCTTAAGCCAAAAGTCCTGGTGCTGCGTGAGGAACAGAGATGACTGTAAGAAATTAGAGCATGTGCTGTGTGATGCTGATGGATGTTTGGCACAGGGTTTTTGGAACCCTTCTTGTCATGTCTGAGCTGCTGCCTGCCTGTTTTGAGTGGCCCACAGTGGCTGCATGCACTTGCCCTATTGCCTGTTTAGACTGGGGTTCATGACACCCTTGCTCAAAATGTGGCAGCAGAAGTACCAAGGTCACAGCTCCTTTTGAAAAAGGGAATTTTAGGATTTTTTTCAAGCAAAGGGATTGCTATTAGATTGGGTGCTGTTAAATCAAAGAGGCCCATGGCTCACAAACTCCCTTTGTTCCTGCTTTCCAGCACTCTGAGGCCTGGATAGATTGCATGACAGAATGAAATAATCAATAAATAGAGCAACATGGTTTTGTATCTTGGCAACAATGATGCTGCTGAACCATGTAAACTGACTTTGCTCTCTCTCCTCAGTGCAGAGATCCTGACTGGATGCAGGGAAGGAGTGATGCCAGCTCTTCACAGTGCTGGGGGACACAGACAGCCCCTTCTTCCATCTCAAGGTTTATGGTTCAGCAACCCCTGAGCTGTCCTTGGGTTAGAAAGTGCACAATAATATCCTCTGTTTTGCAAGGTCAGATTTCCATGTCACCTTCACAGATGGCTCCAGTCTCACACAGAGCATTGCTGGTTGGTCACTCTTATCTCCACAGCCCAGCAGAGATCCTGTTTTGGATGGCTCTCACTGCTCCCAAAAAAAGGGACCAGCCACTGCCTCTCCTCCTTCTGCTTTCCCTTCCAGGATCAGAGATTTCCTGCTGCTTCCTCCACGTCTGAGACAACTGGAGGAGATGAGGAGCTGAGGATGTGGCTTCTGACAGAGAGCTGATAACGCTCAGCTGAGTATTTTATTCTCCTGCCACTAAGCTGTCAGGCTGCTGCTGAAATTCCTCCTGCTTGGAAAGGGCTGGTGCCATAGCAGCAGGAATTGTTGCTGGCTGGAACTTTTCCAAGAGCTGGACAAAAGAAGCATTTTGTGGAAGGCCACCAGCAATTCTTGGTCAGCAGCACAAGGTGTGAGGTCCCCTTTGAAGGCCATCCCTGCACAAGGACAGCCTGGCCTTCCTCCAGTGCCCAGAGCACCATCCAGGCTTTTGGGCTGGCCTCATCCTCACCCTGGAGAAGCAGGTTGCTGTTGGAACTCTCATATCCACAGTTTCTGGCTGGATTGCCGTGTCTTACCACAGACAGCCCTGAGACACCAGTACAGACTCCATCTGCAATAAAAGGACTTTGTTCCAGCTTTTCCCTTGACCAGCGTGCAGCAAGCCCACCTGGGCCTCATTCAGGTCTGTGGGGCTGGTAGTCAGCTTTATGCTGGGAATTTCAAGCTTTTACCCTACTTTCCACAGCAAATAGTGGAGCAAACCCAGCCGCACCAACCCCCAAATTTCACCTTGAAGTCACAATTTTCATTTTCCTCTATTCAAGCCTTTGAAGAAAGCAAACTTTACTTGAGTGAGCTGGAGGCACAGTGTCCTCAAGATCATTCCTGAGTAGGACAATATTGCAGGGGAAGACTGGCAAGCCCAGAGTTTACTGGTGCTTAGGAAGCTTTGCTAAACCTTCCCACGTCTCAGGTGTGCCCTTGCACCCTCCTGAGCTCCTGGAGGCCTCGCCAGCTCAGGCACAGTTTGGACAGAAGGGGATGGTTCCTATTCTGTCAGATGTGGGGACAGGAGGAGGGAAAACTGCAAACACTGCCACGAGGGCAGGGCTGTTTTCATTGATGGTGCCAAGTGGTAGCACATCATCTTTGATTAAATGTGAGGTGCTGAAGGGCAAAAATTCTCAGTGATGAGGAGAGAGTGTCTCCACTCACACAGCAAGGTAAGTGAAGGGAAAAGTAGCCCTGTATTTCATGGGAGGTGTTCAGTTTTTAACAAAACCTTTTTGCAGAAGATGTGCCTAGGCAGATGTGATTCAGAGCATTTTATCAGCCTCACAGAGAATCCCCAGATCTGCTTTGCCACATTTCTCTCTTTTTTCATTGTGAATGATTTCTCCTGCCAGGGTTGCTCCTGCTTGAGTTCTACTCAGTGGAGCCCCGGAGTTTTCTCAGGGGGCCTCTTGCAGCGAGTTCTGAGCCAACGTGGGGCTCTGCTGCCAGCCCAAATCTGTGCTTCCCTTGCCCAGCCTGAGTGCAGGTGGGGCATGGCATGGCTGGAGATTTGCATGGCCAAAATCCTCCAGCATTTACATCTGCTCACGGCTTTGGGTAGCACAAATCACAGAACACCCATCACAGCTGACAAATGGCATTTCTTGCAGATTGCTACAGCCACACTGCCGATCCACAAATACACGAGAATCAATTTCAGTTGAAAATGTCATTTATTACAAATTGCTACACCCACATGACAATATAGAACTATACAAATCTCAATTTAGGTTAAAAACAGGAATTTATTATATTATTACAACCTGTGTATGTAATAATATACAAATACCAACTTCTGTTAATTTATTGCCCACCTCTACAACAACTCACTATACACAAAGATCAATTAGGTGTTTAACAACTTAATTTATTACATTTTACTATAAGGATAAAGCCCATCTAGGAATACAAAAATATTCCAATTGGAATGTAAATAGAATTACATCAAGAAAATCAGATAATTATACATATAAAAATTGACTTATATACCCATACAAATAGCAATATTCCTATTTTAAAAATCATATAACAAAAATTATATCAAAAGAGATAATTACACAACTTTACCCACAAAATAGAAATTAACACAGATATAAAAATATCCATGTATACACAGATAAATTTATAATATATATGTAATTTCAAATATATATATATTTATACACATAGCATACATTCATAAAAATAATATACATAAATATAAGAATATACACATGGAAATAAACTTATACTAATGCAATATATATTGAACATTGTTAATCCCTGTCCTTTCAAGTCCCACATGTGTAAACAATCCTCCAAGCAGGGGGATCCCAGCTGCCCCATCTTCAAAGTTCTCTTGCTCGGCTCCTCCTCCCCTGCAGAGCAGCTCTCCTGGACAGGGACAGCAGATGGAACATCTGGGAAGCAAAGGGAACACTGAGGTGAGTTTTTGTGGGACGTTTCCCTTGGCAGCAGCTGCACTTCCATCAGGGAAGAGGAATGTCAGAATTCCTCCCAGGAGGGTCGGGAAAGAAAGCAGCCGATGCGGGCCAGGCTGTGGTGAACACCAGCAGCCCGGGGACTGGGTAACTGGCAGCCCGGGCAGAGCCCAGCACAGCTCCCAGGCCCTGCCGGCACAGCTGCTCAAAAACAGCCCCTGTGCCAGCCGGGGCAGCTGCACTGAGCAGCCCCAGCACGGGCAGGGCCGGCTCCTGCCCCCGCCGGGCAGTGCCCACGGCCACAGCCCACGGCACCCTCAGCCCCACCTGCCTCCCAAGGCCTGTGGCTCAGCCGGGCTCTCCAGGCTGGCAGCAGCAGGTCCCTATTCACTGCTCTTGCTGCTGGCCTTCAGCTCCCTCCCTGCTGGCTCCCGTCAGTCTCCAGCTGTCCTCAAGGTCTTCATGGCAGCTGTGGCAAAAGTGGAGGCTCTGGAATTGCTTCCAAGGCCTGGCAGAGCTGCAGCCCCAGAGCCCTCTGTGCTCCCTGCTGGCCCCTCCATCCCCTCAGCCCCGCCATGCTGTCTGTGAAGCCCCAGCCCCTTCAGTTTCTTCAGCCCCTCACAGTCCTCTCACCCCTCAGTCCCTTCTGAGGCCATCCTGTCCCCTGAGACACGGAGCCTGTGCCACTTCCCTGTCACCTCAGTGCCACCATGGCCCTGGGCTGCCCCACAGCCCCTCAGCCCCAGCAGCAGCTCAGGGTCACTTTCCCTTCAGCGCCACCACCCCCTCAGCCCCCTCAGTCTCACCGTCCTTCAGCAGCTCCTCAGGGGACAGTGCCTGGGGCCAGCAGCAGCTCCCACTGCTCAGGGACAGCCGGGCTGGAAGTGCTGCCCCCACCAGCCCGGCCGCCAGCTCGGGCCCAGCACAGACAGGGGACACAGGGGGGGTTGCAACCAAAAACAAGAGGTGAAAAAGGCAGCCGAGGGGAAAAAGAGGTAAAATGCAGCCTAGGCCTACACAAACAGCAATCTATCCATCAACCTCTCCATCTAAACATTCCTATTCCTCTTACTATATAACTATAAACATTTAAAAATGTAACTTCATACATATGTATATATATATATAAAAATATTTTACTCTACACATATAAAAAAAGTCCTCTGAAAATCTATAAATGTAAATATATAATAAAATATAATTATATCACATCTATAACTATATACATATCCACATTTAACTAAACAGATCTATCAATATATGTCTATGTAAATAGAACACTAACATCTATAAATGGAACTATAATCACTAACAAACAGAACCATAGAAATCTATAAACATATCTACAAACAGAGGAGTTCTACCTGCCTGATGGTCACAGGCTCTCCCCTGTCCTTCCTCCCATGCAGGGCTGCCCTCCTGGCAGATGCAGATCAGATGGCAAATCTGGGAAGCAAAGGGAACACTGGGTCAATATTGGCCTCTGTGCATCTTTCCCTATGGAAGTAACTGTCCTTCTATCAAAGTCTGCAAAAGACGACTGGAAAGGTAAACTCTCACATGATAATTTGAAGCCTGCTCTTCAAAGCTCCACACTCCTTCCAAGTGTTCAAAACTTCTGAAGTTTTGAAGTATCCCAATAAACTCAAAGCCCTCGCAGTGCAAAGGGCACCCATGAGAGATTGAAACACACACAGTGCCAGCTGCCACAAAGAAGCCCAGCCTTGTTCTTTCTCTGTGCTGACAGAGAGACCTCAGTCCTCACTGAAATGGCTGGAGCTGAAGGTGCTGGGAGCTAAGTTATGAACTAGCACCATTCCCTGCCATCTACAGCCTGCCCTCTGCAGTGAGCAACAGCTCCTCCAAAACAACCACCAGCTCTGGGGTGAGCAGCTGGGTGACAACTGACCAGGTCATATTGGCTTTGGTATTTATGTATTAGCTTATGCATGTTGTTAGTGATTATAGGTATTTAGAAACAGCATCAGTTATAACTCCTTTTAGCTGCTTGGTAAACTAATAGAATCTATCAGCTTAAGTGTGCACCGTGCTGCTCATAGAAATAGTAGTGTAATGAATATAATGTCTATGCATCACTTATGGAAACAATCGTGTGATGAGTGTGTTGTGTTACAGACCTAGCAAATCATAAGGGGGAAAAAAGGCTAAGGCTTGTGTGTAACTAAAAACAGTATAAGGCCATCCACTGCCTAACCTGTCCAAGTGATAAGAATACCCTGACACAAACCAGAGCACCAGAGAACAATCCGAGAATACCCTGTTAAATTTAAGGAGGACATACTACTAAACCCTTATCAGAGGTCGTGAAACAGCAGGAAGGAGACACAAGAAGAAATAAAATAGATTGACCTGACAAACAGGATGTCATGCAGTAAGTAAGCCTGAGTGTGGGAGACAGCAATGGAGAAGACGAACCTGGAATGCCTCAGCCTCACCTCACCTGGAAGCTTGGATTTTCCCTCAATAAACCCTGCTGGATCTGCCATGTGAGGAATCCTCTCATCACTCTGGTGAGGCTTTGATTTCACCATCCGGGCTCAGGCATCGGGTGGGCTGGGGGAGTTGTCAAGGCAGCCCGAAGTGGAGACGCTCTCGGTTCTGCAGGCACCGCCACAGCACCTGCCTGGGGAAGCTACTCTGGCCACCTGGCACTTGTCCAGTCCTGCAGAGTGTCTCCTGAGAGTCCACGGATCTGTGATTGTGGATCTTTAGGGAAAAAAGTGCCATTTGGGGCCAGCTGCGGGAGGAGCTTTTTCCTTTGTTTTGTGAGGATTGTTACTCTTGGCCTGTCAGCACTTCCTTGGATTTTTCTGAGTGAAGACTGCAGCTTTGGAGGAAGCTTCCAGAAGCCAAAGGACCAATAGGAGCCCACCAGCCCTGCGAGGCATCTTCCATTTTCCTGTGTGTCTTCAATCAGTGAGTGCCTGCAGCAAGGGCTGCCAGGTGCCTGGTACAGGGCAGCACACACAGCCTCATCCTTTTAAGTTATTTTTTTTGTCTCATGGGGGGAAGATTTTGGGTTTGGGGAAAGATGGGTAATCCCTTGTCCCCAGCCCAACGAGAGTTTTATGTCCAAGTTAAATCTACCCTGGTTTTGGGAGTTGTTTCTTTTTCAAAGCGGGACCTCAAATCTTTTGTTCGCTTTTTGTTTGAACATTTTCCCAAGATTACTGAGGATGACATTTCTCTGGTTTCATTTTGGAGGAAAGTTGGGCAAAGCATTTATGATACACAAGTTAAGGGGAATTATAAGGTAGGCAAGTTTAATCCTATTTTAGATTCAATTCTTAAATTAGTAAAATCTAAGTGGGAATACAGGGTCCCTGGTTCTCCTCTCCTGTGTTGCTCCCTCCCTGATCCTAACCCTGCTTCCCCTATGAGTGGGATGGGAGCCAGATCCTGCCCACAGGCCCAGGGTTGTAATCTACTCCCTGCTGCCTCCTGCCCCACTCAGTCCCTGTCTTGTGCTGGACCTGGCCACTCCAGCCTGAGCCCTGTCCACTCTCTTGTCCCTAACTCCATGGTTCCCAGTTCAATCCCCAGTTCTAAAAGTGTTAACGGTGAATTACAAAATGGCACCAACCACACGGTCGAGCGCCCAGAATATTTTCCACAAAATGGTGCCTCTCCTCCTTCACCCCCTCATGTTTCAGCCCCTCCACCTATGTTCCGGTCCCTCCACCTCCCATCTATCCCATCTATCGTGCGCTGAGCCCTGCCCCTGAATCGGGTCCCCTCCCTTTGGTTGCAAATGTGTGGATGGGGTCACCGTCAGGACCCATCCCTTCCGTCCCTTCCACCACAACCTCGGATGAATCTCCTGTGGGTTGTGCCTGCCTCCAGGAAGGCCAAACCCCAGTGGGTTTGTCAGGCCCACCACCAGGCCACACCCCTCCCTCTTCAGCCTCTTCCGATTCCCAGACCACTGGAACCGGAAGTAGGCCTGGCTGGAAGCAGGCCATCCTAGCCTGCTGGGACCCAAGTCAGCAGGTCTCACCGGTCAGCCGGAGACTCCGTGCCCTAGCCTGCCCAGTCTCATTCTCTGAGAAGGACAGGAACAGTAACATCCCCAGCAGCACGATCAAACCTAGAGGAAGCTGGACGCGGAGCAGGGAGGAAGCCTTATGGGAGGGTGATTTGGGCTTGGTGCGAGACCTTGATTGTTTTGCGGCATTTGTCATTGTAAAACGAGGGACAGACCCACGATGGGAGCAAATTCCTTACACCGAGCTGAAGGAGTTGAGAAAGGCAGACGAAGATCATGGCTGCAATTCACCTTAATTTAAAAATGTTCTGGACTTAACTTGTGCTGGACACGTCTTAATCTCTCATGACTTATGATATATTGCCACTGGGTTACTTTCTCCCACTGAATTTTTATTATGGGAGATGCAATGAAGAAAGCTGTTAAATTCCATTCTTTCTAAATATGATTTAAGCACTGTGCTAGGAAAAGGGGAAGAAGGCCTTGAGGTTTTAGTGAAGGAGGGGGAGTTCTCCAGACCAGAAGACTAGGTCATGCTATCCACTGATGTTCGAGATGATATCAAAGCCGCTGCAAAGACTGCTCTTTTAAAGATCCCTGATGGAACTACCCCCTCCAGAACTTTTCTTCAATCCACCGAGGGATTGAAAAGACATTTATTAAGTTTGTTGACTGCCTCTGAGAAGCCATTGAGCATCAAATTGATAATGTTGTGGCCAGGGATGAGCTCTTGAGGAAAATGGCCATGACCAATGCCAGCGTAGAAATGAAAAAGATCCTCAGAGCTCTCCCTCAAGAGCCTGAGCCAACCATCCCCCAGATGGTTGATGCTTGCCAATAAAGCTTCCTCTCTCAAACACACTTTGGCATTGCCTGTTAGTAAAGGAGTGGGGGAGGCAATGGTGAACATAAACAATATGAGGTATTTTGACTGTGGCCAATTAGACCATTTCTAAGCTAACACCCCTCATCTGCCCTCCCCTGACTCTTCAATCAACCATGTATGCCTTCTCCAAAAATGCCTGGAGATTACCAGCCCCCACACCATCCAGGAAATGAGTGGCAGAGTGGGAAGTGGCCCCGTGCCGAGACACCAAATGGCAGGCCGTATTACCAAAGTCTCTCTCTCTCTCTCTCTGTCTCTACCATTCAGGAGACCCAATTCCTGGATGGCTCCTTTCCCAGGATCAGAGCCATGAAAGGGGACTCGGGTATTTTCAGGAGAACCTGCAACCTGAACCAAGACACTTGTCGGATTTTATATAGCTCTGTCCAGCTGCTGTTTGCTGACGAGGATCTGGTAAGGGTCTCTGCAGGATACTTGGGTCCCCCTTATCACAATCGCATCACCACCGTGCTCCTCCTCGGAGACACTTGTCATACACCACACGAGCTTACCATCCTTCCTGAAGTAGTAACTATTGACCCTAGGAATGAAATCACTGTTACTGTAAAATGTTATCACCCCCTATACCCTGTGCAAAAGGTTCCCCTTTGCCAAAAGGTATATCCTATCTGGACAACACTACTTAGATGACAATAATAATGACTTTCATGTCTGTTCTTCTAAGAGTTCAAGTAAAGAAAGACTGCTCATTTCTTCTGTTATTTCCTAAAAAGGAAAGTCCATCGAACTGAACATGATGGCAGACACTGGTGCGGACGTTACAATCCTTCGTAAGGCAGAGTGGCCTCATGACTGGGAGTCAGTGCCCTTTTGTTCCACATTTTCTGGCATCAGGAGAGCTGTCAATTCTTTGAGAAGCAAACACCTGGTAAGCATGGCAGGGCCAGAGGGACAGATTACAACCACTCAGCTTTTTGTTTCTTCTGACATCAAATTACTTGATAGGGATGTTTTGTCCTAGTGGGGACCCTGCCTCGATATCCCCAACCCTCAGTGGGATTTTTAGTATGGGCCCCTGCAGAGCGCACCACCCCACCTCTCAATTGGAGGACCAACACACCAGTGTGGGTGGACCAGTGGTGCCTCCCAGAAGAAAAATTGACCATGCTCCATGAGTTAGTGGAAGAGCAAGTGCACCTGGGACACCTTGTACCATCCACTAGTCCCTGGAACACCCCCATCTTTGTTATTAAAAAACCCACCAAAGACAAATGGTGCCGCTCTAAGACCTATGTAAGGTAAATGAGGTCATCGAGGACATGGGCCCCCTACAACCTGGCCTCCCCTCTCCCTCCATGCTTCCCCAAGATTGGCAGCTCACAATCCTTGATATCAAAGTTTGCTTTTTTAACATCCAGCTGTACCCGGGAGATGCTCCCAGGTTCGTGTTCTCCATCCCATCTGTCAACCATAAAGAACCCTTCAAAAGGTACCATTGGGACATTTTGCCTCAGGGAATGAAAAATTCCCCAGTGCTCTGCCAGACTTTTGTCACACAAGTACTATCTCCAGTGCAAAAGATGTTTTCCGAAGCTATAATCCTACATTACATGGACAATGTACTAATCTGTGCTTCCACCAAGTCTCAACTCAGACACGGCACTTTCCAAGACTGTCACAGCTGTCTAAAGCATGAGGTTTAAGATAGCTCAGGAAAAAATCCAAGTATCGAGCCCATGGAAGTACCTCTGGTTTTTAATTACGGGAAGGACCATCGTGCCTCAAACTCTATCCATCAACAAGCACCGCAGACATTAAGAGACATGCAACAGCTGTGCAGCATCATCACGTGGATCTGAACTCTCCTGGGCCTCACCACAGAAGAACTGGCACCGCTCTTCAACCTCCTACCAGAAGACAGCGACCTGGCTTCCCCATGCTGGTTAACACCGGAAGCCTGTGAAGCTTTGGAGAGAGTCGCCAACGCCATCAAGCACCACCAGGCATATCAGGTAGACCGGTCCCTCCCCCTCAACCTTGGTATTTTTGGTAAGTGCCCAAACGTCCCAGCATTGCTCTTTCAGTGGGATGATACTTCAAAAAACCCACTCATCATCATTGAGTGGCTATTTCTGGCACACCAACCACATAAAACAGCTACCACCCCATCAGAAGTCGTAGCCAAAATTATTATTAAAGGCTGACATCATCTCCGGACGCTCGCAGCTTGCGATCTGGCGTGCATTTACCTCCCTTATACTTTGGAGCAATTGGATCCTCTATTTCAAACAAATTAATATCTGCAAACTTCATTAAACAGCTATCCCAGACAAATTTCCTAAGCACAGACTTTTTTAAAGATTCACTGCATTTGGCCCCACAATCCTATAAAAGCAAATCTCCAATTAAAATCGCTATCACAGTGTTCACTGATGGTTCTGGCAAATCTCACAAGTCAGTGTTCACCTGGAGAGACTCGGACACTCAGAAGTTGGAGTCTGATGTCCAAGTTGTTGAAGATTCCACCCAGGTTGCAGAACTTGCTGCAGTTGTGAAAGCGTTTCAAAAATTCCAACAACCCTTCAATTTAGTCACAGATTCTGCACATGTCACTGGGATAGCAGAGCGGGCAGTGCATGCCATGCTCAAAGAAATACAAAATAAAAAATTATACCACTTCCTCCCTGAATTAATTTGCCTCATCTCCCACAGAGAGCAATTTTATCACATCCTGCACGTCCGGCCTCACACAGAGCTGCCAGGATACATCACTGAGGGCAATCTTGAAAGCAGACTTGTTAGCAATGGCAGCAAGTGCCACCCACATTTCCCCACTGTACCACATGTCTTTCAACAGGCTCATCTAAGCCCCGCATTCTTCCATCAGAATGCCCCAGCTTTTGGTACATCAATTTTAGATTTCCAGAGACCAAGCCAAGGCAATTATCTCCACCTGCCCCAATTGACAATCCTTCACCCTCCCTTCCATAACGTCGGGAGACAACCCAAGAGGCTTGGGAGCTATAGAACTCTGACAATCTGATGTGACTCACTATACCCGATCTGGATGCTTGAAATACATACACATGTCAATAGACACGTTCTCTGAAGCAGTGTTCGCCTCCACTCACACAGGGGAAAAATCAAAGGATATAATAAAGCATTTTTATATGGCATTTGCCACTTTAGGCATCCCAAAAGTTATAAAAACAGACAATGGCCCTGAGTTCACCTCAAAACAGTTTAAAGAATTCTTACAATTATGGGGCATCAACCACTGTACTGGCATTCCTCATAACCCCACCGGCCAGTCAGTGGTTGAAAGAGTTCATAAAGAAATAAAAAGAATGCTGAGTTAACCATGGCCCCAAAAGAAAGACTTTGCAAAGCACTTTATGTCATGAACTTTAGGAACTGCTCTCCGAAGGAGCCAAACCTGCCCATTCTCAGACATTTCCATAACAACACTTATGCCCATTTAAAAGAGAGACCTCCTGTTTTAATAAAAACCCCGACTCAAAATGTGTCAAAGGTCTGTACCCCCTGATATCGTGGGGAAGAGAGTACTGGTGTGTTTCCACAGAACAATGCCCCCCTACGGATCCCAGGAAAATTTGTCCAACATTAGCTGGATGCCACAATAGATGATAAAACAGAATATCCGAATTCAATCCACAGCATGCAGGACCAGTTTAATAAGGACAATCCACCAAACCAATTGGCAGAGAACTTCAGATACTGGGGGGTGGTGAGTTAGACCCGCACTCCAGTTATCAACCCCCTGGTCCTGTGGCGGAAATGGGGTATACAATCCTGTGGGTATATGATCTGCCGTACGCCGAGTCTGAGCCCCAGGAATTCGAATTCCTGGGCTCGGCCAAAGTTGACTATTGCATACACTTTGACTTTACACCAAGCTCCCAAAGTGATCTATATGAGAATGTTAAACAGTTCAAAGAACTCCTAGCAGGCAACTGGTGTGGGAATCTTGTAAAGATTAAGGCCCCATCCACCAATGATGGATATGCCAGAAAATTAGATAAGGGGGTCTTTTATATCTGCGGAGACAGGGCATATCCAGCAGTCCCATCTTGCCTTCTTGGAGGCCCATGCACCCTGGGGTGCCTATCCCTGGCATCACCCAACATGTCACAAGTTCCAATTCGGAGTGCCAAAACAAATTCAAAAATTGTCAAAATAGGTGCTTCTCAAATCGATGAGCATTGTGACAGTGAAATTTATCACTGGGCTAAATCTAAGCGTGTTGCTGTATCCTTTTTTCTACCCTAAGTAGCAGCTGCTAAAGCTCTGAGTGAGCTGGGGAATCTTGAATGCTGGGTGATTGGCCAGGCAAACTTAACATCTAGGGCCTTAAGCAACCTCCTTGAAGACAAGGAGATAACCAGATGGGCAACCCTGCAAAACAGGGCAGCTCTTACCTTCTGCTGCTGGCACACGGGCATGGAGGCCAGGAGTTTGAGGGGCTGTGTTGCTTGAACTTGTCATCCAAAAGCCAATTGCTCCACGTGTCCATCCATGAAATCAAAGGCATGGTGGGCAACGTGCAGCAAGAGAGCGAGGATTGGTTTAAGGGTCTGCTCAAGAGCTGGGGATGGATGGATGCTGTCCCTTACAAAAGACATCAATTATTTCATTATAGTTCTTTTCCTGCTATCTTTGTGCTTCGGTGTCCTGAAGTGGATCGTCACTGCCTCCACAGTGAGGTTTGTGCTGCTTTGTGACAGAGGAGAACTCCCAGGCTATTTTGTGTTTGCTGTAGGGAAGGTTGGTTATTGCTTTGCATAAATTCACAGACCAACTTGGAGCGTTTGCTTTGTCATGTCAGGGCATGGTTGCCACGTCATCATGGTGACATCAGAAGGTTGCCTTGGTGCATGGAAGGCCTGAGAGTCAGAGCATCCCTAGGGCTTGCTCATTGCAAGAGCATCCTCCTGCATCCTCCTGATTGAGGCATTTGTCAGTGGGCCGCTGCACACTGACAAGTGCATTGTTTTTCAACTGCGTGAGCCCAGCCTGAAAACTTGCAGAGCAGTGCTACAATGATTGGGCAAATTGCTCCAGCACTATTCACTGCTTATGTTGTGACTCACTTGTCAGGTAAGTAGAGGTTTTCCTGGGTGTAACCAAACCTGGCTTTCGTATGTCTTCCTGCTCTTTTCAGTGACTGAGTTTCTGATTTTGAAACAGAAAGAGCATTAGGATGCCATTGGTTTGGTAAAGCTCCTGTCAAGTCGTTCAGCTAAAAAGGGGTGTCTGTAGCCACAGGGGCCGCATTTGCAAGGGAACCTGCAGGACTTCCATTCCTCCACGGGAGAGTTTGTGGCAGCAGAGTCTGTCATTTCCTCAGTTTGCTGGGACAAGGAAGACACCTTTCAAAATGTAGACTACTGGAAGACCTTCTTGGAAGGCCTTCAACACAGAAGGCCCATTCTTCCAAGATCTTCTTGGAAGGCCTTCTAAAAACTCTGCAGTTTTCCCAAAATTCAGGAAAGCTTATTTCTTTCTACATTTTCTCCTGAAAGGATTTCACTGTCTAACTTGACCCTTTACTGAGTGCAAAATAGTGACTTTCCCTTTGCAAGGAAGTGCAAACTCTAAAGCAGTAAATGTCTGCTCCAGAACCCTGGAGCTGCTGCTGTGCTGTTTCACAATAGAACTGCCACACCTTAGGGGATTTTGGGGAAGCTTTTCTGGGCAACTGTTTCCAGCAAGTGAATAGAATTGGTGTATGCAACTGATTTTTTTAAAAATGTACCGGAAAGAAAGGATTTTAGTAGCTATTTTGTGGTTTTGGTAGAACAGGAGCATTGAGTGAAGAAGAAGAATCTGCATTTTCTTGGTCATGTTTGTATTCATTTACTGGCAAAACAGGCCAAAGCATAGGCACAACCAAGAATATTGTCCTGATCTCTTGCTGGCTATGTGGATGAAATGTGTCTCCTGGAGTGAAGTTGAGAAAGGGGAATGTTGTGGTGTGTTTTGTTGGTTTGTTCTAGTTCTCGCCCCGTTTGTACAATGGTTCTGCCTCGGGTATCCTTTCCCGCCTTTCAGATGGTCAATCCCTCTAGTTTCTATAGTTACTGATTGTATCCCCTTACTCTCCTCCCCAGTGATCCTTATATGATTTGTGTGCTCCTCCCAAGACTCCACCCCAGTGCCCAGTCAATCACTCTCCACCCCTCCTTTTTTTCCAGAATGTTCTCCTAGGAGAGTTCAATGATTGGCCCTGGGACCGGGGCCCCTCACTTACTTTGTATCTACTGGTTCCTCCAGAGTGTCAGTCTGTTCAAGTCCGCCCCTTTGTTCTCCCTGATTGGTTTGTGTATCAACCCCCCCTGGTTTCCTCCCCCTTTAGAACCTGCTCTATTCCCCATTTCGTGGTCCTTCCCCTGTTGGCTGCCCTGGGACTAATAAACCCAGATTTCGCCCACAGAGGAGGCCCGCTC
The DNA here is from genome assembly GCA_024865655.1 of Emberiza elegans. Lineage (NCBI taxonomy): Eukaryota > Metazoa > Chordata > Aves > Passeriformes > Fringillidae > Emberiza > Emberiza elegans. The sequence continues at coordinate 55,235 of JALJVW010000125.1, read as the reverse complement.
TCTTTATTTCGCCTTACCACAGCTTGGATTTCTCCCTGGCCTCATCCACGCAGGCACAGCCCGCCAATTCTGACATGGAGGGGTGCCTGTAGGCACTGACCTGGGGCCCTGC